>JASXSY010001433.1:0-394141 GCA_034509805.1 Sipha maydis | reverse complement strand
TTAAGTTTTCCTCTAATAAGTAAATTTTTTTATCTTCAATATATTTTAATATAGTAACTAGGTAGTTACTTAAGTTTTTATTTTAAATAAAATTAACTCTTTATAAAGTTTATTTCCTATTTTTCGACAGACTTTCTTTGCATATCTCCTTTTTATTGATTTTTTGTGTTCAATGAAAAAGTTAAAACAATATTTTCTCACTTCAGTATAGGCGATTTTGATATTCTATCAAGTAATTTAAATGTTCCTTAAAAAAATTAAAATATCGGAAAAGAATAAAATTATTTTTAATAAAATTTAATGCTATAGACACTGATTATGAAGTAATAATTTTGATGAATATTTGACAATCAATAAGATTCCTATTATAGTTTTTATTTTCTTTGTTTATTTTTCTTACGTTTGAACAACAAATGCTTTGTTATTTTAAAAATGTAATTTATGATTATTTAATATTCCGTTCTATATAACAACGTTGTTCTATGTATACACGATTTTTATCATTTTTATGTTAGTATAGTATAGTACAGTAAATACATATTAATACACATCATGCATTGTCCTTGTCCTTATAATAACTAAAAAATGTAATAATATATGAAGGAGTGAAAGGAAAAACGAAGTGGGAAAATAAGGGAATAGAGGGATTAGATATGGGTAGTGTAGAAATAAGTAGATAGTGAGCTTAGATCTTCTACCTTTTTTAATATAAGTTTTTCGAGGTTACAAAGGTTTGAGAACCGATTAGTAGACAGTTTTGTAATCTAAATAAAATGGCACTTGCTTTTTCGGTAGTAAATATTTAAGTGTCGATTAGTGGGTAACTTGTGATTAATATAGGAGTAGAGCGAGGTTGAAATTTAATATAACAAGTATTTGATTTTTTTGAGCTGATGATGGACAATTTTCGACACTTACTCAGAAAATACAAATCGTAAAATTATCGCACGTAATAATTTACTTGTCACAAGATGCTCTTCGAATGATCCTGGTGATGGTGTGTAACTATGATTAAGAGCTCGATACGTACATATAAACGAACTATGAGTGAGAAGCCTGCGAAAGGATTTTGTGTTCTGTTTATGTAGGAAAGTATGATGGGATGAAACTTGGACCGGTCCTTTACAGGTTTGACCTACTCAGGATGTCGATGATGTATTATTGGATTAGGCCTAAATTGAGTTGCCTATGCGTGTACCGAAAAAATCATTTTTTATTGGTCTAGAACATGTAGCATAATCGAGCTACATCGAGTATACATCATTACAGTTTATTTATGACATGTTATATAAACGAATTACGCACATCATTACATTATTTTGTAAGACTTGATCAAAGGCACTCGTTGAATACACAAAACTTATAAAATAAATATTATTTTTCTTTTTACTAAATTAATATCTGAAAATTCGAAACTTCAATATTATAGTTTTGGAGAACTATAGAAAAGATTTCAGTAATTCCGAATAATGAGAAATATAACTCTTCCTAATAAAATTAAGTGATTATACGTGATATGTATTTCGGGAAAAAGATATTTTTATTTTTTACGTTTATAGCTTATTTACGTCTTATAAATGTCATTCTTATCATTCAACTACAGTAAGCAAATTATAATAATAATAAATAGAAATGTAATTTACCGATAGTTATCCATCTCCCATAATGCGCATCAAATAAACTTGAATATTGCGATTATCCTTAAATGCGTATACATAACGGTTGGTTGATTATTTTCATTAAAAATAATTATTTCAACAGAAAAAAACATGACATTTCTTTTGAAAAAATATTATTTTATTTTAACTCATCCTTCGATAAAAAATAATGGTAGATTTGTTGAATAAATTTAATGAATACATATTGAGACGAGTGTATACGATTTCGTTACAACAGTGTTATAATAAAAAAACAGTTATATTATAAATTATTTTATAAACATTTTGGTAAATTGATTTAATACATCTGAAATATTTATAATGTTATATTATGAAGTGATTTAATATGATGCGAAATATAAGTCAAGTAGGTTAAGTTATACTACATAATACATTATAATACTAATATTTTTGGTGGTAATGATTAAAGAATTACTTTTGACAATTTTAGAGAACAACATATTTATAAATTGCAGTTGAAACTAAAACCAATTTGTTTAACAATATTCGCAAAGAAATCATACCCAGGAATACATTAAAATTGGCATATAATAATGGTATCTTTATATTTTAACTAAGTGAGGGACGTTATTATAAAATCATGTTACATATTATAAGTGGGTCAAGAACCTGGAATTTTGCAACATCGATTTTATTTTATTAAAAACTAATCCATATCTCGAAATTCTACTTTGTGTTTTCTGTACCTAACACCATACCTCAGGGACGGGAAATTTAAAGCAACTAGGGAACCAATTTATAGAACTTTAAAATCTGGCGAGCCAACGTAAAGAAAG
This sequence comes from Sipha maydis, assembly GCA_034509805.1. NCBI lineage: Eukaryota > Metazoa > Arthropoda > Insecta > Hemiptera > Aphididae > Sipha > Sipha maydis. The sequence goes on along the minus strand of JASXSY010001433.1, from coordinate 391,686 downwards.
CAAAAAATAAAAATAAATCATTAAAATTTACAATTAGCATTTATTTTATGTAATATAAATCAATACGATACTTTAAATATTTAATAAATTAGCTAAAGTTCAGTACTAGAGAAAAATATAATATTTTTATTTTAGTACCATCATGATAAAATAAAATATCGATAAACGCTGAAATGTTATGAAGTAAATTGAAGTTGTAGTACAGGCCAAATAAAATAAGTACGCGGGCTGCCAGTTGTCCATCCCAACTGTACTTAATTTGAACTACTAAATTATAAAATCTTAAACCACAAATAATTGCGTATGATAGATATGTAATAGTAACGTTCATAACAGATGCACCAACTCTCAATTTTTCTACATACCTGACTTACCTAGGTTCAGACTTATTTGCGTTTAATGATATTTAGTACCCAAACGCCAATGTGACGAATTATTTGTATCCTCTCGTTCTCTTTTTATCACACTATGTTAGATAAGAGCTTAGTGTTTTGACATTTTTATTTTGATATCTGTTTCACGTAATATGATTGACTTTGAAAATAAATGTATAATCCAAACTTTGATGAATCATCACAGTTCTTAATATGAATTAATAAATAAGCATTGACAATGACTTTGATGTAGATACTATAAATACATTTGTTAAAAACTCTTTCAGTATAACTTTAAACTTATAAAGTATCTCAGAGTTCAAAACTAAATGTAAATAGTATTACTATTTTAATTTTTAGACACGTAATTATTTCAACATAACGATACATTTCTAATTTACACTATCAAATTTTTGTTCTGCCCTACAAAATATGCTAATTATTCTAAAGTTTATAAATAAATAAAAGTTAATCTATTTAAAGACAGATAAAGCAGGTGAGGAAAATAAAAATTTTAGATTTAAAAACTAGGATCGGTAAATAAATGGTGAGCTTTTGTTTTATTTATTTGAATTTTCAAATATTAAAATTATAGTCCTAAAATTGTAATTGTATATACTTCGGGTTTGACAAAAAAATTATTTTAATCTTTATGATATGTTTATTTATGCAATATTATTTATAATAAATTACGATTTTATTAATTCATTGCTGTCTACCTGTATCATATAATCCAGTGTTTCCCAATGTATTTTACCAATGAAACCTTTGCAGGAATCCAATCATTTTTGCGGAACTCCTTTTTCTATAATAAGGTTAATGTACACTACATATTGAATATCTCGGGCGACGGCTATAATAATTATTATAACATAAAAATATAACAAATATTTACGATAAAATAAAGTCACGACGAGGATCGTTTCCCGTTCATAATTCGAGTCCTTGTTTAAATTTAAAATGTTATTTATTTTTTCCAAAATTCCTCACGGAACCTCTATCGCTGGTTCACGGAACCTATAGGTTCCGCGAAACATCAGTTGAGAAACATTGACATAACCTATAAAAGTGTAATTATAAAATATACAGAACGTGTTCAGGAATTACAATAGTGCATTTACAGATTGCTGTTGATCGACAAGAAAATTGTACTTAAATACAAAATTATCTCTATTTCAATTTTAAAGACTGAATACTAAAATGAAACCTTTAGCATAATCATTACTTCTGACAGGTATGTATTTTTCTATAATATTCAGTTATACTTAAAATTATATAAAAACTAATAGCCAATGTAATCAAAATCATTAAAAAAATGAATAATTTAAAATTGGGGAAAGTAGTTTGTATTTACTTTGCACCCTGTATGAGTTGATAAATAGATAATTATATAACTATTTAAGTTTAGGATGAAACAAAAATTAAAAATTTCTCAAGTATTTATTGAAAACTGACTGTTGTATATACAACAGTAATCTATATGAATTTCGTTTTCAATTATATAATCTAAAATAAATAAACTTATGACGAATTTGTAAGTTTTATTATTCAGATAAAAATATGAGTAACGTTTTTTCATCAAAAGAACTAATTTATAAAGTATTTTCTTAGTATTTTCTAAGACTTTGTGCAAAAATCGCATTAAGTTGATATAAAAGTAATATGATGATGCACACGATGTTTTTCTATATCGAATGTTAATAAATGTTAACCGTAAGAATTAGACAAATAAGTAGTTCTTTGAACAAACTTGACAAAATTACAAATTCCAAACACTAAAAAGGAATAATTTACAAATTCCTTTTTTTATTTCTAAATTAATAGTATTATTTTATTATAACAATTATAAGGTTAGGGTTAATTTTAATGAATATGCAGGAGCAGTTAAGTTGGTCGTTACATAATAATGATTATACTTGTTTAAAAGTTTAAGTGTATATCATGTACAATATAATAGTTTTTGAAAAAGTCAATTAGTATCAAAACGTAGTGATATTATATTTTGAGTAAAATAATGTTATGTTTTTCATAAATTCGCAGTGGTGTTTGGCATTTTAATTAATTTAATTTTCATCTTTTAATAATTAATTAATTAATTCAATATTATGAAAAACACTAATGACCTTTAGGTTGTTGGGGGGGGGGAATGCATGTATGTGTGAATACTTCATAAAATTATAATTTTAATTTTCATCAATCATATTTATTATTGGAAATAAATATTAGCGATTATGAATTACTGATAAAAATGATTGATTATTATATATTATACGGTTTTAATATCGAATATTCTAAATTATAACGTTTTATAAACAATATATGATTCAATATTTTTAATTTTAGCATTACGTATTTAAATTAAAATTCTAATGTTATTTATAGTTTCAGTATTAAATTAAGGATTAATAAACTATATAACATTATAATCAGCTTAAAATTAGTTAATTTTAAACTACTTTAACTATAACACTAACGTATTTCTTAACCAATACTATTAGTATAGTATAGAATAAGAATCAGCACTAGTTTTTATGAAACATTGATGGAAATAAAATAAATTATTTGTCAATTATAAAACTATACGCATAATTTCCTACTGGTAATGAAATATTTTAGTGAAAAAAATTTATATACTCTTAGGTTTGAAAATAACTTTCAAATAATCACAAATTCTTATATAAATTAATAAAATTATTTTATTTTTTAAATTTATTATTCTATTAAAAGTAATAATTATTATTATTTTGTGAAAAATGCTTGTAGCTTTTTTTTTATTTATTTATTTATTTTTTTATTTATTTACCCTTTGTTTATAAAAATTACAGCAAAAAGCTTGTAGTTAAATAATTGAATTATATTTTATTGTTCATTGTTTGATTTAAAAGATAATTAAAATAAAATGTATAAAAAATATATTGATTTATCATTAAACGGGTTTAAAATTTACCAAATTATCTTAGATAATGGTAACGTTTAGCTATTTTTAATTTAAGAAATAATCTATTTCCCGAAATAATAATGCTAATATCCAAAAGTATTCATTTTTTATTTATTTTTTCTAATTATTTCAATGTTTTTAAAACTATAAAATAAAAGTACACGCGCTATTTACGAAGATTTACTATAAAACTGATACTATGGTATAACCCAGTTAGAGTAAAATAATCGTTTAAATTTGATTTTTCTTACTAAATTAAAAGTGTGATATTTTTTGATATGATTGTTTTTTTCCGCTTAATTCTATTTTCCAACCGACCGGTCGCGACCGCCGTAGATACCTATTACATTATTTCAGTTGATTTTTAATCAACTTCCTTTGTGGGTAAAACGTTTGTATTCAATTTTCTGACGGTAGTAATTTAAGGTTTTATGATACTATCTGAACAGTTATGGATTTACAATTAAAAAACCTAGAACAATGTCAATAAAATTAAAATATTAATAAAAAATAGTGTGAAATAATATTAAAAATTGGATATTTTAAGACGTATCTAATGACGTTAGTTTCTATTATATAATTAATTTTTAATGGATATCACATAAAATGCATTTATTGTAAAGATAATAACTATAAATAATCTTAAATTAGTCGTTTGTTTTTTTAACTGACTTTAAATTACTTAAATAGTTAACTCATATTTACTGTTCTCTCAAAAAGATTATTATCCGTTTATTATACATAAATAAGTAATAGTTCCAGTAGGAAATATCACGAGCCATAGTGTAACGGAGTTTTATATGGGCTCTTGTAAATAATGTAGCAGTTAAAAAGATAGAAAACTTTCTGTCCGTTAGTTTTTTGAATATAAACATCCTTAACCCTGTTTTCAATTTCACTGATCACCTGTTACAGAAAGAACAAAATCTCTTAGATATCAAATAAGTAATGTTAACGATCTTTAATAAAACAAGAAAGATATCAAAAAAATGTGTTCCTTTAATTCTGAAAATACGTTTTAATTTAAAAATTACGCTTTTTTATTTACCTCAATAATTATTTTTACAATGTATGTTTTTATAAAATAAAATTTCGATTATTGTCATCAGTAAACGTACAATTACAGAGGAATTAATACAATGGAATGTCTTCTTGAGAATTTATTGTTGAGTTCTCTTTAAAGACATTATTTTGATATTATAAATTATTTCCATACAATTTTTTTGTATTAAAGAGTAAGTGCCTATCATAATTAAAAATGAAGAAAAAAAAGTGTTACTGAAAACGATTATCAGAAAAATGTTTTTGAAAAATAAATATTTTCATAAAAAATTATTTTAAAAATAACTTTAAAACTATTATAGGTAGTTTTGATATTTCTACAGACGTCTAATTTAATCGTTTTAATTTGTGTTTAAAATTTCTTGTAATAAACATGACTGTTTTAACAAATAAATATTAATTGCAAGTTCCAGTTAAACAGTGTACTCTCATAAATTAAACTAATATTCCTCCATTTAGTTTTGCACCTTTGACCTTTAAGGCACCTCAGAGATCAACCAATTTTGTTATTTTCTACTTTTATATAAACATTTTGTCTTACATATATATACTGTATATATATGCCATATTTTATCGTTGACTATTTCAATTTGTTTAAACTTAATTTTCTTCGACCTACGCATCTTTATTTTGTTTTCTCATCTTGCTTCGGACTTGTAAGTTTTCTACTATAGAGTAATGGTGTCATGAAACTTGAGTTTCGTCCATCAAATAATGTTCGCTCGATGACTTTTATTTAGACTTAGTTAATTAATGAAAATTTCAGGTTAACTGAAAAATAAGAGGCGCGTATAACGTGACAATATATTACACCATTGTGTTCAATCGATTAGATAGGTTGAAACGATATATTTCAGTGGCGCGTGAAAGATAAATAATAAGTAAATCTACAGCTCCAACAATTAATTTCCTTTTGAAATGTTCCATTTCATTTTTTACGAAAACCAATTGGAAAAATAGCCGATCCAATGAATTACAAGCATTTATATAGCTCGTCTGAATCCGGCGTTCGTGTCCAAGTTTTTATCTTTGTAAAGAACTGTGTGATTAATGCAACCTCATACCTATATGTCAGTTTTAAATACATTAAAATCTTTTATGGTTAAATTAAATTTAAAATTTGCTGAAAACATTGTAAGAAATAACTATTCTAGAAACAAATATATATATACGTAAATACTAAGTAATAGGTATACTTACTCGCCAGTTCTTGTATAAATGTTCCGTAATTGGCAATCAATACATATTAATTATATCACAAACAATATTGATTAATATTTTCGCGTACAGAATTTGGATTATATTTTTATATAACTAATATAATAAAACAAATATAATAATATAATATACTAAGTACGTATATGTAATATATACGTATTTAGTATATTAATTTATAATAAGTAAAATATTTTATATTTTACTTATTGTAAAATATAATAACTAAAATACTTAAGTATATTTTATTACTTTCTTTCTACCATATGTTATAAACGAGTTATTTACTTTCATATAGGTGCCTAAACATTAACGATTTCCTTGATTTAACTAGAAATATAATTAAAATCTTAATAGTATAATATTATTTTGTTTTTCAATAAATGTTACATCAAAAGATTTGTGATAAAATTAAAATTTTTCCTGTTTTTATTAAGTACGAAAAAAACCCTCTTTCTACGTGTCGGTAAAAATGTCCACGGAAAAAACATTTAAGTATTATACAAAAATTTTCATACACCAAAATGTTCATTTCATACCATACACAAAGATATCCAAGTACCAAAATGTCAAAGTTATAAAAAAAAATTTATAATTATAAAAATTAAGTTGTTTGTTATTTCATAATGATCCTAATTTCATTGTGTTTACATGACAATCGTATACAAACAATATTTTATTTGAACTATATTCTAGTTATTCTAGTATCTATTTACAAAATCTCACATCGAGTATAAACTGTAGGTCAATGTTACTTGAACATATATTTTTATATATACGTGGTATATAGGATTTTTATCATCCTATAGCAAGGTGATATTGACACGATTAATTGATTTTTATTAACATTATTATCTATAAGATTATGATTTTAATAATATAGACTTTTTATTGAATTTGAAAAACCAGTTGAGATGCAACGAAACATAGTTTAAAATTCCTCAAACTAACATAATCATATTTTAGTAACTAAATGACTTACATTTTCTTAAATTTGTTTTAAAAATTAACTATCAGCATTAACGGTTTTACTATATATTTTAACAACATTTATTCATGTATATGCAGATAATTTTGGTACTTGAACATTTTTTCCGTGGGTGTTTTTATCGTAGACATTTTTACTTAGACTCATTTTAACATAGCGCCTCACACGTAATATGCACGTTTAAGTATGGTTAAATTATACTACTTCTATTTTACTTATCAAAGTATTGCCACCCTGAAATTCTGATATTTCGCTACATCAATGTTTGAAAAAATTTTGCAACACTGTTGTAACTGCATATAAAGATACTATGATTGTGACTACTTATACCAATATTCAAACATGAATTAGGTATTAAGATATTTCTAAAATACATAAAAAATCTTCAATCAAATTTTTTTATAACATTCATTAAATATTTTATGAGTGATGTATTGATTTACATGTTGAATAAAATTAAATAAAAATGTGATCGGGTTGGTTGAGATTAAAAACAATACAGTGATCAGTAAAAGCTGATCAGATGCATTTAATCTTGAAAGCAGTCAGAGTGTGATACGCGATTAAAGTGCTTCCTTAAATAAAGTATACATTCAAAAGCACATTCTCCATTACGTGATGATAATCCTTACATATGATAATTTACGTTTTGACCAAAACTTCGTCTTATTAATTTAAAAGCTAACGTGAACCCTTAAGTGTATCGAAACCGTTCAACAGTGGTCGTTGTAAAATAGATGTTATTATGCTATCACGAATTTATCGGATTAAAATACTTTGAAAATCCTTGTGATTAATTCAAATTCATAGATACGTGTAGTATTTCTAATTATATACGTTGAATACTTTCACTCGATCTTGAAATCGATTATTCCAGCTGTGTAGGAATAGCTCTTAAATATTCAGTTCAGCAATTGAAATGAAAAAAAAAAAAAACAAATATTTTGTTATGCATAATGTCTATAATCTAATATGACTTTAAAACGAATTTATCATAACGAGAAAAAAATATTTTTAATAAATTCCATATTAATCTCAAGTACATTTTTATTATAGTTATCAAATAGACTATCTTTGATGCTGAAAAGTGGCTATTCAATTACAATAAGTAATTTAATACTGGTTTTGTAATTATTCATATAAATGATACATTACAGAAGCTGTTAGGAAAAATGTACTCAGTATTCTAGTTAAACACTTTATATGTATCCTCATGATAATCTATCTTTTATAATCATTATACTAACAAAAGAAAATATACTTGTTTTGGAATTTAAGTTAAAAGTAATTTACTTATAGTATATTACACGAGAAATAAATATTAATCTGAGAAAATCAAAAAAAAACAGAAGAATTGACTCGAAATTCATTTGTAAGAGTTAATAATTTAAAAGTAATCAAGATCATGTTTTAAGTATTAAAACATAACTGTGTTCAGAATGACCATTTTTAAATGACTTTTAGTATTATTATCATATCTAACCATCGTAAAAACTTATTTTCTATTGGGAATGTATAGTACAATTTAATTTGTTTTCCTTTAACATCAAAACTATCTTGTTTTTTTGTCATAAAATAATTTAAAAATATGAACATACAATTGTTTTAATGTGTTCGACTCCAGATAATATCATAAAATTAAAATAACTATGAGAAATATTATATTCAAATTTGTTTTTTAAATATTTAAAACAATTAATAATTAACTTTATTATTGATAAATAGAAAAGTAAAATGTTTTGTATTATTAAAATTAATAGCTATAATATCTTGCATATTAGATTTTGTGTAAGTAAATCAATTAATACCAATTTATAACTCACAATTTTCATTATTATTATTATTGTCTTTTTTTTTTTTTTTTTAACGAAAAATAATCTATTGTAATTTTCAAATTGAACTTTAGCAGCTAAAACCTTAATCTTAATAAAATAATCTTAAATCTTAATAAAAGAGGCAAATTTTCGATCAAAGAACTAAATAAACTCTACGTTAAATATTTATGTAAGTGCAATTTTATTTGAATAATTATTGTTGACAGAACTAGTTGCTTTGAAATTTTAATGTCACAATATTAATTCCATCAGTCTCTATTATACCTGAACTCTCTTGAATATTCTAATGAGTAATTGTTCTTATACATTAATAAGTAATTTGGTGTATTATTATATATAATAATAGAATTCTGATTAAACTTCAAACTTGACTGAAAACGTTTACTCCAACTGGCCTAGAGTGTTGAAAGTTATATTAAGAAAAAACTTTATAATTTTTCAAATATTTTTTATTGTTATAATATTTAATTTTTATATCAGATCTATAAACTATTTATTCACATTTACAACGAAAATAATTATTTCACTTAACTATCTAAAAAAATGTTTTTTTTTTGTTTGTGACATTTTGACAGCTAATATTATTATTCATTTAATGCAAATAACTTAATATTTGCATAATATGTTTCAATAAAGTAGAACGATAAAATATAAATGTTTACTTGTCAGTTTTGTTGGTTGCGTCCAGCTGTAAAAACATGTATACATGGACAATTATTTATACCGGGAAAATACACATAATGACAATCGTTATTAATTTTAAGGGAAAGAAATATGTAATTTACTATAAGTTAACGTTTCTTAGTTCTGTTCATTCTCTGTTCGTGTATTATATTTTAAACTAAAACATATATTTGAACTTCCATATTAATCAATAGACAAAATAATGAAATGCCTAATTATAATAGTGAAATATGATATTAATAGTTGTGAAACTTACATTACATAATTTGTTTGTGTTCAAAAATAATTAAATGGAGAAAGAATAAATATTATAATAAGAGGGTATCTCAAATCTTTCAAAATTGTAATACTACAATATTTAAACGAGTAATGCGTGTTATAATCACATATTTTTATTTAAAATAATGTTGAATGGAATTTCACTTCATCAATTTTTAAAGACAACTTGTATTGAATTTTAAGTGTATGTTACGTATCATCATTTCAACCAGATAGTTATCTAGTTTTGACTGTATAATTTCTAAAATTCTAGTTAGAGAAGTTCTTTTTTTTAAAAAAAAGTCACATTATTATTAAATTCAAATTGACTTAAAAAATATTTATAAATAATTTTCAAGAAGATTACAAAAATTAAAAGTAAAAATCGAGTAACAATTTAAGTTACAATTGATTCTACAGTTACATTTATAATTATTATATATTATAATAATATTATATCATTATTATTATTTATTATTATTATATTATATTATTAATATATATATATATATATATATATATATATATATATATATATATATATATATATATATATATATATATATATAATTTATATTTTGTCTATAATTTTATTCAAAAAATGATATATACGTGTATACTAGGAACTAGTATTATATTACCAAACATATTGTATTGTATTTATTCCAAACTTACTTTCGAAACATTAAATTTTATAATAATTAAAAAAAAAAATTATTTTCGTGAAGTTACTATAGCTTATATGATACAATAGTTTTATTTAATTAAAAATTATTAACATGATATTATGTATGATAACATTTACTATACAATTATTGTTGTTGTATATATTTAGCTAATAATAACGAGATAATTACGCCTAAGTGTGTATATTGGATTTCACACAACCTTTGTATCAACGGGAAAATGTATTGGCCTTTCAAGTATGTTTAAAAACGTATTCATGACCATCGGTAAACTATACATTTTCATTAGATTTGACCACTTTTATCGATCAAGTCAGACAAGTATGATATGGTTAAGTGAGATAGAAAATGCATAATTCCATTTCGTACTTTAAACATATTTTGTGTTTGTGTATTTGTATGATATATTATACATTATTTGAAAATTAGTCATGATTTTAAAGCCGGTTTACACAAAACGATTTATTGTACGTTTTATCGAACACGACTAATCGTATAAAGTAAAATGGAGCGTCGAATCGGAATGAAATCCATGATTGGATCAAAAGACTGATGAGTGCGAATTCATTTTACGCGAAGTTGAACGAAAAAGTGTTACATGTAAATACAGACTTGATTTATTGTACAGTTTTTCGTTAGTTTTTAATTTAATTATTTCCTAGGCTGTATAATTTTAACGACTTTATTTGGTTGTTTTTAATTATTATTTTACATTATTGCAGTTGTATTTATCTAAATTATTTAATAAATAATATAAAATTTGATTCTAGATGTATTTTTTTGTTTTTTTGTTTTTTTTTTTTGTAAATAAGTCTGATCTGCGACAATTCTGTTGCACATGTATTAAAGATATTATAGTACAAATTCACAATAGTGTTTCTTCTATACCGTGAAAATTCATTAAAATAACTGAATACTTCTGAAAAGTGAAGAAAAATACAGTTAAAACTGAGATGGAAAACTGAGTAAAAATTGAATCATGTAGACACTTTATAACATTTACGTTTTATTGTCCAATAAAATATACATTAAGTTCTTGAGTGTAAACCAGCCTATACAATTTATAACACACTCATATAATCATTGTATGAGTATTAAAATAAAAATTATACTTCTCTATTTAAAGTCAAATATTAAAATTGTTGATTTAATATGAATTGTACGTTCTGTTTTATTTTTGTAGCATTCATTTTTGTAATCTTTTAAAAAAACTTAAATTTAAATAAAAAATATACTTTTTTCAATGGAATGTAATTACTATATTTTACAATTGTAGAGATCACGAAATGATATAAAATAGATAAATATAATGATACTCGTGAAACTAGACAAAAATTGTATGGAGTAAATTTTTCAAATTATTTAATTATTTTGAATTTTATTATTTCCTTTAATACTTATTTATCTACTTTTATATTTACTTATTCATTACTTCATCGGTATTGATATTTTTTTTATGGTTTTTCTCAAAACACAGAATGATCAAATTAAACAGATGTTTCTGTGTCATAATGGTACGAAGCAACATATTTTAAACATATGTAAGCTTTGAAAATACTTTATAACATGCTTATATGCATGCCCGCAACCACAACAACGCATCGACATGGCATAGCAATGAAATTGTTTTGGTGTATATCGTGTTTATAATTTTAAAAATGTAAACTATTTTAATACAAAACATAACATTAATATTACAGGTATGTTGCTTACAATTTTATATGTTCTTTTACAATTGATCTGTCCATGGTATTACTGAATTGTACTTGGATAGATACGGTTTATTTGAGAATTCGTTTTCAAAAACGTTCATTAATACTTTATAATTCGAATTCAATACAATATTTTTTATGAATTCATATATTCATTTCAACGCGTATTTAAGTCATTAAAATCAAACGTCGCTTTTTAAAAAAACCAAAACCAAAATGAAAAAATACTACTTAAGTATCTACATTATTTTAATCAAAACCATTTAAACCATTACGTTCTGCCATTACATTTAAAAACAAATACATTATTCAAATTTTTCATATAATAATTTCAATAAAGTTATCATGATATTTTTTCTAACCTTTTTACATATTTAGTAGCTTAGGCCAACACCCAGTTGTCTCAGACTGTAGTTCTGCTTATACTCATAAAAGCGTATAACATTTATTTTTAAAAAGTTCTTAAAATGAGTTGTTCCTCCAGTTGTTCAACTTAAACGAAAAAACCTTATAACAATAAGACTCATAACTTTTTTATGCATTACTATTAAATTTATAACATCAAAATATATATTTATAGCATGAAGAAATCAATGGTATTAAAAACTATAAACATTATTTCCAATATATTGCGTACTTTATTTTATGAAGGTAACTATTTAACGGCTGAATAAGTTTAGCTCAAAATACGTGTGTTTGTGTATTATTGTTAATTACAGTAATTCATAACCTCGTGTATTATTTTATACTGATGCAAAATAAACGAAAACTTATTCCAAAATACAGTAGTTATGTTTGAAATAATACATTAAAGTACAATTTAATTTTCTTTAAACCATTTTGGTTTTTGGAAGTGGAGGTATTTCAAATTTAACTTTCAGTAAGCTCACTTGTGTTCCTGAATTTGGATGTTGTTAAATATTTAATTGATTTTACATGGAAATTATCATAATACCTACATAGTTCATCTTTAACAAGGCTTATAAATGATTTTATTGATTTTATTGTATTTAAAATGGATTATTACCATACTTGTTAAATAAAAACACTCTGATAATTAATTCATTAAGCTTATAATTATGGTTTATGATGTGTTGCTACTGAAAATATTCAATTTCATTTAGAAAATAAGCATTTGGATGTTAAGTTGTAGTGAGTCAGCAGTAATGTATAAGGACTAAGGGAGGAAAGCTTTTGTATTTACTGTGTAATATTTTATCAATAATACTAAACAGTAGAAATATGTACTTTTTATGTGGTTGATTTTAAATGGGTTATTAGTGTTTTTTTATCTCTAATTATTTTTTGAATGAGGATCTATATTGAAATGATTTTAGTCGGGAGACATTGGATACATTCTGTCAAAAACTTCATTACAGCATAAGTAAAAGAATTACGTAAAATTTTTCCTTATTTACTTACGCATTATCGCGTACACAACAAAGGCACTTGAGGCAACTTGCTCTAATAAAAACCACCGTCACGCAAAGGAACGTTAAATAAATATTTTTTAGAGCATACCATGTTTATGATTTTGAAGCACCATTTTATAACAATAAGCATCAAACTTTCAACGTGATCAGTGGGCCATGAATGATTGAGTTTTTGATATAATACAATACATGTTTTAATACATATTGTGTGAAACTACGATTTGATGGTATAATACTGTGTCCTGCGAATACATACATGGATTAGTATAACCACGTATATATACATGTTGTTGTGCATGTACATGCGCTGATAAACCAATGGATGATATTATAATTAGAGCTCATACCATATTCACTTGAAATTATTGTAATATGTCTGCAGTAATGCATTAAAAAATAATCAAGTATAAAGTAACTAATAAACCATAAAATATAAATTTTCAAAAAAAAAACAAAAAAAGAAAATTTTATCTTACAAAACCAAAATTAATTGTACGTTTAAGCTTGTATATAAGTTGCATAAAAAATATAATTTTATTTTTCAATAAAATAAATAAGTATAATTTATTTATTTGCTATACAACAGTAATGCTGATAAGAACTGATGTGTCGTTTAACTGAGTTTTTATTTATTAATTCATTGTTTTCTTGTTCGGTAGATATGTGTGTTGGACTGCGTATTTATTGCGGTACCACGGGAAAACGGGACACGTGGAACCGGTGCCGTTGCCGGGCGCACCGTTTAGCCACTATTATGCAACCGATGCCACCGACGAAGGAATTATCATGGAGACCGATATAAGCGTCAAAGAGGTAAGTGCAGTATGTCAATGTTATTCTCGTAAAATTAGTTTCTAGATGAAATGATTATATAAGTATATATATACACGGATGAGATCTCTTTTAACGTAAAGCCAAATGAAAATGACTATAACAGTAAATGAGTATAATATTGTAGTTATGAATTACCATTTTTTTTTTTTTTTTTTTTACTTGCCAACAGCATTAATGTAATTGCGAACAATAATAAACAGTAATATAATAACACGAATTATAATCACAATAATCATTAAAATTATGATGATGATGATAATAATAATATAGATAAATTATTTTAAGACGTTTAAGAGTCAAGTCTTGTTGCATAAATAGTTGCTTACTCAAAAATCACGTTTATTCTTCTATCCTGACTTTGACGTATAACAAACGAATAATCAATCTCTTGTAATTGAAAAATAAGATATATAATTATATATATTATATAATAATAGTTTTAATACAAACATCTCTTTTTGTATTTATTTTATTTTTTATTTTATTTTTATTTTATATTTAAGAATCATTTACCGCGTTCAATATAAATCGAACGGTTACAGAATGTAATAAGTATATTTTACTTTGTGTTTAAAACCTGTACTTAAACATATTATAATCAATATTTATTATTATATATATATTGGTAAATCAATTCTAACGCCTCAAAAATATTTCAAATTCATTAAAAATATAAACGTTGTTCACGTCTACATTTTTTTTTTTTAAAAAAAGTGAATGACGTTCGTATGACGTTTACAAAGTATGAACGTGAACGCATGATCGTATTTTCTCGAACGTCGTTCTTTACAAACACTGGTATATTAATACATTTTTTATTTATAAACACCATAGAGTGGTGTATAAATAAAATATTTTTCATAGTGCTTAACTATATCGAATAGAACTATTGAACATTTATAAAAACAGAAAAAAATTAATATTTCTATGTTAGAGTTGTTGAAAATATAAAATATCAATAAAAATATTCATGCTCAAAAGTACAAATATTGGTATTTATTAAATTCATCTAAAACATCAAAGTGAAAAATAAACTGATATAAACTTAATTGTTCATATCATTGCATGCCATTTTCAAACGATAATGATATATCATGGACGCTTCTAATTAGTTTAAATACAGAAAGGAATCAAACAAGTACAAAAATCAGTATTTTCACAGAAGCGACACTGTGAACAATTTATGTACTCCGGATATACGTTCTATAATGTGTTCAAAACGTCATGATACACTATAGCTAAAGATTCATCTGAAACAGAAATTTGTACTAAAGTGTTTGTTGTAAATTACATTAACTGAATAAACAACTTTGAATTCGAAACAATTTTATGGTAACACTGAAATAATATGTTGAATATCAATAATATAACTAATTTTATTACAAAAATAATAAAAAAAAATGTATTTAATATTTTTTGTATTTATCGTTTTAATTTATTATTTTATATAAATTCAATTTTGAATTAATAATATTATGATAGAAAAAAAAAAAAAAAATAATAAATTACATATGGAAAATAAAAGGCAACATTTATTGAACTATTATACTGCGCTATAAATTGTTCTAAAGACCTTTAAATAAAATGCATCCATAAAAAAAGCTATGTTTATAATTTAAAGAAGCTGTTCTAAATTATGTATCATAATTTATATGACTGATTTATGATATATGTTATATAAATAAACGGCCATAAAGCTATTATGCTTCAGTTTATAATAAACGTGTAGTAGGTGTTTATTTAACATTTGTTTTAGTATTTATTTAAGTACATTTATTGTTCAAATAAAAGTAAAATATTTTCATTTCAACTTATTTAATATTTTGTGTTTTTATTTTACGAACACTTACGATAAATGTATTAAAAACGTTGTGAATGAAAATCCCTAGAAAATCTTTAGAATATCCAGATACTTTATACAAATGCCATATTTTTTTCTCTCAAAGATAAGTGATTTAATTTTGGGTATAGTTAATCGGTATAAAGGCTTTTGTGTTTGTCAGAAGTGTCAACCTCATATTTCGTCTATATTCAGTGAAATACGCAATATTCATGTTTGCTAATTATGTATGGTAAAGATACATTTTTTATATCTTTAGTTAATAGTTGCAAACCAATTTACATGAATTATAATTTGTAATAAACCCATGAGGAAGTTCTAAGTATAAAATCATTACCAATTAAATCTAAACTATAAATTAATGTAATAGACTAATATGATTATTAAAATCTACTTTTTATTTTTATAAGATTGTGATTTAAAAAATATTCAAAATAATAACTCAATTTTTTTTTTTTTCAATATATTATGTAAAACAGAAATCAAATTATACCTCAATTATTTGTAATATAATTAACAAATTATTTCTCAATTATTGCCATTATTATTTTCCTAATTCATTAAAAACTTATATCAATTTGATTTAAATGAAAGTAAAATATATTAATACATTTTAATTACATAAGGCAAAACATATAACCGATCCGAAATCTGTCAATATCATTTTCGATTATATTGTAATGAAAATCATATGTTTCGATACAAATTAATTTATATAAATACTGTATATCGAAATGTACTTTATCTGTAATGGTCTATTAAAAATATCATATCTTATCAGATATTAATTTGACTCTAGTTATTATTTTGTGAAATATATCTTGAAATGTTTTATTCATTGTAAAAGAATGAATCGGTATTGCCTTCAAAATTATATTACACCCCGATGAAATAGAACTCATAGAAATGGGTCTGACGTTATTTCTTAGGAAACAGCTTTTAGTAAAATAGTTTCTCTATAATACATTCGTTAAATTAACTTGAAAGGATGTATAGATAAACAAGAAAAACAGTTTGCTACAAAATGCTATAAAGTTTATTCAGACAGAAAAAAAAAAATGATTCGATATATTAGTCCAAACATGGGTACATGCGATGCACACATGTATAGTATATGAGTGCGTATATTGTGTTCGGTGTATAAATATGATGTGGATTTACTTATTCTTTATACATTTAATCGCTTTTGCTGGATGAGATATTTTTATCTTCAAGAATTCCAGTTTGTTATTTACATGATAAAATACATACATATATATATATATATATATATATATATATATAAGTATAATATAATACACTCACAAATCACTTTTTCCGCGTTATTCTTTCGTAATGTTTACTGTAATCGCATTGCGGTCTACGATAAGTAATAAAAAAACAGTTTACCAGTGCAACGCTTGTACACGATACCTATGTAGTATATACTATAATAAATTCATGCAAATTTAGAAGAGGAGAGGATATTATTTACGCGCAAACTGTTCGTGATTAATTGACTATCAAGACGCACGTTTAACAAAATAATATTATATGTGTCATCCTTCATTATAGTCGTCATAGAGTTCGAAGAAAGTTGTCAGTTTTGGGTCGGATTACGCGTTGGAATCCGGCAACGAAAACAAACAGACTTTATATAAATCGATAATGATACGGCACTCGAACGAACATCAAACTGTAGTAGAGATATAAAGGTCAAGGAAAGATATTTTACCCAAGTGACATGTGTCACGAATTGTTTCATGCGAGACGTTTATTCCTTACGGCATCAGCAAGAATCTTTACCTCCACAAGCCTGTCATTTACACGAATGAGCACTATTATATCTATCACCACCAAATTAAGTAAGTTCCATTCAATCACAACATAGTGTGAATATCAACTCGTACATGTTGAAATCGCTATAAGGAACGTGAGTCGAATGAGTCGGTATATGAAATCGTGTGTGGAATAAAAATAAACATTGAAAAGTAAACAAAATTTCGTCTTTCTCCGGACCGGGTACGAGCTAGGGTCGTATTTGTGGGGGGGAGGGGCTTTTTAAAGTAATCCATTTTTTGTGATATATGTAGAATTTATTTATTGTGAAAAATATTTATATTTATATGTTACGGGTAATGTTGACATTAGCCATGCATGATATTTTTATTTCAACTTAATATGCTACATAAATTTAATTCACAATCTGTAGTTTGTCTATACTTTGAGTTTAACACGTGATATTCGTGAGTGCAATATTCTTTGTTTTATTGAAATAAAATTGAAACAAAAACATAATATTATCGTTCATTTAAAAAACTATTTGGATAATGTAAAAACAAAATAATGAAACTTAATAAAACACAATTATTAAAAACTAGCAATTAGTAATATCACGCGTGAACATTGAGTACAAATTAACTACAGATCGGTGTTGTGAATCGCATTTGTATAGTACATAAAATTGTAACAAAAATATAGTCCAATATACTATATATACTTAGAATATTACACCCGTTTATTTTTCACGTTATCGTTAAGATAAATTATAATTTATATATATAGGCTATTAGACGCCATATTAATGTGACCCTATAGTATACAGAATGCCAACAAAAACTCTTTGTTTTTTCAACATTATCCGGATAGAGTTTATCTCTTATTTTTAAACAAACAATTACATATTAGCCAATATTCATGGATAATGTTGACATTATCCAAATGTTAAAATTAACCATTTTTCAAATTTCAAAAAATATTTTGAGGTAGTCTGTGAATTGGGTTCTAATCAACAACAACAAATTCGATTGACCAAATAATAATTTTACAAACATAATAAGTTTTTATTATTTGAAATGAAAGGATGAAAAAAATATTTTTTGACTAGACCAAAAATGTTGAACCAAATACATATAAATATTTGAATCTAATTAGATATTATTGGAATCAAATTAAAACAAATAGAATATAAACTTAAAACTGATCGGTTTTTTAAAAAAAAATAAACAAATATTTTTAAATCGTTATTAATTTTATTTAAATTTTAATCTAATTCGTAAATTGATTTTACTTTTTAAATACAAGTAATTATTATGTCCAGTAATTCCTGATTAAACGAAACTTTTATATTGTGAATATTTTGTAGTATAATTTTTCGTAAATATGCATTTAAATTAATATACTATTCATTATAATTCCGATATATTTTTCGCTTTTATCAGAACACAAATATAACAACAAAGTCTTCACTTTAATCCTACAAAAAATATTTAGATTTCTTTAAAACATATAATGATTTTTATAACTTTTTAAAGATAATTCAAATGGCGTGTAACTTAACTTTTTGATTTTTTGAAAATAATTATTTTTTTTTTTAAATAAAATAATCTTCAAAATGACTATAGATGCACGCGTAGAGAACTCTAATGATCCACTATTTTATTATTTTAGCGATTTACATAATTTATGTTGAAAAAAATTAACTGAAACAATTTCGAGATTAGATAATGCCATAAAAAAAAAAAATCCATGTTTATCTTATGAGGTATATCATGTCATGGTTTTTCTATTATCTGCAGGTATTTTTTAAGACGGTGAAGTATAATTTTTTTTATTTTATAAAATACTGATTTAAAATGTTCATGTTAAATAAAATCCAACTAAAATATAAATTAATTGATAGCAATATGATTTTAACGATGTTATTTTTAAATCATCCATCATATTTCTTATTTACATAGCAGTTCGGCATTGCCCATATTAATATTTAAATAAAAGATTCGATATTTTTATGTTCATATATTCAAAAAACAAGAGCATGCATTAATAAATGTGTATTATTATTACATTAAGATATTTTTAATTTTATGACTGCGGTAGTTCCATCGGAAAAATTAAAAATTTAAATAAACAAAATAAAACGTTCCCGCGAGTAAATATAAAAGTGTGATGCTAAATCATGGTTATATATTCAAAAAATAAAAATTTAAAAAATAGCATCCCGTGACAATACAAGGATCGTATACATATAGTTGGACGATGGACACTCCCGACGGAATACGTCTGCCGAAAATTGTAATTCCATTCCTGGACTGGATCGGAACGATCCTAAGCTTGCTCCATGGGATATATAAGATTATTGCACAATCTTAGATTAGTTTATACAAACCAAGGACTAGCGAGCTTTCCGGTTTTTTAAAACGATACAATCGATATCCTATACGGGGTTCTGCGTAAAAGTAAATGGGATTTGCGTACGATTGTATATATAGCACAAAAAGTTGATTATATGTTTTCAAAAATAAACTTGCCAGTAATGAAACATCCTAAAGGATGTCAATTAAGTGATTTATTTAAAATTAATTTTATTAATCCAAGTATCGAAATCATGTATTTTACATAAAAAACATTTGTACCGTTCTCGAGACTGTTTACATTTTACTGATGCCCAAATGCGCATATATTAGACGAATCTCTAATTAGTTCGTACTACAACGTACGTGTATATTAAAGTAAAGTTAATTTAAAATATTTAAAATGACTGTATTTAAGACTATTCATTTTTAAAATTTGCCATGAAACTAATTGAAATATGATTTTTTGAAATATTTGAGTTTCGAAAATAATTTTTTAATAAACAATTTATATTTAACTATCTTTTACAACTCAATAATTGTATTGGCAATATTTGCGTAAGGTTGAGATCTTGTGAATTACAATAAAAGTTTAAAAATGTACAAAAGGAGTTTTAGTTTAAGCAGATATTGTTGATTTTTTTTTTTCATTGATGACGAATTTTACTAATTATTTACTTGGAAATAATGTATTTCCTTACGCAAGCATGTTTAAATAAATTCTCAGTTTGCTTACTTCGAATAACTCTTATATACATATATATATATGCGTACCTTTAAATTTAAGCACTTGCAATTAGTAATATTAATAATTAATGCACGGGAAGAAATCCTTAGGGAAAGTATTTTGTTATCTTTGTCTCCTGTCAAAAGTGTAGTGAACCAACCATTTATGAAATATTTACTTCAATTATTAAAAATTAATTTATTCTCAGCTATCATGTGATATTAGCATTTATTTTGAATATAAAATAAATAACATAATTCAACATAAGCAAAGAGAATTGAAAAAATTTAAAGTATCAAAAAAACTAATAATTATAAATGTTAAGCAATATTCTTTATGTTAAGATTTTCATTGAACAAATTTTGTTCTTAAGAATTCCGAGATTATTGTATCCCGAAATTGTTTTTAAAAATCTATCATATACAAGGAGTGAGGCATAGAGTGTTTAGTTACTAAGTACTCGGATCGAATTGCTGAGTGTCCATACAAATAGCTTAGTGATCGGCAGATAATGTACTTACTTGAGCTAGTAGGTTGGTAAATGACCAGCCACTCTGCTACTTAAATATAATGATTTAGTTTTAATATAAAATTAAATTAAATAATGTCGGTTTCATTCTTAAAAATAAATTATTATTTGATAATGTAAGAATTTTAAAATAAGTATAATAATTATATCATATTATATATTATAAATAATTAGTATCATAATTATTATGATCATTGATCAATAGTCGTTGTTGAATCGATGGTAAATTTTATAACAACTTACTTCAGGTAATTGAAACATTTATCGTATTAAAAATACATTTTGTGTATATACTATGACATCAATCAAAGAAACGAAATTCATAAACTTGTGTTCGCTTGTATGATAATATAATCATTAAGTTGTTTAATTATTCGGTTTGTGAGTTACAAAATATATTTTTTTTTTTTTTTATAAATCATAGTTTACAAATAAATTGTAAAAACTATAAATGAAGCTTTCTGTTTTTTTTTTTTGATAAATCATCCAAAATAATAAATGTTTTATAATAATTTTATTACCTAATTTTTTGTTTATTGGAATTGTATAATTAAATTAATAAAAAATAAGTTTATTCAAGTATTTTTAAGTATTTATTTTTTTTATTTTTGCGCATTGAATATAATTATCTAAGAATATTTACATTATAAAATTACAGACACACACACACACACACATATATATATAAAATAAATATATATATATATAAATGTATACTATTAAATACCTTCCCAAAAAAACTGGTAATCTGGTAATTTTCTGGTAAATTGGTATAAAGAAATAAAATTCAAAAGACTTTTAAGTATTTTTTCTTTAAATACCATGTATATTATATATTTTATAAATAAATAATTTTTATTTTCATGTTCTTACACAAAAAAAAAAAAGTTATAGAAAGTATAATTTACTGAATTATATTGGGTTGATTGCCGTCGAAAAATGTATTTTTACTCGAAACAAATATTATGTGAAACTTAAAGTTAGAATAAATCAAAAATAATAAGATTTTTATAAATCCAACTTTGTAAAACGTTTTTTAATCGTGGAATTAAAATGTTTTTTTATAGTATTATATTCATAAATATTTTTAATTGAATTTAATTCTCCGATGTAAAGTAAAATTAATTGTGAATTACGTTAAAAATAATTACAAATATGCAATGTTTATTGCGTAAGATATTAGTAAAATAAATGTTTACTCTATAAAATAATTATACAAGTTTTCAAAATAAACATTTAGGTCGAATATGAATTTCGAAATTCTTCTTCTTATTTTCAGTTGTACTAATTAAGTTCTTTAATCTGTGAATAAAAGCTATTAATAAAAGTATTAAGTATGCACTTAATTGTACTAAAAGTGTATATCAGCGTTATTTTTAACAGTAATTTGTTTTTTTTGACGTAACACCTGTTGATATAATGACCTAGTAACTAAGGTTATAAAGCATTATACTATAAAAAACGATAAAAAAGTACATACAGAATATGCTCGTACTGTGTGATAATCGTAAGCATTGAAGATATTCATGTCTTTACGAGTATTTATATTTTTGATATGTTTTCACTTTTAAATTATTTTTTTATGATCAGATACCACAAAATTATAAGTTTAACATTTTCGAGTATCAAAGGAAAAATAATTGATAAGGATACTAGTAGACCAAAAAAAAAAAGCTTGAGAATCACTCAATTTAACTAATAGTTTTTGTTGTGAATGTTAATTATGCTCAATCAAGAAAAATAAAAAATAAAAAAATCATAAAAATCACAAAATTATATAGTTAAAAGGAATAGACGTATACAATTCTAAACACAATGAATGAAAAAAAAACAAAAAACAAATTTATCATTAAAATATGATGCAATAATTATGAAACCCAAAATATCTTTTACGGTTACTTACAAATAAATAATAAAAATCCCGTTTTACGAGAAAATAAATATAAAAGAAATAGTTAATAGGTAGAATAATAAAATAGTATCAAAAACAATTTAAACGTACGTTAAAAAATATTGAACAGAAAACAATTCCTCTGGGTATTTAGATTTTATAAAATTATCATTTTTATTTGTAATATTCAAACACAAAATCGTGACCTCAGGCTTATTATTTCAGTTATAGAAAAATCTTAGTCCATTTTTACGTCAAATACAGATAATTAATAAGAATATAAAAGAATATTATCGCATCTTAATGCACTGACTCTATCTCAATTTTACATCTTTCATTGCGCCTTGAATATAATATTATGTGTAAATATATTTGTAAATGTGTTGAATTCGATGTATTTAAATAAATTATGGATAAGTTTCTTATTTTTTTTTTATTGTATAATCAGTATATCAGTATCAGTTCTGATCCACACAGATCTTGCTGATTTCCATTGTAGCAGTTAGAAAAATGTAGACGTACTATTACTACTACTATTATTATTATTATTATTTATACGATAGTATATTCGTATGTTACACTTATCTAAATAACAATAGAAGCTGATTTACTTTTCATTGTGTTGATATTTTATGGAAATGTTGCGCGTATAACGCTCGCGATTCTTGTTGTTCCGGGGGAGAAGGTTGGCACATGGGAATCTAAATGTTGCATGCGTGGGATGAAGTGAACAGCAAATAACACGAATCGGATATAATATAAAGAAATCACCCGTATCGTTTTCGTAACAATAATACCAAAGTTTAACGGGACGTAATATTCTAAAATGAATTTTCGGCGATTAATGTATACAGTGATGTAGCTCATATTAGAACTGTAAAATTATTGCAATTGTTTTATTTGCTCTATCGTTATGATATTTGAAAAGTATAGAAAATAAATAATTAGAGCTACACTACACTAAAAATGTATTTAAATGCCATGGCATGCCACGAAGAAATTCAAATAAAACAAAGCAATCACGTTAAGCACGCAGAGCTAATGACAATAATTCTTGCAAAAAATTTCGAACTGCGAACGCGTAGTAGTTGTGTTTATAGTGTATAGAAAAACAAAAAAAAACACGAGGCAATTAGAAAATAAATAAAGGAAGAATTTATGTTCGAGAATTCGTTTGTCATTATGATATGATGGGAAGAAATTAATGTAAAATATATCATAACATATTGTTCAAGTATGAATACCAAAATCTTTTAGGAAAAATTGGACCTAAAAGTATGAAAAGAAGATACTCACCATCGAAAAGCGATTTGAACTTAAGAACGGCATATTAATAACGGGAGATTATTAACTATATGTTATAATATAATAATTATTATTTTAAGAGAAAAATTTAGAATTATTTTTATATTTCTTAATTCACTAGTTATTTGGCACCAAAGACTGTATAACTATTTCCCCCGATTTCTCCTACATTAATTTTCAACGTTCGAGCAAATAGTTTCATAAATTTGTCTCTTTATTCATTTAATTTACAAAATCACAGTCTAGGAAATGATTCAAGAAGTTTTGATAATTTGAATGCCTTTATGCTTATTCGATATAAAATTATTAAAAAAAAAAAAATTAGAAAAAATTATACCTAATACTATCAAAAATAACAACAGTATAATTATAATTTGTGCTCTTATTTATATTAATATGTGATATATTTATTATTGGTATCAATCGTTGAATTTTCTTTTTCTTTTCCTTTTACACTAATTAATATATTTAACTCGGCAATGCACATATACTGCTCTAACTATAGTGTCAAACTTCTGTGTACATTTTATATTTTTGTTTACTCTTGTTTGTCTAGCTATGGTCTAAAGAAGCAACTGATAGAGTACTTTTAAGTGTTATGTACCCTATCTAAACCTAAATTTGATAGCTGTAATTGATTAGGTCTACAAAAAAAAAAAAAGAAAAGAATCTTCAGTTACTTTAATGGTGAAATCATTAAAAACTATCGATTGTTAAATATAACATTATTTAAGTTTTTGCATATTTTGAATTAAATTCAATGTTAAACTTATGGGTCTAAAATACGTGATACTATCATGATCATAAATTGTAAAAAATACATCTATTGTTACAGCGAACGGCAGATATCTAGCGAATCTCAACATTTCAATTTAGTTGATATTATGATATTTTGTTTAACATACTGTCTATCGGTGCGTTATTTTTTAGTACACACGAATTTCTACCTTTGCAATGTTGTGTTATCTTTTAGTCGTCTGGATATTGTGTGTATTATATTGTATTAAATAATTTAAATAATATCGTTGGAATTTTAACTAAAAGAAAACAATCATCAATTATTTCCTCACAGCTATATTTCTAAACTAATAAATTTTGATCAAAGCGAGAAATGTGAAAAAAAATGTACTATTACTTTTATGTGCGTTACATAAATGCGTTACAGACATTTTATCGTCTAATATAGTATCCCTATGAAACATTAGTCATTCTTTATTACTCGTCAAAAATTATCAAAGGAATGGTACTCTACGATTGGTTGATCGTTGCACAATAATTATTTTTAACGTCATTGTTATTTAAATAACTTTATTTTCAATATCTGGTATACAATATGTCTTATAATCATCCGTGTGAGTCCATTTTTATGGGGCTTAAGTTTAATGTTATATTTTGGAAAAGTAACTGAAATGGGAAAAAGTATAATATCCAGCTGATAACTAATTCGTTAATAAACGAATTTGAATTAAATTTAATTAAATTATAACAATCATAAAAAAATCTTAGAATTTTATTAATTTCGTTAACTTTAATAATAAGTATATTAAATAATAAATATTTGCATGGTATCTATTATTATTATTATTATTATTATTATTATTATTAATAATAATATAATTATGATTATTATTATTAATTTAATTTTTGAGTGTTTTAAAAAAAATTATATTAAATGTATTCAATAAAATAAAAGTGTAAAATAAAAATTATTTAAAATATTAGGATTCTAATAAAAGATATTTGTTTATTTGGTTATAAAGCGATTTATTATAATTAATTTGCAATTTGAACATAAAAATATATAATGAACATATTTTTTTGAATTTCATTTACTAAACACAAAATAAACTTGTGGTTTATATACAAATAAAATATGCAATATTGATTTTATAAAATCTTAAAAATAAGAAGTTTTAAACTAATCATGATTATAAATTAATAAACATAATATGTTATAAGCACATACACATTGACAAAACAGACATTCAATGTTTTCTAAAATAATGATAACTCCCAAAAGATGATCATTTGCAAATAAAAATATTTTTGAATTATTTACAAATGATTCAAAAATCTTTTTAAAATAACTATTATTTTTAAAACTTGGGTATGTATAATTATGAATATTTATTAAAAATAAAAAAAAATAAAAAAAAAAATGTATGTTTAAAATTCATATTATTCATACAAAAATGAAGTATAATGATGCTCATACTAAACAATTTTAATAGAAATTTATACTAGTTATTTAAAAAGCATGTAACATTTTAAACGTAATTACAGTACTTTTGAATATGTTGTTATAAAACCACACTGAATTATTTAAAAAATGCGTAATTATTATAGTAATGAAACAGACAATTTCAAATAAATCATTTTTGATAATTAAAAATAATTTATTTGATGTTTATTTGAATAATTTTTTTATAATTTATTTGATTATTAAAAATACTTAAAAAAAAAATTGTTGAATTTATTTGCAGTTGTGTAAAAATAAACGTATACACACTGTTCCTTAATATTATTTATAAATATTATTTCCACTATTATTAAAACGTTATTTTACTTTGTATTTCAAATAATATAGAACAATACATAAATCTCCATTTCCGAAATTCCTATCTTTAATCTTATCATACGAAAGACATAACGCCGATCTTTAAATTTCCAGTACTATTGTGGAACAGTTTATCTTCGTTTTATCTACCTTTGGACCCATTAATATAAAATGTTCAAATTATAAACTTAAAATGAAAATGAAAAGAATATACGTACGACATTAAATAAATCCACAATAATAAAAGATTCCATCATTCTCCATATTTTATCGGTGAATTATTTAATTTGGTAAATTACGAATATACCTCACATTTTTCTTTCATTTTTTTTTTTTTTTTAATTTCCTATAGTTTTATTTTTATTTGGTTCTTAATTTAGTCGTATAATTTCAAATTTATATATTTATTTACGCACACATCAATTAAAATATTATCTTATCAATATTTTTGAAATTACGTTTTGAATTTCAGAACATTCAATTTATTTTTTATTTGTTAAAATGATAAAGTTTATAAGTGTAATCAAAGTGAATATCTCTAAATTCTGAAAAATGTAGGAATCGGCGTTTTCTTGTTGATTATGAAAAATTAATAAAAACAAAAAATAAGTTTTATTTGGATTCACTAGTAGTAATATTTTAGTTTTCCTTTTTTTCGGTTATTCAATTTATCATAAGAAAGTATAATCTATTTTAAATATAATAAAAAAATTTCTATCGTACTAATTTTTTTAAGTTAATAAAACAAATTTACTTCCTGAAAACTTCCAGTAATTTTGTTTAAAGTTATATTAAATTTAAAGTTGTTTTTTTTTTTAACATTATTTTAAATATTATAATTAATTCTTACTTTATATCATAAAATATTTGTTACCTTAATTGTAAAATATAATAAGACAATAATCTTTAACTAAGTTCAATATAATTAAAATTTAGCGTTTTTTATTAAACATTTATTCGATTTGAAATTTTAATAAGAATAAATGTGCTCAAAATTTTCACTTTATAATTCTCAACTTATTTTATACATTATTATTCATATTTATTAAATGAATCTTTAAAAGGCTATAAGTATATGTTATTTTTCGGGTAGTATCGTTTTTTGTGTTAATTCTCCCATTTACTATATTTTCATACACCGATACTTGCATGTACCATTTTTGCCTATATGAGACGCCGTTTTCAAATATTTATTAAAATGTTAGTTATAAAAGGATTTTTCAATTGGAGACCTTGAAAATAAATAATTTTTCAACTGTCACAAGATTAAGTTTAAAAAAAAAAATTAATTACTTTCTTAGTTCATACTTACATTAAACATAAAATATAAAAAAAATATTTAAGAATAAAACGAACAAAAAATTATGGTAATAAAATACATTTTTATTTTGTCCAATCTAATAATTGTAGTTGCTTAAGTTAGGTTTTAAAAAAAAATGTTGTAGAACTTCAAATTCAGAAGGTTTTTCTTTTTTGTTGAAATTTGCAGTAGTTAATCCATTAAAACGATCCTCCGTTACAATGTTTAAAATGTTCTCTTTGGTGGTGTAGCTATAGAAATACCCTAATGATGCTTTGATTGTTAGTAACATCAATTTAATTTTAATCATAGTTATGGACTGTAGTTGTAAATCGTAATAATTAGTCTAATACACGACTACAATTATTAACTTGGTTATCTCTACAGATATAATTGTGATTTTATGATACTTAAATCGTGGGTAAATATAAAATTAAATAATAATAAATATATACAATAGAAGGGGGAATTATGAAATGATAAAATTAGTTATAAATAGAAATATTATCGCAAACAAATTACATTTAAAAAAAAATAAAATGCAATTCAACTGTCATAACTTTTTAATTATGATTACGGCTTGATTAAATTTAAAATTTAACTGAAGTAGTTCTTTTTAATATAATATTTACTCAATGTTTCAGAAAATTTTACCCCATAACTTTAAAAATGAATATCGATAGTAAAAAATGTATAATAATACTTATATATAAATGTAAATACAGACATTTTGCATTGTAAAATAACAAGTTTTCCTCCGATGATTAATTAATATGCCTTTAAATATGTATATCAATTTTATAACTGTTGGTTTAATGATATAAAAACGAAATAGTATTGATGGTTTTCGATAATTTTTCAATTATATCGATTTGAATTCAGTAATACGATTTATCGAATATTATATTTCGTTGATAATCAGATTAAACGAAGTTGTGGAAAATAGTTTTTAATTTTGTTTAGGAGAACTTAATGCATTTTTATTTTATTTTTGTTTTTTAAGTATTATTGCTTTTATTATCTGCAACTGGGTTTTCACATTCCAAAGGAAATTAATATCAACTTATCTGTGTGAGATATATTTTCTTTGATATTTCAATTAAAATTAAAAATTACGTAGCATAAAACCAAACATAAACAATTATTATATTTATAATTTAAATAATTTTTTTATATAATTGATAAGATGAGCTATGCTGAAACAAGGTCGAACAAAAAATAAAATTAAAAAAATAAATCTTTTTAAACCTATATAAATTAATATTAAAAATATTATATAAACTATTCAATATTAAAAATATTTTTATCACGTTGATTATATTACTTTAACTTTTTTAAAAGTACCTTTAAAATTATTCTATTTTTTTATATATTTTCCGGTACAAACGTAATATTATGTGTTATTTTTGGTTAACAAACAAAAATTAGAGAACCATTATATTATGTAGAGTAAATTAGTTATTTCATGATTTACTATCTTGTCGTTTCGATTCTTCAGTTTTTGTAATCATTGTTACTTTGATAGATATGAACATTTCGTATAAATGCATATACGTGAAAACATTTCAGATATTAATTTTTGTATTGTCTAAGCTGTGGAAATTTAAATCTAATTCAGAACAGTTTTGCTTTGTTTGTTAACGATAAATACACTTTACCTACCGATAACATACTCATGTATTGAAATGTAGTTAGTAATTTAATAATGAACAAACGTATATCACACATTATATTGATTATTAATTGGTCATAATATGATATATATTATATTAGTATAGAAATATGATAATAATGTATCTTGAATATTTTAATGACAATTTAAATTAATTTTTTTTATATAATTCATAATATACGTAAACTGAAAATACTCAAATTAATCTGAGGAAACATCAAACCATCTGTTTTAATGAAACTAACTATTATTTTCACACTATAATGTCTATGTAAATCAAATCAGTTTTCTATTCATAATACCGAACAAAATAAATTAAGTAACACTTCGAGCAAAAATTATTTACCCAAGAGTGTAGAGCGTAAATATATTTATTTTGAACAGCTTTGAAATGATATGCATGTCAAAAAAAGTTTTAATTTGATTTGTATTACATGATATACACTAATACAGAAATATTGTTATGCAAAACATGCAATAAAAAGAAAGAGATGGAAAATTGTGTTACCAAACTAATTATAAATTTGTCAACATTTATTTAGGAGTTGCAAAAGTCAAAAGTATATATTGAAAATAAGTAAACTCTACACAAAATACAGAAATCTGTTGTTCAATGGAAAGTATAAACTCGTGGTCAGTGTAACAGATACAAATACAGGAAAACAAATTATTATAAAATATATGATTCAGTTTCAGTTATAAATATTTATACTTGCTATAATAATTATTTTGGATAAAACTAATATAAAAGAATTTAGTTGAGAATATTACTTTTGTGTAATGAAAAAATAGGATTTTCTGAAATATCTACAGATAAAACTAATCAAAAAATAAATATATAAATAATTTAAAATTTATTTCTACGATTATCAACTACGAATGATATACAGCTATGGTGTTTTAATAAAAAAACACTGGACAGTTTTAATTTTGGAAATGAAAAAAAGTGTTAGTACTTATTACGTTTGAATATATGCTTAATCGTGATGTAATGAGGAAACTATAAGTTCATAGACATTATCATAACTCATAAGGTATACCTAAACTCGTGTGTACATGTGACGTAAACAACATATGGATTGTTTCACACCGTATAATACATACAATTAATTAATTAACTCTATACAGTATAATAAATAAACTGTAAGTTTTTTATTTTCCCTTTTGTAAATTGATTATATATTTTAATCATACAATAATATTCGTTTTTATAAAGTATTGTTGACTTTCTGAACATTTAGTAGACCCTATATTGTCATAGACTTCAATTTCTTGTGTTATGTGTTTGGCTCAATATAATTTTTTTTTCAGCTGTATAATTTAAAATTTTCATAGTCAGAAGAAATACACCCAATAAAAACGGAGTGAAGAATGTATTGATTTTACAATGATGTGTGTTTTTTTTTTTTTTTTTTTTTGTGTCTGTCGACACGTTTTGGGGCAGTAAAAATGCTTCGATTGCCTTATGTAGCAACTTTTCCGAAAGGAAAGTGAATCTATTTGGTACTTTGGGGGGTCAAAAGTTAAAAATTTCCAATATTTTTTAAATGCGACGGGAAAAACCATAAAAAAATTTGAGAAAAACGGGAGTTTTTACGCAAAACCAGTTTTTGACATAATCAAATTTTTTATTTTGCTATAACTCAAAAACTAATCGATGTAAATACTTGAAATTTTCACCAAATGTTTAGATTAGCGTTCTCTATACACCATTAAATTTTCAAAGTATTTTGACTTTTATGAAGCTATTTATAGACAATTGAAATTTTCAATATTTTTAAGTATTTTTTTTTTAAATAACGATAAAATTTTTTTGGCTGCCTAGAAAATCTTGAAAATTTAATACAAGGTTTCTTATAAGTTGTTCCTTAACTGATAAAAAAAAATCTAAAATCGTTAGTCACAATTTTTTTTTATAAGTGCTCAAAGTTACAATTTATACGAAATATGTAAAAATCACGATAATTTGAAAGTTATTTTGTAGATAAAAATTCATAAAATTTTTTCTGTTCATACTTAAGGTTCAAAATTTTAACACGAGGTTATGTATAAGCTACTCTTCAAAAATCTTTAAAAAAATTTCTACCGTACTAAGAGGAAAAAATTGTATGACTGTTTGAAATTTAAATACTTACGAAATTGCATAAAATAGCGATTTATTCTCAGACGATTTTAAATATAAGTTATAATTCAAAAAGTATAAGTCGCAGATTTTTGAAATTTCTACCAGCTGTTAAGATTGGTATTTCCTTTATGTCATATTTTTTTCAAAATATAATATTGATTTTTAAGCCACTTATAGGCATTTAAAATATTCGATTTTTTTACATTTTATTTTTATAATCGGTGATAAAAAAAATTTGGCTCCTACAAAATACTTGAAAATTTAATAGAAGATTCCACAGAAGTAGTTCTTATTGTCATTCAAAAATTATTAAAATCCATAGGCACAATTTTTTTTTACAAGCGTTTGAACAGCGAATATTGACATAAAATTACATGTAAAATATAATATAATGTAGAATGTTCTAGACTGACAAACTATATCGCTGTATGCAACTGCCAACCCATCCTAATTGAATAATATATTTTTCGTTTCAAAATAAAATATACTTTTTACAATGTTTATAAATAACAATGTATTATATCCTAGACAAACATATGAACTCCGTTCAGAATCGTTATTCGTATACAATGATATCTATCATTGCATTCAAATTTAACAAATCCATTATAATAATGACCTATCCTATAAGCGAGGTGCACTCCACCCCTAACTGTACAGCAGAGCGAGGCCCATCCGGTTCTTTTTATTATAATTGTATTTTAAATGTATAAATAACTATAGTAAATAATATTCTGAGCCGAACTATTTTAGAATATGTTGATTTTATCCTCTTAAATTTAAAGACATTTGCCTAATCCAATTCATTCAGTTTTTATATCACTATTGGTTTTTAATATGACAAATAAAGCAGAAACAAATAACATTATACAATATGTAAATAAAATACATTTGTCATTCTTCAACATTAGACGCACCATTTAAAAATAGTCGAACAAATAAAAACAGGCGTGCACAAATTAAATGTATAGTATTTAAGTATATCAATATATATATATAGTATATCTATATAAAAAAAATAAGAAAAAGTTGATCAAACAAAATCCATTTAATTTAAATATTATATTACAATATTGTAAAGAATACAATGAAAATTTTAACTTTAAACATACAGTAAATATTTGAAATAAGCATATTTTTACAATAATATAATGAAGTGACCATATGTATTTTATGACATTGTCCAAGTATTTCAAGTCGTTTAAGCACAATACTAGCAAAACGTAGTATTAAATTTTTACTAATAAAAATGACTGTATATATGTGTGTGTGTGAGTGTGTGTATGTGTACATAAAATGAATTTTTGTTAAAATGCATTGCTTTCTCGTATAAACTTATTAGTCCGAACACACAGTAATCGTGTATTGTACAAAGCTATGAGTATTAATGAACAGCTATTGTTAAGAGGCTAACGAGCTATCAATAAATACCGTCTTGAAAGTGTACCGAACAAAAACATTGAGGTCATAAATCGAGTTTTGATATAGTAATTAAAACGACCAAAAATATCATGTAATAATACGTGTTCTCACCATTATCGCCGTTTGACTGAACGTTGAAAAAAGTTGATAAGATATAAAACTTGTTTTTAGCCTGGTAAAAAATTATAACTAAACAGTTACAGCATCCATTGTCTGTCCGCAGTTTTTGCAATGATTGCTTGACTTAATTATTCAACAGCGTCTCGGCACCGGTATTATACGGGTACTATACGTATCCGATGATGTGCAGCGGGGGTGGTGGAATCAAAGTTCGTCGATTTTGCAAAAAAAAAAAAAAATGACATTCCCAAGACGCCTCATGCACGCCAATCAATATACTTCAGGTGCGACATTCGACACCCGGTATGTCATTTTTAATATGTATCGTATCGTGGGTTTACTAGCGACTGCCGAAGCGTCCGCAAATGAATATCATCGGCCACACCTACAGAATAAAATAATAGAGTATCATCTTCTGCGCGCTCGTAGCACGCAACG
Organism: Sipha maydis; assembly: GCA_034509805.1. Taxonomy (NCBI): domain Eukaryota; kingdom Metazoa; phylum Arthropoda; class Insecta; order Hemiptera; family Aphididae; genus Sipha; species Sipha maydis. The sequence goes on along the minus strand of JASXSY010001433.1, from coordinate 357,629 downwards.
ATATTAAGTAGGGTTTTCGAACCTGCGTCCTTTCCCCCACACGCCCACTCAAAATAAAACTCTATTGTGATTTCATTTAAACGAGTTAGACGAAAAAAAAAAATAATCATAATAAAAAAAAAAAATAAAATAACAATACACTAAAAGAACCGTATTATTTCGTGCCTGCGCTGGACATTGCTTCGCCACCCGACTGTTTGCAATACCACCATTATTTAAAGTAATCGTTTCCTGTTTGTTTCTTCACGCACGACCTTTTCCCGGTGATAATAACATGAATCGGTATTCCGATGAAACAATACACCACCGCTGCGAAGAATATCATCACGGTACACGCGACAAAATTGTCCGGGAGATGATGGGAGTGCATGTAACTACGATTCAACGTTAATGATGATGACGACGACCACCGGCCCGCCGCGGCGGTGTTCTCGTGCTTCGAAACGAGTGACGCACGCAGAACTTTTTTCGCACCAAATAACGATTGTCTAGCAAAATGGAATTTTTTAGGAACCTAAGTGCAAACATTTGATAACTATTTTATTAGTATATTACACAGTAAACATTAGACTGTAAAAATAACATGCAGTGTATTATGTACTACTTGATTTACAACTAACAGTCGAACATTGAATACCGATAGTTAACTCCTTGCAATAATGTCTAACTGTTGGATGTAATGGGCAAACATTTACGTCGCTACAGATCACGTTACCTTATTTTAAGCGATTAACTAGCGTCTCTAAGGTGCCTGCAATATAGTGAATTACTATAGAGCACTGACAATGGAAAAGTAGCATAGCAAAAATTCTGTTCACTCCATTATCATTTCACTGTCATAGTCGAATCTCAAATGTTTTGTAATTATTCATTAAGCAAAACTCAAAATTCTAAAAATTGCTTAAAAGTAATTTCATTATGATAGTTTTTTAGTTTTTGAGAGAATACATAATTTTATTTCGGATGGTGTGGTTTTACAACCATGCTATAAATAAATAATATATGAAAAAAAAAAATAATTATAACAATTGACGTATAAATATTTTTACGATCATAGGCTTTTAAAAGTAATGAAAATTAAAAAAAAGACGTGGAAAAACATTGGCACTTATTAAACAAGTTGAAAAATAAGAAGTGTTGTAAATGGCGTGCGATTTTTTTTAAAAGAAAAGGTACATTGACGATAACGAAATACTTTTTTTATTTATTGATTTTTGAAGTTGTAGCAGTAACGTGCTATAAGAAAACCGTAACTTATCTGTATGATATTTTCACCAGATCAGTAATTTTTTATGACAAAATGAAATTAATCTCCAACACTCATGAGGCTATTAAACATGTATTACATCATAATTGCCGGTGTGTTGCCGAATGTAAGTACTTAGTTAAATAATGTTAAATGAAGGTAATCATTTCGGGAGGATGATTGATATGAATATGTGGTACAGAGATAAAAACTCATAGACACAACTAGGGGGCGCTAGAGGGTCTTTGGCACCCCTGTTTTTTTTTAAACCAATATAAAATAATTACAGTGAAATACTATCAATTTTATTTCAGAAATTTCAGCGCCTTCAATAATTGAGCTCTAGTTGTGCCAATGCACTTTTACCCGTCCCCTGTGTATGTCGCTACACAGAAATTTATATTGTTTGTTAAATGTGTAGCTCCCCACTAAGATTTATGATCGCTTAATTTTATCATGATATTGTTAAATCGATACGAATAATCTATTAGTAGTCTAAACTACCTAAACGGACCTCCAAATCATGCACATCAACTCCATTAGATATAGAATCCGTACGTCGCAGCTACTCACAATCGCAATTTGTTGTGCGGTACTCTTCAAAACAAGTTGTCGCGTGGCTATTTCTAAGACTTGTTGCGATTGCAATCGACTGTAAATATACTTTAATACGTTTAGCAATATCGGTCCGGAGAAATCGGTTCGTGTACATTGGAATTAGTCGAATATTGTTCCTTTGGGAGCGCTACTAAACGTCGGTGTGTATTAGCAATCGGCTCCATCAGACTACGTTCTCGTGAGATCGCCAACCACCGTTTCGAATTTAATCGCTTTATTGCGGCTACATCTCACTACATTGGTTGGTTTATGTATTTTCGGTCTCAATAATTGTTTGTGGTTGTATCGACCCTCGTCTACTCCCACCGAACCCAAAATTCGATAAAGCATAGGCATTGGCGCTAAGTTTTACGCGATATTTTCATACACACATCGTAATATATTACTGTTTTACATCCGAAACTGTATATTTTACAAAATTACAATATATTTCGACCAGGTCGAGAAGACCGACTATACAGATAACCGTTATATTAACATGAATCCTTTCTTTTCGGATAAGGTGTTAAAACCGTAATTCACACCAGTGCTGGGCTTAAGGAAGAGTAAAAGTAGCATTAGTCCCTGGTAACTAGTTTTTAGGAACAGTAATTTCTTTACGGTAAAACTTAAAGTTTTAAAGTTTTCTAACGTATTATAATTTTGAAAAAAAAATTATTAATCATTGAAAAATATATATATCAAGTGATAATAGTAATCTCCTATTGCAATATTATCAGGTCAGTGAACGTTCGGCGTTTTGTTGGTCCGACCATATTATTATTATAGCGTTCGGAATTTTCTAATTTTCGAAAATGAATTATAATATGTTTACTGCAGTAAACACGTTGACACATAGTATTATTTTTTATAAATCCAAATTTCTATATTATAATTTATTATCATCAAATAATTAAATACGAAACTTAAATGTTATATAAAATGTAATATTTCATTTTTGATGTTTTATTTGTACACAATTAAACATTTTTTTTTTTTTTTTTTTAATTATTCTATTATCTATTCGTTATCGAGTTATGTTATATTGACTGAAAAATTAACGACCCCGATATTTTCTAACAGCCGTTTTTCTTTTACTAATATGAGAAGGAAGCTCATATAGTACTGAATGTTGCTGAAAGTTTATACTAAATACTAATAGTTCTATTATATTAAAACTACCGATGTTATGAAATATTTATAAAAATAGATCGATCAAACAATTTTAACGTTATTGTTATTTATATATATATTTATTTTTATTTTATTTGTATTATGGATACAACGGTACAATGAATTTGAAAGGATGGTATTTTAAAATATGCCTCCAGGCAGCATATTCGTTAACCCGGCACAGATTCACATGCTATAGGGCAATGTAGCGCTACAAAATGCATGGCGTATGTTGATATCCAATCCATATAAGAGTCATAATATTATAAATCACATAACAATATTATAAGTTTTGCATTTACCTAATGAATGTATTATTGATTGTGTTGTGCGCTTATATGATATAATAAAATATTTTCGTTTAATTCGTCGCAATGACTTCTTATAACTTCTAGCACATGCATCAATCGATTCACTAATAATTTATTATTATTTGTTACTGTTATTTTTTTTCAATACTAATTTTCGAATTAAATTATTCGCTTATTCTGGAAAACAATGATTTATTTTTCTGCTTTGTTATTTGGTGAATAGCGTGTTCACAATAATAAGCATTAAAATTATCGAACGACAAACAATGAATGTACAAAGGATTTTAATGATTAAACTCTATCCACTATCTTAGATTTTAATATACATGTATATAATAATCATTTATTAATTTTAAATAAGATAACATTATAGACATGTCATCGTAATCGTTGGACTCAGACAGACGCTTCGTACAAAGTCGATTTTAATAACTTTTACGTACAATCTTTACATCGCATGGAATATAATGTTTGCACAGCCTCTCTAACTGAATAAACCCACTTTGTGTAGTTTGTACACTTTATACGCTTAGAACTTTGTGTAATCGCTGTACATTTTGTAAAATTAATATGGTATGGACTTCAAGCACATAGAGAAATATAATATGTTTGGTGCTTACTTATTTATAAATTAAATAAACCTATTCTGTATAATTAAATGCTAATACGTACTTCGTATAGCTAAGGCTTATTTACACCCTTACCTATAGTCTACTGTTCCCACTCCGGTTTCGTAGTAATTATACTAGTCTTAGGAATAATGTCCTTTGCTGTATTAAAAACTATTAACTGAAACAAACAATTTAAAACTGAATCGCCTATACATTAAATAGTTGTTGGTGTTTTTTGAAATGTTGGCGTGAACAGAAAACCACATAACATATCACACATTATCGTCATACACGCTGATTCGTAGTTACATACAACAATATATGAAACTTTTGAAACTTATTATGTTTTATAAAGTGAAAATATTTATTCATCCTTTTATTGCAGTATATAATGGTCAATATTCACATAAATTTTCAATACACTGTGTACGAAAAAAAAATTGCCAAAATCATCATGCTTTACGTCGTCCGTATACGTCTACAGTCTAAGCGATCATCCAAAACAATTTGTTGAATACATTCAATTAGCTTACGAACAATAAATTATTGATCACCGCACAACAGATATTAAACGTAAACAAGCGGTCGTTTAGCAAACGATGTGTATTGTGTGACATAAAGGTATTGCTTGTACGCAAACAGAATATTATTTGTGACCCACGCATTTGGGTTCATAACAGTTATTCGAGGAATTGTTAATATTTCATGTTCATATATGTATTGAATCGATCTGTCAGTTGCCGTCAACGCTGTGCGGTAATATTGCAAATTCACAATGAAGACTTTTGTATGAGAAAATAATAATAATGATCGGAAACAATTACACTGGCGATGTAACAGTTATACTGCTAAAGTTGAAAGACAGTTTATTATATGCCTTATATTATACAGATATGTAATATTGTAAACATCTATAACAGCAAATTACGATTATTGAAATTAAAAATTTAGAATTTCTAACGTTTTCCAAACTAATGATAACAGATGAATCTCCTTATGTCTTTGAGATCGAATTGTCATCGAAATGCATTTAAGCTGAATAGTGACGACTTCAAGCGTAATTCACGAAATTATAATGTACGAGTAATATAATCAATGAATGCATGATCTATGAGGTATACACTATACACTATAATATATATATATATATATACACACTATAACTGACAACCTACCAACGGGATGTAATGTGGTGCTACATAAAATTATAATAACAAAACAGACATATAAATAACTGTTGAGTGATAGCAAACACGATGACAGTATACATATAGTACCATTGTAAAATACTTTATTATTTTTGAAACCATATACATTTCACACTGCTCACTTTTTTGTCGAGCTGGATTTATTCAAATACTTGAAAATGTATTTCATCTATCAATGTAATCATAATTATATTTCTGTTGGTTATTTCGATTGGTTATTGTGATACTCATGTCATACTACACCAACAGATTAAATATTCAATTAAGATATTAATAAATAATTAAATAATTAATTATAATTAGAACAACAGGTGTAATAATAAAATAAAAAGGAAAAGCCGAAATCAATGAAAAAAGAAATCACCCCTAATCCATCTCACGTTTAGTCGTAATAAAAAAATTGAAACATTCAACTTCACTTGATGTTTTTTTATAATATATATTATAATGGTTATACTTAGGTAAGTTCTATGTTCGTATAGATTGACCAACAATGTTTAATGATTAACGGTACAGATGTGCATATTTCTTGATTATATCATTGTTGAATTTGATTTGAAACGTTTACTAATAAGATATATAAGTTGATAATTTTGTTTATAATTAGTTACCCCACTTTCATGATACCACTAATTTATTTATGGCTTTCAGATACATATTTTCGGTGACGTAACATAAACGAACTATATTTCGTCAGAACTCAAAACTCACAAGCCCACTAACTCATTAAATAATCGAATCTCGTTGTGTCAAATTTATCGTAGATCATAACCTCTTTAGTCTCGGAATTTCGAGTGATTTCATAAGGTTTTATACGGAATCTTATTAAACAAATTACGCTAAACTCTATATTTAAGTGATTCACATAAAGTTTATCAAAACCTCGGTTCATTCACGAAACAACAGTAAAAACCGTAAAAACGTCTTCGTTCTGTTTTAAGTTACTAACGCTTCACAGGATATCAATGTGTTCAATCATAATCCATAATAAACGAATTAAGTTAACTATAACTATTAATATCCATTAGCCATGCTGTTGAATAATAGGACATTACCGAATTTCTTAACGAACGTAAAGTTGTTATAAATATACGCTTAAGATAATATTAGCATTATGTATATAATAATACTGTAGTATATAATATACGATAATTATTGCGTTATTATAAAGTTAGATTTTAGCTAAATATGTTAAAATCAACTAAATCCATTCGACTATTACATCAAAAAAATTATCATGTTTGTAAATAAACGTTTACATTTGTATTATAGTGCCACGTTATCACAGCATAATTATAAAATAGTATTAATTATATTTTATTTAAATTACATCTCAATAGCTGTACTACTTATTATATTAAAATATTTGAATAAGGTGCGTGTTACTATAATAGAAGTAATGTATTTTAAGTATTTCATCGTTTTTTTATTATATGGCGTGTTGTTTAATTTTCAAATTTAAATTGGTTTTTATTTATTTATTTTTATTTTTTCTATTGTAAATGTTTTCGATTGTAAAAAATTAAATTGTATCAGAAACGAGAAACTGGGAAAATTGGCCATGTATAAATATATAAGCACATTGTATGTATGTGTATATAGCTATTGTTTACTGTAGTCTGCATCGGAGAAAAAAATCTAAAGAACGATGAGCAATGATCACGATGATAAATATTTGATATTATCGGTTTGGGGTCACGAATAAAATCAAAATCGGAATAAGTTCACTATCACGAGACATTTTCAGTAGGTACATAAATAATGCACAAGATACCTTTTCCGCAGTTTCTACACTGCTGTTATATACTTATACTATACATTTCGTGAATCGATAATTTACTTTATCATATTTCGTATGAAATATGTTTTTGGGACCTGTTAGGTATACGTCATATTATATCATAATGAGAAGGAAAAATCTATATACATATAATTATACACATTATATTTTGCACTTACTAAAAATATATCCGAACCAGTTTTAAACAAATATAATCACATAATATAATTATTACTTGTATTGTCCATAATATTTTATGGTTGAACAATATGATATTAATTCCAAAATTATTTTTCTTTTGGGGGTGTTTTTTTTTTTTTTTTTCATCGCTTTGAGGCACCGAAAAATGTTTGTATTTTTACATAATAATATAGTTCTCGTGAAACGCATAATCACCACGCACCGTGTACGAGTGATGTATAACAGTTCGCTGTTACACCCCAAGTACACAATGTTTGTTAACAGTGCGTGTAGGTAGTTTCGTCGCCTTTTCGTCCACTTGCCTGTTTTGATATTTGTGTATAATAATCCAGATTAAACGCACGTTGTGGCGTGGAGAGACGGGTACGACGCAATATCACGTTACGACAAATACCGGAAAACACGTGATCAGGATAAACCTAACACATTTTAGGCGGTTGTATTATGTAGTCAAAATATCAAAGAGGCTCAGTGCCAACCTGCAGTGCGGCGTTTGACGTGCCAAGCTCATTTTATAGTGCGACGAAAACATAACGGTTGTTGATAAGGTAACATCATCATCGTATAGCACTGAGTCAATATTACTTTTAACCGTCCATTATTTGATTTATTATTATACATTTTTATACTATTTTTTTTTTTTAATTTTTTCTCTGAAAACCACGCGAAAAGTATACCGATACGCAATATGTGAAAAGGCGACACGCTTGAAAACACCATGTCTCGCTCGAGTCTTAATTTTTATGACATTTTAAGCTCGACCGCGACGATAATAATAGTAATACTGATAGTATGTTATAATATTGCGTGGGCAAAATCATCAAAGTTTGCTCGTTAAACGAAAACTCGATTTTAAATAGCAGGCGCGTTATTATACATTTCAATAAATTGTTTGTTTTGTATTATTAACGCACAGCGACTGCTGAGCTACTGGTAATATAATGTAATACTTTTAATAATTACATGATTATAAATATATATATAGACCTTATATGTATACGTTTAAGCGTAAACTATTATAACTTTGATGAAAAAGAGTATCGGTTAATTTTCTTTCTCCGCGACAATGTATACATTATTTCATACACGTTTACAAACGGGTCTTTGATAATTATTGATCTTGTTCAAAACTCATAAAATGGCTACAGGTAGAATAATTTAAATTCAAATATCCATAATAAAAATAAAAAAAAGGAAGATAATATCGTACACTTACTTTTTACACATCAGATACTTTACACTTTATATCTATAATTTATTATACAGGTATAAGTGTGATCAGCAAATAAAAAATATAAAAATGCTTCAAAGAGAGGTGAAGCTTATAAAGAACGACAACATTTTGAGCGCGAAATCGTCTAAAATATATTATCATGTATAAGTAAAACAAACAATAGAACGTTACAGGTATTCGTCGCTGTTGCGAGGTAGTCATAAAAAATGAATTACGCGTGTACAAAAGAGTTGTACACCCGTAACATACACAACATTGTGTTCACGTCGCTTTAAACACCTTTTACTTATATAATCGTTGTTCTTACGACGATAACATGAACTTTGACTGCGTTCTGTATATTGTGTTTTTTTGTTTTTGTACAGCTCCGTGATTCGGGTTGCCCTTTTCTAACGGACAAAGGACAACTGCGAGTGCAAGTGGAATGGGAAGAGAGTTACTTGCTGTTCCAAGCTACGTACCACAAGTACGACGACGTCAGTAGAACGCACAACTATCAGATGAGGTAATTCTATACAGCATACTATGTTTGATACCACGGTAACGATATAATAATATTCATTGTTGTTGAATTTTAATTAAAGACATAATGTACGCCCAGAGGTATTACCATCAATTATTCTGGCACAGGCTGTCTAACGTTGTTATAAGATTGTGTATTCGCAATTTTGGTCCCTCGTACATCGTATTCAAAAATCTATAAATGCATTGCCCTGTAGCGTAGCTTGTTAAAATCATATTAGCTATCGGAGCACGGATGCGTAATGCTCGTGATCGGAAGTTCACTATGTTGTATGATCGTATCGATTATTTGATCATAACACGTCGAACTCCACATCGACGCAAGGTATATATCTATATTATTCACATTCTGATACGATGGCGTAACCAAGTGAGGAAGAAAGTCAAGTCTACCTTAGAAAGTTTTACATTTACTGCGACTTAATTATTAGGAGATGATAAAAGTCATTTCGGAACCTTTGACCGTTTAAAACTAGAGGAATGACCTAATCAAACTACTGAAAGTAAATTACTATAATTTTCGTACAATTTTAGGAATGCACGTTTATACCTATAAAGATTTTGACTTTAAAAAAAAATCATATTAAAAGTGTTTTATCTGACAACGCACTTTACATGAACTCAGATCGTAAGCGAGCGCAGAACTGTGTTCAAGGGGTGCCTTCAACACTTCTGGGCCCTATGTTAACAAAACGTGTAGAGAAATATTAAATACATTACAATATATAAATAATTAAATAAACATAACTTTAGTTTTTAATTCGATATTGTGGTGTATTAGTCCCAATTAATAAGTTTTCCTTGAATCACGTATATTTCTCAGCTAGCGTCACTTATATTTGTATTTTTGTAGTCAATTATATCTGTTTTTTTTTGTCATATAAATTTTGTGCACAAAAATTTAGAAAATTTAGTTTAATATTTTTACCAAATGTTTTAGAACAAATTACTTTGATTTTGTAGATCATCAGCCGAAATACGAGCCTCTTACTCTGGGAATTAAATTGTAGGGCCTCGTATACAAAATTTAGGAGATGCCACCCGGCACCCTCGTAAGCACGCCTATGAATCAGGTATACAAAGTCAAACGGTATTGACTTACGGGGATTTAATTTTGTAAATAAGAGTAGGTTAATTATTAATTATAAGTAAACTATGACGAATAATGTATTTAGTGTTATTCCTAGTGTACACGATTCGAAATTTTCCACGCATTAAAATATCTCCGTAGTAAACATTTATTGACATCATCCTAAACCCCTCTCCGCATTTTTTTTTTTTTCTGGCCACGGCCTTGTGTCGAAGGTGACGTTTTTAATAACATGCGTAATAATACGATCGCAGCGTCTGAAGGTTTCGAAATTATTTCGATCCGTGCAGTTCACTATCGCTGAATATTTATGTGCAATATTAAAAACTTTCCGATCTCTTCGTTCGTGAACAACAACTGCACGTGACGTTTCGACGTGTATGATGGGCGTGCGTTCGTCTATAATACGGTTGAGGTTTGCGACCCGCTTGACGTTAAGCTGAATATTACAGTACAGCGTTCCGTACATATTCGCTCTTTAAACGCACCGATATTCCGTACACGACGCGACGCAGTGCGGTGTTAGTCGAGAAATGGAGGAAAAAAATGTAAACCATTCGCGAGCAACTTTTACGTCGAATTACCCAAACAATTTTTATCGGCCGTCACGCGTTTTGACAGCTCACCTTAAATGTGTATTTTTCACTCGGAATTATTATTTTACGCGCATGTGGTAACGTTAAAAACACAAATCGCATTTGTGGTTGTTCATTAAACTCTGTTACTGCAAACGCGAACGAATTGTAGTACACAACAGACGGGTGTGAAACGATACGCGCATCGAAGCGGTCGTGGCGCTCACATAAAAATGTGTTTGGTTAAATACGGTTTAAATCAATACCATCCGATGTTTCGCATTATAAACGTTGGTGAGGAAGTAAATAATGATACACGACGAATCATTTTTAATCCATATGAAAAAAAAAATCGCAACTAGTGTATAAGTATTATGTTAATATAAGTATATTCGTATATAAGTATTAATATACCTACGTAATAAGATCGTATATATTTTACAATAATCTTCAAAATATAATGTTTTAATATGATTATGAATGCGAAATCGTTAAAGTTAATCCAATTAGGATTAAACAAATAGCCATTATTTTTCTTTTTTTCTCACGCTTGTTTTTCCGACTATTTAAAAATAATAATATGTTAATTATTGTTTCTCTGTTCCAATAAATACATTGTGTTTGTACGTATAACAGTTCAAACTTTTGTAAAAAAAAAAAACCATTATAAGTCATACTTAATTAATAACAAAATTATAATTCTTCGAACGACTTGTTGTAATTTTCTCAGTAGTAACAAATGTTTTCATAATACGGTATTAATAATTGCTTTATGTAAAATGTTTTCATAAAGAGGAAAATATGGGCGAAATACGTCTAAAAATGCCAACGATAATGAGTAAAAATTTAGTAAAATCTAAAGCAATAAAAGTACAACACATAAAGAAGAATTAAGTTAGTCATTAGAGCGGTTTCGCCATTGAATTTGATATCGATCTTAATTGCAACTCGAGCTCGATCACTACTGTATATACAAATATTTAAATAATTTGAAAGTAAAAGCAGGTATTTGAACAAGTATAATAAACATCAATGCCTTAAAAATATTTTGAATACAAAATTTAATATAGAACATTGCATATTAAATTCTGAAAATAAATAAAAGTAAATAATCATGGAAAAATTCTTGTCCATTATAAAAAAATATTCATAAAATTTCACATACTAAAACTCTCAAGATATTTTGAAGATTTTAAATTACTTTTTTTCTTAAATAAAACAAAATGTACCACACATCCTGTACATTGAAATTATAATAAGATGCTTGCAAAAAATGTTAATACATTTTTTTACTACTTGCAATGGAGTTAACTTCATAAAAAAAAAAAAAGAATTAAAAAAACGTAAGTGTGAAATTATTTTGTTTCCTACCTTAGTTCAAAATTTATAAATATAATAAAAGGAAAATTAAGTCCTGCGGTGATACATAAATCCTATTTATACTGTTTTCATTGAATCCATGCGTGCGTGTTTGGGGTACTTATATTTACCTTTGCCATAACTCAATTATATGATCTATCAAGAAATCACCAGTAACTATTTAAAACAAATATTATGTTTTCGAAATAACTTGGTTATGAAAAAAAGAAAAAAGAAAATAACAAATTAATAACGATCAAAACATAATCGTCATCAAAACAGTCCGTGGGTATGACATTTACTTCATTAACTTAATTTAATATAATACTAGTTATATTATAATTTATAATATAAATTAACCAAATTTCTGGAAATTCGCAAATATAATAAAATAATCGACTCTCATTCAATGTGTAAAAAAAATATTTTAAAATCATATACCAATTATGTCAACTTGATGACATACCAACTCATCTAACAATATAAATTTGTTTTCAACTAAACATATATTAATATCCCAGTACAATATGAATGTGTCATTTTTTAATGTTATAATAAATAATGAGTATGAATATTTTTTATACTTATTTTTGATTAATTTCGGGTTTTAAACTTTTTTGATGATTGTTCTTGACAAAACATTTTTCATACTTGTAATATTGTTTTCAATTCATTGTTAATTTCCATAATGTGTCTTTTAATAAATTGAATTCAAATGTGGTGCTTATTAAAATATTTATTAATAGACATTACCTATTCACACACACTATACCTATTTATAATCAATAAAATTGATTTTCGCAAAACTATGTAGAATGTATGAATCGTTATAATAAACGTTCAAATTCATTAATAATAATTGTGAAAGGGTATTGGGGTAGTTATTGTAAAATTAATTTTTGTAATAAATAACAATATTTGTTATTCAGTCCTTTCAATACAATTAATTTGAATGTCTTTTACAACTATATAAATGTGTAAACATGATAAAATAAATATAGGAATTTATGAAATAAATAAATGTATGACTATAAGGATTAATTAAAAAGGTAGATAGATCCAATTTAAAAATATACTAATTATAATAGATTTTCATTGAATCTCATACAATTTTAATTTATACCGTGTTTTCAATGGAAAAACATTTGGTAAATTATTCTACTAAAAATAAACATATTTTCTTCAATTAAAATTTTACATTAACCAAATTAATTACACTTCTGATTTTTTATTTTTTTTTTTGCTATGATTTCAACCATTATTTATTCTCTTATATTATGAGAAAATATTAAATAACGCTCGAGTTTAAACAAAAAGAAAGAAATTATCTTTTATTTCCCTTTTCAAAGATAATTGTTGTATAATGTATAATATGTTAAAACAGTTCATATAAAACGGGTCATCTTTTTTTATGTAATTCTACTATACAAAACATATATTTACTGTAGGATTTTATTTTAAATAACTAAAAAAAATTTATTTTCTTATAATCATTCTTGCATAATTTATATGAAATTTTTACAATCATACGCAAAGTGAACATATTTCATAATTTTTTCTGTGGATATTGTAATATTTTGATTAAAATGTAAAATATGAACAATGGGCATAACTGATTTTAAATCTTTTTTTTTTAGTTTTTTTAAAAAAATATATTACCATTTGTATAAACATTAATACAATAAGTTTTGGTTTTAAAACTTTTCTTATACTTTTTAATTTTTTGAATTTTAATTTTTTTTTTTTTTATTCGCTGAAACCAACGATGTTTAATAGAATATACGGTTATATAAAGTTATAAATAAATTATAAAAAGTATTGAACAATACGAATTTATTAATTTAAATCTTCACTCAATAAAATACATAAAGTGTAGAATATTATATTGAGGACGATTTACAGCAAAATGTTTTTAATTATATAACTATTGATAGCTAATGGTATTTAGAATGCTATTGAGAATACTCCTGTAATATATATTTAGATTGTGTACAATTTATTAATATCCTTGCTTATTCTGAGTATTTTTACGGTCACGTAATTTTTGTAATTTTAATTTATATAGTAGCCACTAGTCGAAAAATAATATATATTCAAACACATTATTTATCTGTTGAAGCGATTATAGCAATTTTTGTTTTTTATGTTAATTTATATTGTCACAATTATTTCAACGTTTCCACTGCAACAACAAATAACTACACAGTATCTAACACTGGTAAAACCACTACCTTGTGCCGCAGTTAATTTTCAAGTGGATTCTACCGAACGTGATCGATTGTTGTGGCTTAGCACAAGGCAAACCTTGTACCATCACTACTTACGCGGTGGTTCGTAGCTGACAATAGTTCTTAATTGATAATGGGTTTAACAAAAGTATCGGTTCAATAATGCACTGCCTATTTCTCAGATAACACTTCATCGGCTTATACATTTTTCTTACCCGAACAAATCGACCGAACACTCACCGTCGAATCGACATCAGTCATATTGTTATCAAATGCATGTCGGATTAGTTATCCGTTCCACGGAGATGAAAAAATGTCCTGTTTAATACGTTTTTTTCGTAAAACTAATCCAATACAGACAATATTCGAGACGCCTAAGTCGCATCATTTATCGTAGATATTCGAACAGCTGAATAACAACGTGCGTGCGTGAGTGGTGTGTGTGTGTAGTGTGTATATGTGTATATGTGTGTGGATTTTATTTGTACGGGTTTATCACTTAAGGAAGTGCAAAAGCGAATGGTTATCGTGCACTAAGTGTTATCGTTCACATAATAGTTTTATTAACTTGTATATTATACAAGTTAATAATACTATTATGTATATTACCGGTCACGACATGTACTTCTGAGAGAAATTTATCTTCATTAAGAAATCTTAAAACATATCTCAGAAATACTGTATCGGAAAACAGACCAAATGGACTTGCGATGTTTAATATTCATCGAAATGAAATATTAACACCAGATGATATAATTGAGGCCTGATGTACGTGGTTTGACCAGGAATTATATTGAGCATGTATTTTCACTGAATTAGCCGAAAACTTATTGGAACAAAATAGCTATTTGATGCCATTCGATACTCGCTTAGGTAATGTTTACTGTAACCGACCGTTATATTTAGGTTTACTTATCAGTTTTTGTTCGTTCAAGAAAAGTCATCTAGTACTCCTGAAGTACTCTGTCCTAGATATAGTGTTACATTTTTCTTTACACAAATCCATTAAAAATCTAAAAATTTAAATTTATTTATTGATTATTTACTTTATTATTTTTAGTCCAATAGAGCTTATTATTTACTTAATAAAAGGAACCACTTTCTAAGGATTCTAAAAAAAAAAAAAAAAAAAAAAAATGTAACTTCGACCAATGGTCTCCTATTCAAATTTGTTTAAACCTTAAAACGTGTAATTTGAACTTTAACTTTTAAATATTTTCATTAATAAATATAAATAAAACCATCTCCTAAACTGAACTTCAAAACTTGAATTTACGCTTATAACTTTTACGATGTTTCATTAATAGTTTTTATTTAAACATACATTAATTATGCCGAAACGTTTAATATTTGTATTCACTGGCATGAAATATAAACTTTAAGGTAGACATACTACTTAGGTATACTACTTAAACTTACTTTAAAACAGTTTCTAAGATTTATTTTATGTATACTTAATATAATATAATATATGTGATTTTTACTAAAATTCAAATTATTTATTTATTAATAATGACTAACGGGTGGTGCCTTTTGAATACAATAGATAATAAAAAATAGGAAACACATATTAATACGAACAATAAAAATAATTATGATTAAAAATAAATTTACCACAAAAAAAGAAAAGTTTTAAGATAGTACTCGGTAAGTGTTAGCGTGAATGCTAGACGTTATAAAAAAGCTATGTGATTTGCCGGGGCAGAATTCACAAATGATTGCACCGGATATGTATTATTGTTTTTCTATGTATATAAAAAATATTATACACAATATGTTATGGGCTGTATAGAATATTAAAGATATATTGCCAGACACTTATCTTACTGAACAAATGATAAAAAAACTTAATAATAGTTTTAGTTACCTAATAATTCAATATATATATATATATATATATATATATATATATATATATATATATAGATAATAATATTAGCTTAAGTCTAATACATAACAAAAAGTAATCAATTAAAATGAGTCGACCTTGAACCAGTTATGTGGTAAAAAACCTCCAATGATTAATCAAAGCATCCAACTTGATGGTAATGGAAAATAATAGCTCCGGTGGTGTTGAAAACTCCGAATACGTACGCAACGAGTGTTGGCAAGTCCTCTCTGGTCTAAAGGAACAAAGTCAGAAAGGATCAACGCGTACAATGGCAAAAGTGACGAAAGTAATAGAAACGCCCACGTTCGCGTAGACCGGCGGTAAAGGTAACGACGCATACGGTAAAAGACAGCAATGTGCGTTGTCAAAATGTGACGAACTAACATAATGTGTGGAACAATCACAAAAATAATAATCTGTAAACGCGAGAAAATCGAGGCGAAAAATGGTGGACGTGACAGCATGAATGCCGACAGCTCAATAGAATATAGTATGTGTAGTATACGGTTTACTACGCATTAGCCAAAGATCAGGATAAAATGCAGTTTGTTAAGATCATGTGACGTCACGGTCGGTGTCGGTATGTTGAAGTTATCACCACGTGTCAAAACAACACGGTTCATGTTGCACCCACTAGATGACATGTCACGATACGTTTAGAACACTAAGGATAGTTAGATTAAATAGTACGATAGACATTACGAGTATGTGTGTTAACGATTCATTTTTCATATAATTACTATTTTTAAGTTATGTTTTGATATTGCCTACAATATTGTTATATGACAATTGTTTGAGATTTATAAAGTTAAATTTTTCATTTGAGTATTTAATTAATTCAAAGGCATCTCGAATGAAAATTAAAAACCAATATTTGATTACTAAAAATCAATCTTCAGATTGAAAATAGGAAAAAAACTATTACTCTTATTATAAATACTCCTTTTTATTAATTTCCAATTCTTGTGTTTTCTAGTTTTACAAAATCATGATAAAAATCCATATTTATTATTTTCTGTCTGGTATTAGGTCGATGTGGTGATAGTTTTGAATAAAATATGTTTTTTTTTTATAATTTATTAACAAATCAACTTGGAAATATACAACGCCGTGAAAAATCTATATTTATTTTATCGATAAAATAAAAATAGCGATTATATCTTTAAAAATTCATTTTGCTTATTTACCATTCAATATTTTATTATTATTAATTAAAATAATAATAATTATAATTTAACTCATTTGTAATTGTTCGTATGTAATTTCGACCATCAAGATATATTTAAAGTTAATATAGTTATGCAGTTAGTTCCCCAAAACTTCACAATTTTATATCAAAATTGATAGAAAAATAATTCAAATAACTTCCTAAATAATAAATTAATTCATAATCTTATGATTTAAAAAAACAAGAAAATGATAACTCCTCCTTTGTGGATCTAACTAATCGAATTGAAAGTCTGTAACAATCTACAAACCCCTTGCCAAAAACATAAAAAAAACTAATCTGCGTAAATTGTGACAATAATATATTAAAAAAATACCGACGCAATAATACATCGCGTTTTAAGTAAATTTGATTTATTAGAGTTCCATTTTCAGAGTTCTTATATTTTTGCTTTATTTGTTTTTATTTCACTCGGTAAATAAATGGTTTTAATTTATAAATGGAAACATCTGAACGTTATATTATACATGTTTGCGTAATGTTTTTATGTTCCATGATGGCAAATAATGACTATTTTGTTTTTGAAAAATGGTTAATCAATAGCATATTTTGGACTTGGGAAACTTTGGAAATGTTTTCGAATAGTTTACATTTCCAGAATGACTTTTTTCTTCTTGGTACATTCAAAAATATCATTGTGAAATTGTTTTACTTAAGTATGTTTGATATATGCTTAATTTGCATAGCATGATACATTTATCGAAATTAAATATGCATTTGTAAAATGGTTGATAACCTAGTATTTTTATTTCTCGTGGTAAAAATGAACTTGTAATTATAAAGTAGTAAAAAAACCATGATGCATTTATACATAATTTTATTCAAATTATACTGAATATATTGTTATCCTTAAGGGAAATCACGGTAATTAGGTTTAAATTTTTATTTATTCCAAAGACCTTTTTTTTGTTATTAAAATATTTATTTTTAAAATTAAGATTAAAAAGTATTATCCAAAGCTAAACATAGAATTTACTTAATTTTTATTCTATACATTCTTGTTATGCCAACTAATGAAAAAAATTAAAAAAAAGATATTTTTCATATACTGTATATGTAATATTTTTATGATAAATAAACAATTTAAAACTCATATTTTTAGTTCCTTCTGTATTTGTATTGAGAAATTGTAAATATACTCATATTAAATTATTATTATTATTTTTAACTATATAAATTATAATTTACCACTTCACATTAAAATTAAAATATTCAATAGTAACCGTTGTTGTTCCATAACTTCATTTAAAACAACTATTTCTATGAGTACATTTTTTTATCAGTTATAAATCAGTAGATAATAATCATTACTGAAGTAAGTATTTCAATTAATTTCAAATAAATCAAAAATGAAATAATCGCATTGATAAAATTGTATATGTATACAAGCAATAAATCAATATTAAATCAATTACAAGATGTGAACACAAATCATTCTTTATTTTGCATAATATAATATTTTATTTTGAAAATCTGACACTTGAGATTTTGGACATGGTGATGATGCTATTAATTTCACAATAATATATTTATAAATGTATTATGTGTGCCTTTTTTCTTATTTTTTTAAAATTACCGATTACCATATTTGTAATGTATTAGAACTAAAAAATAATTAACCATTATCAAAATATTTGTAAGGATAAACGTATTCTTGATTTCAAGATATTTTTTTTTAATTAACGTGTTTGGAAAACTAATGAATCATTTCAAATCTAAATGTTCAAAGTATTTAAGCAAATCTCTAACTTGAAAACTATTTTCAACACTATAATTTAAATCTCTTGTCGATGTGCATAGCATATTTTGATGTATAATCCTATAATATTCTATATCTTATATGAAACATAACATAACAGAAGAATGTTATTGTTTTAACAACTATGAAATTATAATTTAATACTGATCATAGCTCTTTTTGAATATATAATATTTATATTTGATATTCATTACAGAAATTGTGTGGTAAACATTAATTGAAAATGTATGTGATTTTAAAATGTGTTATTCAATATTAAAACTATTTGATCATTCTTGCAAATTTATACGTTAACCTTATACGATGTTGAAATAAGCTGTTATATTTTATAAAATATGAATATCAGTAAATTAAATCGAGTAAGGAAACATACGATGTAAAACATTGTGATTACCTATTCATGTTACTAGGTTCTACAATAATTTACAAACCATGTTCTAATTAATATTTATAGTAAAAACTATTGTCTAATAAAATGAGAAACTATGTTCGAGTCTACTTAATTAAAACCATATGCAGTATGAATTCATAAACAACTCGTACTTAATACTGCATGCTGCCTTATGCAAAATGAAATATTATTGAAACACATTGTATGCGATCTAATTAGTTTCATTTCAATAAAACGATTAACATCCACTATTAATGTATGTAATAAATATTCATCTATAGTACTGTTGGAAAATAATACCATTCAATTATGTTTATATTTTAACAATTGTATGTGTAGTCATTAGCAACGATAAACATGGTAAATGATCGTAGGTTAATACAATTATCACTGAACATATTAAGTATTAAGTGTTACTTATTGAAACATATTTTAGTATCACTTTAATTGTTAGAAGTTTAAAGCCTCGATATAAGTAATGTATACTTTGCTTGATGCATATTTAAAAAGTTTTTTAGATATATTTTTATTATTTCATTTTCTTTTTATTTAGTGGTATGAAATAAACAATTTATATGTATACATATTAGTACAACAAGAGTAAATTATGGAAACGTAATTAAATAACATGAATAGCTTGTAGAAAAATTTACTCACCGACCACAACTAGAGGTAGATATATAATTTTTTTATAAAACTATAAAACTTTTTGCTTTAAACAAAAAAAATCTTGTTAATTACTATTAAATAAATATAAATTAAATACTGTGTACGTCATCGACACCAAAATTATATAAATAGGCGTTCTTATAATATGTGATCTACAGAAAAATATACGTTACAGTGTGTTACTTAACAGTTATCACTATTTCAGTGTGTGCCCTATAATATTCAATCTTAAATTGATATAATTAATACATATTATGTCTACCTATGCATCGGTTGTCTGCTGGATATTTTTGATGTCAACAATTTAAATCGTATCGTGTAGGAATAAGATTATAGATAATTAATATTTTACATAATCAGTTCAGCTGTGTTCATCGTTTTACCTGTATGTAGTTGTTCGACTTATTTAAATATAATGGCGACTGAATTTTATTAAATTACCCATACCGAAATAACAACCATTATATTTTTGAAATTTCATGGTCTTATTCTATCAGATTATCACATGGTGAGGTAATATTGTTTTATGAAATGTCAAGGTAAGATCAAAATCTATATAAGAAAAAAGAGTTGACATTCAGGTGAAATACGTGAAATAACATCCTTGATGTGTACAGTTCGAGGGTGTCAAACCTATCAGTTTATCCGAAAATCAAACAATTTTTTATTTACATTGATATTTAAATAATCGATACTATTCAAATTTAGCTTTGAGCCAAATTCTAGAAATATTTTTTATTTATTATGAAAACTTACCAATAAGAATAATGATT
The DNA here is from genome assembly GCA_034509805.1 of Sipha maydis. Classification (NCBI taxonomy): domain Eukaryota; kingdom Metazoa; phylum Arthropoda; class Insecta; order Hemiptera; family Aphididae; genus Sipha; species Sipha maydis. The sequence continues at coordinate 336,783 of JASXSY010001433.1, read as the reverse complement.
TCATTAGCTGATTAATCAACCTAGCACTATTGTAGACTGGTTTATACTATGTAGAGATATAAGCTGTACATTTTTTGATATTCAGACTCTGAATCTGATTCAGATAAAGAAAATACACCAACGATTTAGGGAATTATGAAAAACGTATTGATTTGTCCATGGGTTTTTGGTATTAGTTGAAGAACAGACTATGTTCTTGAAAAAAATATGTTTTGTAATCGAACGACATGATCATGCAACACCCACACCAATAATTCAAAATGAAGTTTTAATCGGTACAACTATAATAACAGATGAGTGAAAATCGTGAGCTAATAGGTAAATATTATTAATTAAATTCCAATTAATTAGTGCAATAAAATTAATAAAATAAATGGTGAATAATTCTTAGGTTAAATTAATTTACACGAAGTATAAAACATTTTATTTATAATAAATTATTATAAAATTACAAAATCATTTCGTCTCTTTTATTAATATTTTTCAGTATAATAATTATATATATATATATTTATTTATTTATATATTTTTTTAACGGCTACCACTAAAAACGGACACCAACGAAACATTATCGGTGAAATAGTGCATTTTATCGGTTGCCGAAAATCAACATTCTACAAAATTCACCAGAGTTGACAGGGGGTATAGCCCCTTGGTCCCTCCTTGGTTCCGCACCGGTTGTAAGCATCAAACTGTAAATTATTCCAAAAAATTTATCAATCCAGACACAACAATAAATATTAAACTAGGTATTTATAGAGATGGTGAATTAAAAAAATTGCTTCAAAAAATAAACTATAAATTAATAAATAACAATATCACATACAATATTTAATATTTTACCTTAAATTTAACAAGATTACTAAGAATATAAAGTTTATTACAAAATTATATGACATGTGGAAATAAGCAATGCCTATTTCTTTTTATTTCGATTTTTGTACAAGAGATTTTTGTTGTAAAATGTTTTTAATTAAATGTTTATAAAAATGCATTCAAAATAATTTTAATACTGAACGGATCGGATAGTAAAATGTAAGCTACTTTTGATAATATTATTGTAAATGAAAATTTGTCGCTTATTTGTTAGTGGAATTTTCATTTAAATAATATAATTATATAGTAATGTTTATATTATGTACACAATTTTCTTAACTAAGATCATATTTCAAAAATAATTTACCTTTTCAATCGACCTAGTTAATAAACTTGTATATTTATTTATATCAAACTCACTATAACAAATTGGACTCAGTTATTTATATCCACCTTAATGTTGCCGATCACCATGATTTTTTGCATCAACGATAGATACTTTACGTTCCCGCCTATAAAGTGTATCCTTCATTTCTTATCACTACTTTCTCATATAATTTTACAATATGACTAAAACCCCAGTAATGTTTAACTATAACATTTATCTTTCTTATATTACTTACAATATTTGTATTTGTGTGTAGTGTACCACAACATTTTTATATACATACTTGAGAAAAACGTAAACACAATACGATTGGTTGAGACTAATGACATGTTTTTTACAACTATCGGGTAGAATCAAACATAATATCTTGGAGCTCAGAAATCAGCATTTTCTGGTATAGCTCGATAGCTGTCCGTAATTAAGGTAACTAGTTACCGGATAAATGATCACCTACATTTTAGCGACGAAGACATGTTCCACGAATAGACCAAGATTGCCAAATATAAATTTTTTTAACTTACTTTGCTTTTTTATTATGGCGATCAATAATATTTTAGAATACATTTCAGACGTATACTTAAATATAAAATACTAATGAATAATATTTGATAAATATATAAACAAAAGAGAAAAAAAAACTATGTTTGGGTTATCACTTCTAATGGAGAGACCGGCCATAGTCTAACATTTTTACTAAGTTATATGGTTCTCGGCGTTTGAGATACCTTATATCTTGAGAGTTATCAAGTAGTTAAATTTCTGCCTGATTGATGTGTTGATATAGCTTTATCTCGTATTTTCAACCTTTGTAATTTAGTCCTGGGTGGAGATTATCAACAAATCTCAGTGGATAATGTTATCTTTGTTATACTGGTCTGCTGCGAAAATACTTACGCAAATTACTGTTTTGACAGTATTGAATTATCTCAATATTGAACTAACTAGCTCAAACCCACTCTATCCATATATCTTCGATACATACGATACATTTCCGATTAACCAATAAAGATTCTTCATTTTATTTTTAATTTGCAAATTTGCAATTTTGTCTAATGAACGTGATGTTTACAGATTAACCTTGAGTCGAGGTAAATTCCTAGATATTTTGCAGTATCGCATTGAGGGATGATATTTTGATTCAGAATTATAGAGCAATAAACACTATTATGTAAAGTGAATTTTACGTGCACCGATTTTTCACTGTTAATTTTGATTTTCCAATGCTTAGTCCAGTTGGAGACGTTGTTAAGTCTCCATTGAAGTTGATCAGTCGCAGTCTGCTGATCTTCATAAGTTGCCAATATTGTTCTGTCATCGACAAACATGGCTGTCATTGAATAGTTATTAAATGGAATGTTAGCTGTGTTAATTAGGTATAAGTTAGGTCCGAAGACACTGTCTTGGGGAACTCCAACTGATATGTTTTTTTAGTTAGCTATTCCTTCTTCGTGAATGACTCTGAACTGACGTCCAGACAGGTAAGATTCGATTAGTGTGCAACAAGTATACGACAACTGTTCACGTTGTTTAATAAGTAATCCCTTCTGCCAAACTTCATCGAAAGCTTGCATCACATCAATGAATACTCCATAGCAGTATTTTTTTCTAGTGCCTTGTTTATAACATTTGTGACACAATAGATCTGTTCAATTGTTGATTCGTTAATTTTACTCCGGAATCCGAACTGGTGTTCAGGGATAAGTTTTACTTCTAATATAATAAGAAATTATTTCAGCATTTATATTGTTTGCTGATTTTAACAGAGTGCGTGCTTTTGAGTCGATAAGTCTCGATTCCCAATAAGTATGTTTGAAATATATCTACCTCCAGCTATGCGACCAAAGTATGAAAAAATTCAGTGAACTTAATTTCATCTACACTCTCATGCGGTAGACTGTAAATTGCAGCGACTATGAGGTTTATACTGTCATTTACATTAACGCTGGTAGCTTGTACATACATGGTTTTCAGAGTATTTGTCTTTCTCATGGTGTTTTATGGACTCTTTTATTATTACTGCTGAGCCTCTGCGTACTTTACCACTGGGATGTAATGTTATATACGTTTGGTAATTTCTTATCTTCAGAGAGGTCATTACTGTATAGTGGATTTCTGACATTAGAGCTAAGTCGATGTTATCTTTATGTAAGAGGTCTTCAAGTTCCTATTTGCTCTTTACTAAGCCATTGGCATTCCAAGTCATGATCAGAAGTGTAGAATTTTTCTGTTTCGTATTTCTAGACTTGTTATTTATTATTTCTAACTTGTAAATTGTCGCTGTAATATTTGCATTATTTTCATTAGATTGTTGTACTGACACTTCAGTCGCTATTTGGTTTTCTTTTAAAGTACCTGGAGTACTGAAGTACCATCTGCGCGTATGAAATGTTTGCTATGACAGGGTGAGCTGGTTTCAACCTTTGCTTAGCAGTGATTTTTTTTGGGTATTCTTTTTTTATGTTTTATTTTTATAAGCATAGAACCTTTCCAGTTAGCTGTATGATTTTCATCACAGTTGGCACATGTTGCTTTTGACGTTTTAGGTATAAGGCAGTCTGCGGTTCTGTGACTTTTGCTACACTTGACACATTCAGCAGATCTGTGACAATAATTTTGTGTGTACTCGAATGCTTGATAATTTTTACGCTGCATTACTTCTTTATTTTTATGCAGTTGTTTTATTTTTATTACTTGATGGCATAGCAATTTTATGTAATATATGTTTTTATTATTCTCGCTTGATCGCAGATCTACGAAAAATAATGGTGAACTTATATAAGTCCATTCGCTGTTTTTGTTTTTAGAGTCAGATTTCTTCTTTTATCTGGATATTGTACATTATATTATTCCCGGATATGATTCATGATTTTACCTTGTAAAACCACCCGAAATGGTTTTTCACTTTTTAATTGATACCTATTCGTTGTATCTAAAAAAGTTGTAATACTAAAATACATTTTTTTGAATTAGTTTGTACTTAATCTCTTAGTTTTTTTGAGTTCTGAAACATTAAAATTGCAATACTGAACATTTTAGAATACTGACTATGATCGTTTTTCCCCGTAACTCTTCAGTTGTTTTATGAGTTACATTCTTAGCCGTACGAAATTATTCGATTACAACCATTACCTTTAATCGCAGTATTAACTATTTATAAAACGCGAGGTATATCGTATTTTCGTGATACGTACAACATATTTTGTTTAATAAATATTCGTACAAAACATAATATATTTAGATTTGTAAAATAATATTTTAATGGTCACTTCGAAAATAAATTATCTACGTTTGTTGTAACTACATCGCTGTACATCTGTATATGTACGACCTAATGTATGGCCTAACTTACGGTAGTGTAATAACTGTCATAATTTATAGCAATTTTTTATAGCCTAAAAATATCTACTAAACACAATCAACTACTCATATCTCTTTTCGAATTCTAACTCTAAATTAACAAATAAAACATTATGTATCTATTATGCATTACATGTGTATTTATTTAATGTTTAAATAAAAATCTAATGTGTAAACACAATATTTTTCAGCTGTATTCCATAAGCACAAATTATGATCCAAATGCAAACCAAAAACGCAAAAATAAGTAACCTATAAAAGCAAAAAAAAAATATTTATTTTTAATAACCTATAAGCGCAAATAAATTTTATAATAAAGTTTTTTTATTTTAATCATAAATATTATTAATATTTAATTAACCATTTACAGTGATATTAAAATTAGTTTAAAAAAAAATAAAAAATAAGAATTATAATTTTGTATATAATTTTAAATTTACAATTATCATAAATATAATTAATTAATATAAGAAACTAATATAATTAATATTATAATTAATTGGTATCTTAAAATAAAATTTGAAATTTGAACTTCATAAATTATTATTATTATTATTATTATTATTATTATTTTAATTATTCCAATTAGGCTATTCTTTATTTTTTTTTTTTTATACAATTTCCATGTTTGTGTATTGGAGATGATTTTAGATGTATCATCATCTTAATGTGTAATAATTACAATAAGACATAGACAAACACAACAACCGTCCCTACATTCTGTTGTGGAATTCGTATGGCTAAAATATTGTAACAGGTAAAATAATTTATTTTTGCGTTTTTATCCTACTATTAAGGTAAATAATCGGAAATTCGTTTTGCACTTTAAGGTTATCGAAATAAAAATTGTCGATTTGCGCTTTCGGGTATTACCGAATATTTACTTTCCAATACCACGATCGAGAACTCATGTTTATTTCAACTACTGTATATAAATGAACTTGAAATAATATACTTAATTATTTTTATTTAACAACATGAAAATATTTTTAAAAAAAATTACATATAATTTCAACCAATCAAGTGCTATTAATTGTATTTGCGTATATTACATCGATTAATAATAATTTAAACATAATTTTATGAACACAATAAAATTCCATTAGCTGTTATTTTTACAAGTACATTTTACAAGCTATTTTATATTTATTCATAGTGTTTAAAATACATACAAACAAATATTACCATCTACGAACACTTATATTACAGGTACATAATTTAAATGTTATAATTAATGAGTATAGATTAGTATAAATTAAAATTACTTTACTATGATGATTTAATTTTTTGTTTATTCTTTTATAAGAATTGATTATTTACAAAAGTACATAACTTTACTATGTTTACAATAATTTAAATTTAAGTTTTAGTTTTGGCAATACGAATGTACAATATTCATTTTAACAATGCTCAATTAATTGATTAATTCTTGCACCATTTTCAATGAACAACTTTTAATCGGATTTCACTACATTGTTGTTTAGTACTTCCTTATCATATTTATTGTATGTTCTAAGTTAAGTTTCAATTATTTTTATGTTAAATACTGTTATAAGTAGTTAACCATTAAGCTAATAATATTAATTTTCTTTTGATTAACTTTATCATTCTGTTAAATCGATTTATTTAATGAAATAAGATAAAATGTGCTGCTATAGGTACTTAAATATCATAATGTGATGTTAATATTAGTAATTTCAGACTCAAGCTATAAATGTAAAACCATTTTAATATATTTTAAAGTTAATTATGTTTAAATAAGTTTTATTGAGTTTTAGAATTCTGTTTCAGACATAAAACTGTTATGGGACGTGGTTTTAACTTTTTTCCTGTCATTGGTTTTTTTCGTAAAGGTGTGGAATATTCTTAAGGTAAACAAGTGTTAAGAATATTCCACAAGTTAAATAAGTTAAGTGACAGAAAATATAAACTGTTAGTGTTTATTTCACTAAATTATATCCAAAATTATTACTTAGTCTGCAGTTGAAATTATTCAAAAGTAGAGATTAGTTAACAGTTTCGAAAAAGTAATATTTATAGTTGAGCGCATCCAAATGAATATATTATAAATCTCACACTATTAATGCCTATATAAAAGTGTCTTCTTTTTAGTTTGTTGTAGATAAAAAGTTGTTGCTATAGAAATTTAAAAATAAATCTAAATAAATCTATTCGTACATGGTATACTATAGAAACATCAGAACATCATTCTTGTTCTAAATACTTTGAAACATAAAAAATCTAAACCACCCGTGAATTTTGAAATAATATGTCATTATTAATTTAATTTTAGTATGTTTTGGTGTATACTGATTCGAATTTATGTATTGTACTTTGTACTATTTTTATTGGTCACCGCAAATTATGCATTGGCATTTTTAATAAAATATATTATGTAATACTGTCTAGGTTGGATTTACTGATTTTGCACCCCAGAACGCAACATTTATGGTGTTCCATTTCACCATATATTTTTAATACAATAGTAGTGCTAACCAAATTTTTTTTTCATACATTTATTTTTATATTTTCCTTTCTCGTTGACAATTTAATTCCCCGTTAATTTTTAACAATTTTAAATAGGTATACCATTCACTATACATTTTTAATAGTAGGTATAATAAAAATAAACCTACTTAGTTAGGAACATTCATTTTTCTTTAAATTATATTTTTTTTCTGTATATGTAAACTAAAAGAAAGATAACGATAGTCATTTTTAAGATAAATATATTTAGAATGAAAATATTAATTTTATTTTTATTTATCTGAAATAATTTTGCCACCCCCGGTTAATTGTTCACCAGTACCCCTCCCCCCATATAACCAGTCATGAATACTGTAACTTATTCGTATTGTTGACATAGCATATGAGTATACTAATAATTTACAACAAATTCACGAATATTCACTAAAAACACATTCTTATATTTTAATATCGTTTTGAGAATAAATTAATAGATAGTTCTATAGTAAGATAGTTCTTGTATATATTTTAAATGTAGACGGATTAAAGATCAAGCATTTTGATTATGCCTATTTATAATTCTCGTTATCATTTATACATATCTACAAGTGACAAATGGTTTTTATTTGTTTCAAAAATGCGTTAATACGAACCTTAAGTCGTCGTCAGGGTTGACTCAGTTATCGTACGCCGTGAATACAAAATACTTAGTTTTCACTGTACCTAATGATTTATCTTTCGAATCCCTTGCATAAGAAGAATAGTGAACAATTTATTATTGGGTGCTTGAAATATATTTTACGTTCACATGGTCCACAAAAATATTTTCACGTATGTCTCTTTACTGATAAACTGATGAATAAGCGTTGTTACGATTTTCAGAAAGCGATGTACAAATCGATTTAAAATTATCACCGCTAGTTGTTAATATCTCCGACGTAATATCTTTTCTACTACTTAAATATTATAAACTTACGAAACATATTATATTTATTATCAATAATATATTTATACAATAAAACCTCTCATTAACGGACTCTCTATTAAACGGAATCCTCCATATAATGGAAAATGTCAATAGTCCTGGTACAAATAATATATAAAATATACCTCTCTAAGACGGAACCTCTACTAAACGGAGATGGATAATTGTCGTGATTCAATTAGTAAAAATACTCTCTGAAAAAAAATAAACAAATAAAAAACAATAAAATAATAAAATAATAAACATAATTATTTAAAGTAAAATTTAATTTGTGTAAGTATAACATATTCATGGAAGTAATGCGAAAGCTGTTCCCGTGGCGTCGTCGATTCAAAAACGGAAAAAAAAAAAAGTATTACATATTATATATAATCCCAAGAATATGCTGAGCGTACTGTTCTTAATCATAAAAAACAAACATATTAAATATTAAAAACTATTTTTCTAAGTTATAAAAAAAGTAAAAATATGTAACTATGCAAAATGTTTTTTTAGTTTTTAATTTTAGTTATTTAATATTATAAATAAATACATTTACATATATTGTAAGAAGTATTTACCTATAATATAGTTTCTTTAACACATACATTATACATTCTTAAAACTTGATATTTTTTTTTTACCTCTCTATGACGGAAATCTCTTTATAATGGAAATATGTTTGGTTCCAAATGATTCCGTTATAGAAATGTCTTATTGTAGTTTTGAAATTATTAATAATATATCTTATTACTACTTTTTTATCTCTTTTAAAACTCATTGGTCTTTTGGTAAATTGTTCGACTCGGAATATTATTTTTTTTTTTTTATGTAATAATTTGGTTTTTATTTTTGCTTTCAAAATCAGTTTAGTAATTATATGTGTTTTATCTTTTCATGTATCATATGGTGCATACATTGGATTGAATATATACTTGTAAATATTGATTAGTATAACATAAACAGAGTTCATTTGAATTATTGAACAAGGTTACCGAATTTGTAAGGAGACTAAATACTTTATACAACGGACCACAGGACACCGTTATTAGATAAAACATTAAGTCTCCAATGTAAACCTTAAGATTCGCCCAAATGGTGACCCCTCAGAATGCGAAACAAAAATTAACCAACCAATGATATTCAATAAATGCACTATCATCTTTAACTACTGATTTTCTTATTTTTTGTTTCGCATCTTCGATTTCATTCGACGGTAAAAATGGTAATCCGAAGAACATTGTTAACTATTTGCCTATATCGGAAGACTGATCATTATAATATGTACAATAGTTTTAACTTTATAAGGTAATAAGTAGTATTGCTTGTATTCCAGAATACAGTTTGATAACATCACACGGATTTAACACATTTTCATTAAAAATATTTCGGGCGCAAATGGGTTATGATTTCGGGCGCAAGTGGGTTATAAAAAAGGTTTGATGGGCGCAAATGGTTTGTTGCGAATTTTAATTATCATAAAGGCCTCTACGTGAGATACAGTTTAATTAAACCACTAATTTTTTTAATTATTTTATTACTATTTTATATGTATAAAAATGAATCCCTATTACCCTTGATTTCATAATATAGTCATCGTTTTTGTTTTAAGTACCATCTGATAATATACAGGAAAATTTGACTTACTATCGAATATGTATCATAACAGGACATTTACATAATTTTCTATGGTGTAGAAACGGTAAACGATCGAAATACGATTAGATAGTTCACGTAATTATTTATTACAACAATAAACGTTTCAAAATATGAGTATACTTGTGAAGAACGTTTGTTAAATGATAATATTGTAACCAATACAAATAACTGACAGCCACACTCACTGTGGCAACGAAAACGACATCTTGTAGCGTCATAATTACAGAGTTCTGTTTATCGTCAACACAAGTTTTGTCGAGTTCCTCATCAACTAATCCGTTACAGTATGGATCACGTGGAGATGCGTACGTCTCATTTGCGTACAGTCTATTTTTAGTTACAAATGTTCTCATTTGCGTACACACTCATTTCCCTTCACACTTGGTCAGACTTTGAATATTTTGCAATACTCTGGCGTGTTTAAAAATGAGGGCGCACGAATAAATACGTTCAGTATGTAGCTAACTCTAAATGTAAAATAATCTATAAAATAATAATATTATTAAATTTAATCTAATTTAACGATATTTTTTGAGACAATTCTATAAGTCGTTATTTTCTAAAGTTTTGAATAATACGTTTGATTCTCTCGTCCAATTTTACATATATTTTTTTTTCGTTTAGTCCCTTCTAAATTTTATTCCATTATAATAAATTATAATAAAAAAAAAATATGAAAAAATGCAGTAACACCGTTATCCGTATGGTATACTATTCACTGTGAATTACGTATCGTACATATCGTACGTAATCGTACGTATCGTTCGTCTTTAATTCGATAAGATGATAAATATCTTATAATATATATTTATGTGGCAAAAGTATACATAGGGAATGCCCACTTTTTAAGCTATAAGTGACTATAATTCGCTTGTAGTTTGACCTTCGGTAATTGTTTCTTATATATTATACTTTCGATAACTGAGAAGAAAATCGCAGTGTACGCACCTGCACCGACACCTACAGTATAGGTGTACACATAAATAAATAGCCATCTGTTATTTTTCATACACTTATTGGCATGAATGATACAACGAGCGTGTTTCAATAACTCACAATTTTACCCCAGGCGATTATAAAACATCTAATTATGTACTTTTCAAAAAAAAAAAAAATAAGATAAAAGATTTTTGGTTCTTCTATAGATAATGGTTAGTATCAGCATCAGGCGATCCAAACTAGTCCAAATATGTATCAAAGTCGGTTTTAAATTTGTTTAGTTTCTGGGTAGAAAAAAATAGGTTTTCTTTTCACAAAATTTGTGTGATTTATGCGTGAAGCGGTGTAGGAATTAAACTATCGAGACTACGGAGAAAATGAGAAAACTATAGGTGTAGATATCATATAAGTATCTGTTTAGTTAATGTCCGTATTTGACCGATGATGATAGATCAAATTTAGACTTTTACATCAAATACATCATACAATAGGACGATGAAAGGAAGAGCCATAACGTTTAAAATGTGCTAGGAGCGGTATTGAAAACCCAATTTTTATCGTTGAATTAAGCTAAAATACAACTACATTTATTTCATTAATCAAAAAGGAAAAACTTCCTTAGCCAACCTTATCTGTGCCTAATGTGTATACATATTTTGAAGTTGTTTCAAACCAAAAGCTCTATAGCCATGGATATATCAACGTTCGATAGTATACTTACCACTCAAATACTATTGAAAATTTTCAAAATCAGGGTCAAAGCTAAAAGATAAAATTCGTTTATTACAATATCTAAAACTATATGTATACTTCCGAAAAATGTATGATAATACTTCAAATACTTTCTATTGGCATCTTTCTATTGTTCATAGAACGTATTGTTTTCTATTGACATAACATTGTTATTTTCCTTATTCCATAAAATTTATCTTGTCAGAGTTTTTTTTTTCATTTCTTTTATCCCTCGTGTAGAGCTCTTATATCGTATTTAGTAAACACTAATTTAAAAAATAACATTTTACCAGAGCACGATGGACTCTTGCCAGCAGTAATGATATTTTCGTATATTTTGTAGACATCAGTGGGCGGAATTCAATAAGTCACTTACGTAATACAAAACCACTCTCGCTAAATGCAGAAAAAAAAAATTATTTTCAAAAATGAAACACAATATAAAGTCGTTGATTTTTCGGTATTCCAATTGTGCATATTGGGTAAACCGATTTGTCATCCATTCTACAGCAGGTGGTTAAGTACATTTCTTCATCGGTGTACGTGATTATTTTTATATATTGTTTATATATATATTTCATGTGTTGAACTATAATAATATATGAAATGTGTGCATTAAAATACTCAAACATTATATAAATTACAAAGTTACAGGCAGTTTTAATGAATCAAATTCAAAGTTATTTCCTTTTCTCCAGTTTCATGCTTCCAACAATATTTTCACTTTTAAAATAAAACTACTTTAGTCATATTATTAAATTTTCAATAAACGTGCTCAAATCACGTAGATTTTTGAGAATAGTTTTAAACCATGTGTTTATACACCCATTCCACGTTACTTGTAATTATTTATATAATAAATTCGGAACACGAACAACTCATTTAGTTTTTGATATTTACGGACAAGTATGTAAGGATTAAATGTTTGAGATTTTTGTAAGTTTCAACACAATACTTATGATAGAACCAGGTAAAAAAAGAACATAAACTAGAATTAAGTCAGGAATATAGTATAATATAGTTTATTACATTTAACGGCAAAAGTGGCAGTTCGTCCGCGGACACACACGTCGTGTCCGGCGTTCACGGTGAAACAGGACGAACCCTCCGGTGGCGACCGGTTCGGTAGGCCATGCGACAGTGTTACCCCGTAGCGATAAAATAATGTCGCTAACACTTATAATATGAAGTTATAAAATAGATCAGTTACTAAGAAAAAACTTTTAAATATTTTTAACGCTCGAGTTTAAGGTGCTATTCAGAATTATTGACGAATAAGAACATCCGTGACTTTTACATTTAAGTGTTAAAAATAATAATTAATTTTACTAACAAAAAGTCCAAACACAATTAAATTTAATAGAAGCTTTATCCATAGTATCGGTTCCAATTATACAAATATCAAATGTCATACCTTATTTATTTGTCAGAATTAAATATCCGCAACAAATATCAATCGTAATGGTCACTTTACTGAACAAGAGCAATGCAGTATCTTTTCATCTATATGATAACAAAGGGCACTCAGAATACTAGTTATTTCTTACTGAAATCCGACGTTTCAAAAAGCCAGTTTTATCAATGTATTTTAAATTGTTCCCAGTTATATAATAAAATTTAATACTCTCATAATATTCAGTAACGAATACATTGTAAAATCCTAGTTTAATAAAAAAAAAAAAAAAAAAAACGTCAACGTTTGAATGACCACTAAGTGTTATTGATTTTAGTTAACAGTTGATTTTTTATTTAAACTCTATGCAATTATAATCAAATATTTTATTTCCACACACCCAACATTTACGTTTAAGTTAATATTTAAAAAAATGTAATAAAGGTACATTTAAATTAATTTCATATTTCTTTTTCCATTAAATATTCTATTAGTTTTGGAATATTGTGAATCTAGATTAAATATAATTCGAATAATAAATCAAAAAAAATTCAATTAATACAGCAAAATAATATTTTTTAAAAAAGTGGTTATTTTTTTTATTATTTTAAGGTATCAAGTACGTGGTTATAAGCCGTCGATTTTGAAATGGTTGATTTAACACATCATTGTATCTTTAATGATAATTTGCAACTTCGGAAAGGCCTCAATATTTGATTTTTGCAAGTTTAAATCAAAACGTTATTCCTAAACCAGATAAATGAGGAAGTTTTAAATAAAATTATTTTTAAATAGTTCCGTCCGTGGTATAAGGCATTATACCATAATTACTAAGAAGTTAAGAAAAAATATAAAAAGTAAAAGTTAAATTAAGTTAAATTAATAAGTTATATTTTTTCTTAAGCAATAATATAATATTTAATAAAGTTATAACCCACTTTTCTATTTCTATACTTCTATATATAAGAACTTTATACAAATATACCATTATGTATTTACTATATAAGTTACCTCTAAAATAACTAGCTTATAAATTTCAAGAAAAATATTTTTAAAAAAAGTTTATTTCAAAATGTTTAGGTTACAACAATATTACTTAAGACATCATTACATGCTATTGTTGATCCTTTGCTTAAACTTAGTAGTCTACGTTATTTGGTTTTTACGTTAATATTTTTAGACCTTTGAGAAAAAATTCAACTTATGATACTTTACACAATGCTTTGATTTATGGTTACATGAAACTTTTATATTTCAACATTTTCGTCTTGGATGTTCAGTATTTTTACTTCATTTATATATCAGCTATTTTGTATCTATATACTTTCTCTTAGTGACATTTACCAGAAATGTAAATTTTTTCATCTATAAAATTAGTGTTTGATTAACAAATAAACAATTCTAAAACAATTCGTAATATTTTTATTTTTTTTCTCAGCTTATTCGTAATATATGACTGCAATTATATCGAATTTTTTTACTTTTTCTTTAAATAAAACACAATATTAACAATTGAAATAATTAATTGGACTGCTGACCTTAGTTACCTTACGTATACATTTTTTAACGCTCACTTATTAGAGTTTATCCCCATTGATATTCTTATTTGCGTGTTAATATAAATGAGACCACGTGTGTGGTCTTGTGAGTAGATATTCACATAGTCTACATAGTCCTAAATACGATCAACCCCCTTTGTTTCGCTTAATTATTACATTTCCGACTCTGGCATAGTTAAATACTAACGTTTACTTTTTGATAAAAAGACATATTATGTGAGATACTCCTATTCACGAAACCACATTATCGCTTAACCTCAAACTTTTACATTCTTCGTTACGTTCCCGGTGTATATTAACTTCTACTAGCAATATATCTAAAACAAATCTTCACACACAACTATCCACATTTACAATTTTAAACATCTATATAGACAGTAATAAATTATTCATCGAACCTTACACTATTATTTAGAATTATTTATCCATAGTTACATGAACGTATTATTTCAATACTATTTATGATTTAATTATGAATCAAAAATATTACAAATAATTTTTCCCGGTGGTGACCATAATCCTGAAAATTAGGGATTAGAGATTCTGAAAATTACATGTTTATCCAAAATCATCCAATGTGAGCTTTGAATAAAAATTACACCGTTCAAAACAAAACATAGTAAAAAATAAATAACTCTGTTGCGCAGTTTAATATTTATGACAGCTACTCAAGAGTGCTGAAAATTATATAAATTTAAAAGCCTAAGAAGTACGACATATTCTATTGATTGTATTCTATCTCTGAGTTTTAAACCTTCTCTAAAGTTAGAAATGCATTCTAGAACTTACTTCCATATGTAATGAAAAAATAAACTACATTTCCAGATAATTTGTTTAGGAAAAAAATATTTCTGAATATTCATCTTTTCATTCATTACTCTGTACAACAAATCCAACCCGATAGTAAATCCCTTCTAATAAGTATTTTATTATTATTATTATTTTTATAATTCATTTTAGTGCCCATATCCAAATATTTATCAAAGATTTAAATTTATTTAAATATATTATTATACAACATTTTGTAAAAGTAATATCAATAAAAATAAAATCGTCGTATTAAATACTATCAAAAATAATAGTGTTATAGAATGGAAATATATATTTGTTTTATTTTTTTAATAATTCAATCATGATTTAGGAATAAAATCCATTTTTAAATTGCATTATGAAGTTCAGTATATTATACATTGAATAAAAAATGTTTTTAGTGAAAATAAAACCTTTTATAAAAATTAGATATGGATCTCATAAGTATTATTTATATTCCATTTCAATTGAAAATATTTATTTAATTTTCCGAAATTATTCTAAATTTCTAGAAATATTTATATATTTATATAAATATTTAAATATATATTCATAAATGTATGTATAAAAATTAGTTAAGAAGTATATTTATTAAACCATAAGTACTTGTTTGAGTTACTTATAGTAACTTATTTTAATGATTCAAGACAACATTTCAACTATAAATAATAAACTTCTTTTTTCAAAATAATAATAATCAGCTAATGAAATTATTATTTTTTTGCTTTTATTACACCTAACATAATAGTTGAACATAAATTGTATTTTTAATAAATTTTCAATACTTTATTTTGATGCCTAAAAGTGTATATATATGTATATATATATATATATATATATATATATATATATACAGAATTTAATATCTTAGACTATGTAACGTCTAGTTTATTTATAAATAACTTTGTCGTAAAATCATATGTACAAAATAATTTGCCTTGCATAAAAATAAAAGATTAATATAATAGGTATATTATATTTTACAATTATATAAAATGTCACCTCTTACAACTATTTTGTGAATGCCTAACTTTACGTTTTGAATGAAATTCTTGGTTTAAGAATTTAGTCTATAAAAATTAAATGTACTAAATTCGTATTCATCACGATGACTACAAAAGAAAAGTCGGTTACATTTTATACTGCATTCATGTTCCGAGTATAAAAATGTAAAATCTTGACATGAATATTTTTTTAGTTTTAACAAAATTTTTTTTACGTATTATTATGTTGTATATCTCAAAGAAATTCAAATTAGTTGACGAATAAAGCCGGGTTTTTAAATACATTAATAAATGTCCGTAGTGTTTAATGGTTTTTGTATACAGTTAATCACTTGGCCTTCATCATTTAATTACAATACCTATAAAGGCGTAAAAAAAAAGAAGCAACTCCCAGTTTGACGTCTTTAAAGTATGAATACTTTATGGTAAAAGGGTTAATTGTACTGTTTTTATATTCATCAACTATCTAAACTGCCTATTGAGTATAGACACCTTTTTTGGATGTAATGAAATCAAAATTATTCAACCGCAGTTATTAGCGAGAGGATAAATAACAAAAGTAAAAAATAAATAAAATAAAAAACCCACTAAAAATGGTCTTATTTTTCCACCCTACCTGCTGCGAATACGAGTTCTTTGACAGCGTCATTAATCAAGTTAGATATCCCACAGGCATTTTTACTAAAAAGTATTAACTTTCAAAATCGACTAATTTGTGAGATTGACGGAGGAAGTGAAGTGAAAAAAGCAACTGTCTTGGACACATCTATTCTGCAGAACTTTGCCTATGGGGTTTCGTGCGATAAAAAACGAATGCCAGCTAATCCCACTCCCAGGGGTTATATTCTAAAATCAATTTTATTATTTTCAAATCGTATTAAAAATTGTTTGAAGTCTTACTTCAAAATGTTTCATATTTTATTTTTTTCCTTGACATTCTTTTAATTACGCATTATTTTGTTTACTATTCTACCTCAATATTTCAATATTTGTATTAACTTTTATTAATTATCATAGTAATATATTACAATTCAAAGTGAAACACATTTTTTTTCTTCTTTTTTTTAATAATTTTATTGTTTGACTAGATGCACATTTTTAATTATTCGTATAAATAAAATACAGATAATACTTATATAATTACCAATTTATTTTTCATTGGATTAATATAACATTATTATTTTTAAAATAATTCAGAAAACGGTAAATTAAAAATAGTCTCAAGTACTTAAACTAAATATAAGTGAATCCAAATTTGAATTCTTTAGTGAAATAATTATAAAATAGATTTTATGCATACGTTTCACGTGGATAATCTTATGCTTATTAGGCACCAAAACATACTAATATCGAACAACGGTAGATGTACTATTATACAACTAAATATACTAATTCCTCAATAAATGTAAAATATTTTACCCTGAAAATTGTGTATCAAGTTTTTAATCATCTGTGAAGTAATTTCAGAGATAAAGTAATCAAAATGTATAACACTTTTATTCGTCCTGTGATAATGTACGGATGTAAAGTGTGGAAACTGCGGAAACCACGGTAGAATGTAGAACATGAAAAAACAAAGTGCTTATACAGCTGTGGAAATAAAAAGATTCAGTTGGGCAGGACATGCATGGATAAAAAAAGAAATATTAGTGCGGTTAGTACGATGTGTCGCTCCGCAAGGAAAGAGACCTTAAGAGCCATCGTGGCTTCAAAGTCATGAAGAATGTACAAATAGTAATTCCAAATGTCGATTATTATGTTTTAGCGATGATTAGGAGAATGTTGCAAAGTACAAAGAAAGGGTATTCACATTTTTATTAGAGCTCTTAATATATGTGAATTCAAAGAAAGTCACGTGTTAAATCCAAAATAAAAACGTAGAAAATTATCAACATTTTGTATAAATTACATTTTTTTAAAACTTTGCGACGTATCATTCCCTAATTTCCTAGGAAGAGTGCCCGGTGACAACTGCCATAAATTTGAAAGGGTCACCAACCGATATCGAAACCTTGTTAGAGACCGGAGTACCTAGATTTTGTAATACAATAAAAACACAGAGGAACATTATATTGGATAAAAAAACGAATAAAACTAAACAATTGGTTTGCGATAAATGAAAAGATATATTTTAATAATAATACATTTCGGGAAAAAAAATATGGTTTTTAATTCACTGCAAAAAAAGTGTAACTGGCGTATAACTCTGATAAATAATAATATAAAAAAAAAAAATTCATTGAGACAAAAAATAAAAATAAAAAATGACTCCCTTTAGAGATACATCAGGCATAATCCCTTTTCCTAATAATCATTATAATAAGTTTATTAATTTTTTATACCAACCATATACGAGGCTTTCTTTATGTTTAATAATAATTTTTTTACAATACTTTTTGGCTCCATCTACTTCGTTTCGTTCGCTGATGGACGTTTCACCGTGGGAAACATCAATTTATTTTACTACTACCTCTGGATCGACATCATTCTAGTAATAATAAAAATGTTTGTGGATGTGTTGATACCGCAATATTCCGACCACGAGAGTTAATTTATACCGATACGGGGATTCGTTAAAGATAATTATCTCGAGCCGGTTTACAACATTATTCATATCGGTAACAAATATTAATGCCGTTCCGGAATTGGGAAACGGCGGAGGCAATCGCGGAATGACGTGTTGTGGGAGTGGTGGTGATTTGTTCAACGATAATTATGTGATTATTATTATAATTATAAATATAATCAGAATACTAATCAAATATTGGACCCGTATAGATGCATACGTAACAACTTTAAGTACTTAACATAAAATCACTAATTTTATAACTATAAAAACGGATATATATTTTGGATAAACACGTATTACACGTGACACGTGAATTCGGAAACACGTGTAATAAGAGCTCTAATTAGTATCATACTTATTATACGCGAATTTACTATACGCATTCACATATTTTACATTTATTCATGTAATCAAAGATATTTGTGCCGTACCATATATATAGTAACCAGTCTTTACGTATTCCACGTGTCATACGAAATATTATTTATTATTATTATTTGTTTGATAATCTATATAGATATTTGTTTTAGATGAAAAAAAATTTAGTACGTATATCATCAATTTATTATTATTCTGCTTAACTATTTTCTGTAATATCATTCACTAGCTTATCCATGAAATAACCCAATATTCGGCGTATTCGCATTGCGTCCATAAATGATACTTTTAGCAAGTTCTTGAATGAATAATTCATCAACAATTGATTAATTCAATTAGAAATAGTAATTTCACCGACAAATATTTTTACAACTGATTTTTGTTTTCTATACGGTTTATTCGTCAAATATTATTTTTGCAATTTTAAAGTGATGAGTAGAAAAAAAAGACGGATTGAGGGTTAAGCCAAACGGAATAGATTCGAGGTATTTAGTGGGTTCTGTAATGAAGATGAAAATAATGAATATTTTTGTGATGGTGGAACAACTGAGTTTTTAATAAGACATTTAAAAATTATTCATAAAATTAATCATCCAGGGACATTAACATTCAAAGGATCTGTACATTAAAATAAATTAAATATAAATGTATGCATAAAACGAGTTGTTAATTTTTTTTTTTTTTAATTAATTTATGCAAAAACAATTAAAATGCGATTTTTTACGCAAATTTAGTTTTTGAATAATCGATATTTTTTCGTTTAATTATAAAACTAATAGTAGTAGATCATTTTCATCAAAATTTTATGTTAGCATTTTATACGTATATTATGATTTTCAAAATTTTGAGTTATAAACATCCTAACCAAACATAATCATTGTATTTTTTACTATTTTTTACATACATTTAAAGTACAAATGTTGACAAAATTTACCAAAGTCGCAAAAATCAATAATACTTTAATATAAAAAATAAATATCAATAAGATAACAGTAACAATGTTTTGTGGAAAAATGTAATCAAACCAATACATAGAGGTACGTTATACTACCAAACACAATCGCAGATACAATCAATCGTAGTTTTAAATAGCTCCTACCTGTAGCAGACCAACATATTTTTATTTAGTATTTTATTTAAATATTTATACAACACATTAATTTAACTTTTATCGAATTTAACTTACAAGATTCTAATCATGACTAAGTTTAAAATATAATTAATGTACCAATTATTTTTGTTAAATTTGCTGTAGATTCTGTAAATTAAAGGTAATTACAAAATACATATTAAAACACTAACATACGTGAATATACATTAATGGAATAATAGCAAAGGCTTGGCAAAATTAATAAAGAAGCGCAAAAAAAAAAATCATGAGATTTCATTTGTAGAAAGCTTTATCGATTGTATTCATTCAAAAAAAAAAAAAAAAAACATTTACTGGATTGGTAAGTGAAATATTAAATAAATTCAAAAAATATGGCATAAAACTAGAAATTGCCGAGCACAAGAATATTATAACGAAGCTAATATGGCTGTAAAATATAATGATGTACAAATAATAATTTGTTGAAAAAATGAATAAATCACATTTATCTCTTGCGCTATGCATAGTTTAAATATAATTTGAGTTAACGCAGCAGAAATAACCCCGACAATGATTTCATTTTTAGAAATAATTCAAAAAGTATTTTATTTATTTCTGGTTTTGTTCAAGTTGGGGAAAATGAACTTAAGTTATAAAAAACACATTAAAATCCCATTCAGATACTTGTTGCTTATCAATATAAAAAAAAAAAAAAATAACCGTAATGTTTCTGCAATAAATCAACATATAATACATATGTATGCAATTTTGAAATATATGTTTAAAGATAAACAGAGTATAGATAAAATTGAAAAATCTAAATGTCTTCTTTGTTTTTTTAACTTAAATATCTATATCTTGATGAATATTTGGAACCTAATATTAACACACATTGCTTTCGTAAAATGTTTCTTGCAATCATAAAATAAAATATTAGATACAATTTTAGCTGTATTAAAAAAGTTAGTATACTCGATAATGAATATAAAAAATATTATAATGTTATAATATATTGAAATTTCGATATTAAAGGAAAGACATACCTGCACAGTTTTTAAAAAAATTCAAAATATATCAAATAACACTTCAATAAATGTCCAACGACGAAACAATATCAAAAATAGAAACAAGAACTGAAAAAATAATTTTATCTAGCCATTGACTCGATAATTTATATTTTCTGCTGAAAATATGAACAATGGAAGAGTAGTATCAGATATGTAATTGAAAATAAATTATTTAACATAAAATCGGAAGATGTATGTTGTAAATAGTCAAATTACTTAGCTTTAATATACTCATAATATTCAATGGAACTAATTTATAATCATAATAATAATGTTTTACAAATCAAAATAATAACTTGATAGATAATTTCAAATCAGCTATTTCTTTAGAGCAACTAAAATAATTTATGATTACTCTTTAAAATATGATTTTGCTAATATTGAAATATCACTGAGGATATTGTTAATAATTCCAGTGACTTCTGAAATATACGATAGAAGTCTTGGTAAATTGGAAATTATTAAGAAATATGTAAAATCTACAATGGCACAAGAAAAATTAACAAATATTGGAATAATATCTACGAGTATTAAACGTAAGATGATTTAAAAAAGAAAACAACTTTGAAAAAGTATTTCATGGATTCAGAACAAAATAAGCTCGAAAGTAAAATTTTAAAAATATAAAAAAGCAATACTTTCATATTTTATTAGTTGAATATCAGCTTCAGTCGTATGTATTTTATTGTTACATTTAATTTTCTTTTTATCAGTTTTTATATCACAGGTCACTCTTGAATTTCTTGACTTTGGGTTGTCCGTGTATTATAACAACCAAAAATTACCAACAAGTTAGTATATTTAACTATTTTGAAGACAATTTGAAATATTTGTAACAATTTTAATCGGAAAATGTTGATATAAATATAATAAAGCTTATTATATAAGTTATAGCTTAATGTATTAAATTTTAGTTGAAAAAATATTATTCAATCGTTCATCGTATTATTATAATTTTTCTTCTTATTATCATTAACAATATTCTTAATATTACTATAATTCTTATTAATATTTACTTTATCACCTTTGACACGGTCCCGCGGTAGGAGGAGGTACAGCACGTACACCACTATCGCGGACCGCGCCGGCTCTCTACCCAGCCACAACCTGGAGCAACGACAATACCGGCCCGGCAAAACCTCACCTACCTCGTATATCAGGCAGAGGGGGGGACCGTTGCCGGAAACCGGTGACAACGTACTCACCGTACCGCAAAGGCGGTCTGTGTTGTTTAGACCATCACACAACGTGTATCGTTTTTGTTTATAGAATCGCTAATACTTTTGTCGACAACGATTTCTTTTGTTTGTTTGGTTATTATTATTATTTGTGACCTCGAAAAGTGGAAACTGTTTATTATTATTATTATTACCGTTTTCAAAATCAAAAAATATATTTTGTGACCTAATTGGTATCGGCGATAACATGAATTTTGACCGGCCACCTCACCGAGGACAACAGTGAGTTCGCGTCAAATTGGCTCCCCGGCGGGGAATCGAACCCCGGTCTCCCGCTTGACAGGCGGGGATACTTACCACTATACTACCGAGGCTAATAACTCTACCAAAATACGTCGCCATAAACGAGCCCTAAACCCATCGGGCCCTGCCGCTACTTTGGCGCTCGGCAGAGAGTCGGATACTTCCGCGACCGAAACCAAATTTGACGCGAACTCACTGTTGTCCTCGGTGAGGTGGCCGGTCAAAATTAATGTTAATCGCCGATACCAATTAGGTCATAAAGTATATTTTTTGATTATGAAAATGGTAATAATAATAATAATAATAATAAACAGTTTCCACTTTTCGAGGTCACAAATAATAATAATAACCAAACAAACAAAAGAAATCGTTGTCGACAAAAGTATTAGCGATTCTATAAACAAAAACGATACACGTTGTGTGATGGTCTAAACAACACAGACCGCCTTTGCGGTACGGTGAGTACGTTGTCACCGGTTTCCGGCAACGGTCCCCCCCTCTGCCCGATATACGAGGTAGGTGATGTTTTGCCGGGCCGGTATTCCAGGTTGTGGCTGTGTAGAGAGCCGGCGCGGTCCGTGATAGTGGTGTACGTGCTGTACCTCCACCTACCGCGAGACCGTGTCATCTTGTTATATTAAAAACAGCCGTTTCTGGGAATTCTTTTAAAATTAAGTCTTACAACGTAGGTGTAATATTATTATATATATTATTATTATAAATATGATGATGTTATACAAACTCATAAATATTTATATTGATATATTTTATTCATCCCTATAAACTCCTCTTTATAAACTGTATTTTTGGTACTACCTTTTGGGACTAAAATGACTAATGGTCGAACTAAATCTAGAACATGCTACATAGAACTGTACATGTTAAAAATATTCTTCTCTTGAGTCAATGCCAGCCTATACTCAATGATGGTTTTTGAAGTTTATTTGTAGTCATAGCTAAGCAAACGTTGAGAGAGAACTGTATTATTTTAAACTCCAAGAGATAATCAATTGGGATAAACGTTTCTTGGAATGAAAACTATGTCTCCTCGAGCACAGCCAATGACAACAATGGTTTTTATTATTTTTTTGTGCAGAGCTTTAACTTTCAATTTAGTCCCATTACACAATTTAAGTAGGTTAAGATTTCTTAGTAACATTACAGGTGCTTCAGTTTTGAGGATAATTTTATGTGATGGAAGCCAAAATGGATTATTATATAATGTTCTAGTAAGTTAAGAAATTTTCTTTTTTTATTCTTAATAAATAATATTACAATTTATCATTATAAGTATGTATTGATAAATAAAACAATTATGGGATATTTGCATACAATTTTTGTTCATGTGTGGAAGAGTGAAAATCATTAAAAACGGAAATCATGAAATAGCTAGAAGAGCTGATAAGCCTTGCTACGGCTTTGCTCGTAATTAATATTATAAATGCACTGACAATTTTTAGGAACAGGTTTTAAAAATCAAACCTTAATTTCATATAAATAAGGAGCCTTAGTTAAAATATATTATCTCAATGGTAGATTGCAAGGAAGAAAAAAGTAATTTTACTTTCCATGTTATAACGAATAATACTTTATTTATATTTCATTAATGCTCTATAGATTCATAGAAAATTTCAATAGTACTATTATATTTGTACATTACTACACAATTATACGACTAAAAAATTAAAAATAATTACCAACATAATTAGTGTATTTTAATAAACCAAGCGCTCAGAAATGAGATCCATATTATTACAGAAGAATATAATTCGATTAAAAAATAATTACTCGACAAATTATAATAATGATTGCACGATTAATATAAATATTGATGTTATCACAGATTAAGTATTATTACCACACATCACATAATATTTTCATTTATATATATATATTACATATTTTTTTTGTTTTTTTATTTTGTAAAGAAATATAGCAGATTAATGACGATAATGGCAAACCCTGCGTAATAAACGTTACATAAAATAAGATTGTAAAACGTAGAAATTATACTATCAATATAGTATAAACATTTCGACAGATTGGCCGTTTGTTTTCTAAATAGAATTCGCTAACGTCATCAATGCGCGATCGTGCAATGAAATGCAATACATTATTTGAAAAGGTCATTGCGAGGAACATTGTTACACGCAGCTGTATTTTTGAAATCATAGAGGTTATCCATGATTAGGTATTGTGCATAAATCAACTAATCCCAGAGTGGTTACGTGTGGTTTTCAGTAACCATGACGATGGCTCTTTCTGCGGTACTGTTGCTCCGAGGGCCGTTAAAATAAATATAAAATAAAAGCTGTTGCTAATACCGGTTGATTTGTTAAAACCAATAAAGTTCAACGCTGCCGGGGAGATAAAAGTTTTATCTGGACCGAGTGAACTTCTGTATTGTGCTTATCAATAACTGATAACATAATATAGTGTGCACTATGTTTTATTGTTATAAACAGTTTTCACATGTATCAATATTGAATATTGTATACAATCTTTCTATACTCCAGATTGCATTACATAACTATTATTAATATACTAAAACACTCTATGTTGTAAAAAATGTCTACATCCGTCAGAATCTTCGTTTATAATTATTAAATTATTATTATTATTATTATTATTATTATCAGAATATTTGAATAGCTTTAAATAACTATAAAAATGTTAAATTTCTTATTCCCATACGTGATTAAAGTGTATAACGCTATACTAAGTGGAAATAATTTAATATTACACATTATAAATCCATTCGCTTCAACATTTCCGTCGTCCTTTTATAATCTAAATTATGTCAATGGTTGTTTATTAAATAATAAACTCCTATACAAACCCAAATAAACATAAAGATAATTGCTTGAAAAGTGGAATTCACGAAGTTTTATTTTACAAAACCAAATAAAACTGTGAACAAAAGAGATCCTAGCAATGACGTGGTGAAGGTATTATTTTTGAGGAAATGACACTTTAAAATTTAAAGGTAGACTAATAGATATTACCATACTGGAATTGATAATAATATATTTAAAATAGTAACTTGTAAGTTATCAAAGTGAAATAAATAAACTAATGAAATCAGGGATTGGAACCGTTCGTATTAGAGGTCTCTATTACACGTGTATTTAATTACAATATCGTATCCGATAAAAAGTAGCATTCGATCCGCTGTAATCACGTTATTAAGCTGCAAATGAACAGAACCTAAATAAAATTCGTGATCTCATCATGTCAATTTATTATTTCAATCAAATACTTTAGTCTTCCTATGTAATTATAATAAGTATCGTTCGTGCGGTTATTATATATATATTTTTTAATATGTAACTTTAAAATAATAAAAAGTAATCGAGGTAATGATATTTTAGAATTTAATAATTATAGTTTCTACGTAAAACATAAATAACTAACATAATTCATACCAAGCTATCATAGTTTATACTAATAGCTAATATAATAAAAAAAAATAAAAAAAAAAAAGATTCATTGGTGATGTACAAAAAATATATTGTCTACAAAAGTATTTACTAATGGTGAAAATATGACGAAGTCCGTAATGAAACTTCACACATAAATCACGATGAGAAAAATATTTACGTTTATAAGTTGAATCAATTATACGAAAAAAAAAATAATAAGGCACACGAAACACCGTACCAGCCAAAATTTTAAGAAATACCGTACAAGATTCAACAGATTCCAATATTTACACCACAAATATAATTTATGATATAAAACGTAATAAATATATAGAAGAAAATATTGCCAACATTTCAAATATCACTAGATGAAGTTTATATATTGCTGTTGGCTAGATTTATTGAAACACATAAGTGATCCATTTATTTTATCAAATAATGTTGATTAAAATATTACTATATTTTCCTGCAAATTAAATAATGATTTATTTCTTATTTAAAAATTAAACTGTATATTTTGATGGGACATTTGATTACTGTCCGAAGTAATTTAATCAACCTTTTATTTTACATGGATAATTTAATAATAATTACATGTCACTTGTATTTGCACCATTACCTTTTTATAAAACAAAACAAACATGCGCATTTTTTTTTTTGTTGGTATTTTGATTCTTGAATGTCAAATTGTTGGTCTAATATTAAAACCTACATCAGTTAAATATGATTTTGAATAATCTCTTGGTATCTCATTATGAAATGTTTAGAATACTGTTAATATTTTTTGCGGTCGTTTTAATTAAAAGTCTTGGTACAAAAACACAGTATACAATTTAGAATTATGTAAAACGTATAAAAATAATAAAACAACAGAAAGTCAATGTTTAAGTAATATTTTTGGATTAATATTTTTAAGCCCTATTGAAGTAAATGTTTTGTTGATACCATTGTATCAACAATACCAACTGATATTAAATTTTAAATGCTTGCAAACTATTTGACAAACAAATATATAGACAATAACTTAGTATTTACACTACTTATTTGGACAGTTGCAAACGTACGTGAATAATTTAACAGTAAATTTAATTCAGAATTTTACCATCAATATTCTCAAATATTCATTTTTATAAAGTTCTTATTGATAAAGTTTTTAAACCGATATTTACGCACATAAAACCATCAAGTATACATATATCTCACTAAATGACCTCTCAAACAAATCAAATTCAAGTTGCTTTACACCAGTATAATAATACATTTACATCGAGAACTTCATTTGTTGAATTAGTTACATACAAAAACAAAAAAATCTGTATATAAAATAAGATAATAATTTTAAATAAAATGTTATTATTTTCAAAAATATTATTAAAAAAAATTCATATATTATTGTTATTAGGTAGATTTGAAGTCAGTATTGATGTATCGTAGCGTTCTAGGTTTAATAAATAGGTTAATAAAATAATTGCTCAGAATCTAAAATGGAATATTCTGTGTTTATATTTTTCTATATCTCATATCTTATACTATTGAAAGAATAATATTTTTCTATATCAAAACTCTATACCATACCATCTGTCTCAATAATAACAATAAGTATAAGTGATACCTACCTAATAATAATTATTCGATAATCAATCGATTTGAATTTCGGTACAAATGTCTTATTCTTATTTAAGTGCAAATAACACATGTAGAACATAATAGGATTCAGTTTTAATACAAATTGACTACACCAAGGTGGAGGATATATTTTTGTTCCTCATCAAAATATAATTCAACACACCACTGGACCTTAGGCCTCTTTCACACAGTCCGTTTCTTTAACGGCAACGGAAACGGATCGGATAAAAATGTCCGAATATATAAACAATTTTTGTCCATTGGTAAATACGCATAGTGTGAACGGATTGTATAAATAACTATGTGTCTTATCTACTCCGTTTTTTTTTTTAATCCGATCCGTTTCCGTTGTCGTTAAAGAAACGGACTGTGTGAAAGAGGCCTAAGTCGTATTTGATTTTGTATCTCGTAAATTTAATGATTATATACATTAGTTATATACATTATATTATAGTTATATACATCATGGTTAACTAACAATCAAAATATTTTAAATTTGAGAACTGTCAGAAGATATTATTACGTGAAATTTTCTTTTGATGTAATGACTTATAAAAATATTTATGGGATATTTCCTTACTTTGTACGAACTTTACTCGTATCTGTATATTTCGAGTGTAATGCATAAATATCAAAAAGTAAGTCATTTGTTTAAATTATAATGACCAATTTGAAAAACATAATATTTTGTACATATTTATTTATTTATATGTACATCATAAGCACCGAACGACCTAATTTAAGTCATATAAATCTTGAAAAAAAATATAGAACATAAAAAACAATATAGTAGTTTATATGCTAAGTTGATAAATTATTGCTATTCTTCATTGTTCAAGTCAAAGGTGCATTTCCAGAAATATTTATTTGTCCTAACACTAAAACTATTTGTAAGAAAATTAAAGTATTAAACTAAGAAAAATATTATTCTTGTTTATGAGTATTAACTAGTGTATTATATGTTTCTGTTAAACATATTTTTTTTATTTTTTTCGTTATATCTCTGTGATGTTATAATTAAACGAATAAATATATAATTTAAAAAATATTCATAACCTACTGCGAAAGTATATCTGTAAATCAAGTGAAACATATTTTTCGTTCGACATTGTTATAATTACTAAATTTCAAATTATTTTCTGCGAGTACCATAATAAGAGCAGTATATATTTTTTTTTAATGAACATTAACACATTAAAACTTTGTACAGATTAAACTATCTATCATAATTCCAATCAAAATTATAGTCGAAATTTTCACCTTTAATAAAGTCCAACGCGGTTCGAATAATATTACTCGAAGCCGTCTTCCTGAAAAAATTCCTGTATTATCGTGCACAATAAGCTTATACGTATATTAAAAATTAAAATCTAAAACTTTACAGCCGTAAACCCATCAGTAATTGGTATTGTTATATAATGGTAAATAATAACTTAATGTTTATGTTTGGTCAGGGCCAGATTTAGGGTTGTGGGGGCTCCAGGGCCCACATAAGATTGAAATACAAGAATTTTTAGTTGATCAACATGCTTAAAACTTAAACTTTAAAATTAATCAATGATAAATGATGATGTTCGCCGTAGACCCCCGCCAGTCACTCCGTGATGTGTATGGACTTACATAAGTTAGGAAAAAAACCCATTATTGTTCTAGCGATAAGCTTGATGTCCACCCTGACGGCTCGCTCCGACGACACGTGTCCGACGACGACGCCGAGAGAGGGGGAAATGGCAGCTCGCTCGGTCGTCAGTCTCGCTGAAAAGAATATAGTTGAGTAATTATATTTATAATTAAGTATTAAAGGTAATAATTTTGTGGAGGTCTCTTATTATTTAAATTTTGTGGGGGCTCCGTGCCCCCCCCCCCCATAAATCCGACCCTGTGTTTGGTAGAACTAAATCATGGACACCTTTGAATTATTTTTTATGCTCATTGGTGTTTATCCTCAATATTTTATGGTATCAATACCTTTAAATTAGTTAAAATTAAAATTAAATTTACAATCATGTTAATATAAAACGTTTAATAACAAAAATAGCTAATAAGCACTGAAAAGGTAAAATTTAACTAATCTTCAACAAATACACTTTATAATGTTTTCACAAAGCATTTATTTTTTCCCCGAAAATGTTTTATTCTATCTGAAACTAATAAGCAAATGGAAAAAGAAATTTCCATTATTAAATACACATTCGTATTATGATCTAAAAATGATCGATGGTAAGTGGTAGTTGGATATTAAAATGAAAGTTGAAATAAAAAATCAACAAGTGTAAATCAAAATGTGACAGGTTCTAGATGGTAAAAAAACTGGCTGATGTTTTTTGAAAAATCAATAATAAAAAATTTATTTGCTTGTAATATATGAGACTAAATAATAAAAATACTTCAAAATATTATTATAAATCGTAAATCCTAAATAAGTGTATCAATTTTCATAAAAATCTCATAAATTAATTTCCATTAATATTATAATTTTGCAACATTAATTTTACAACATATAATTTAATTTTTTATAGCTTTAATGAACAGCTAAATATAATATAGTGAATATTAATGATTTAAATTAAATGTTTATCTATAACTATTACTACCAGGGCTCGGGATTTATAGCACTTAAAAACATCGTATAAGCACTCAAATAAGTATTTAAAAAACTTAAATTTGAACAATTTGAAAAAAATAAGCAAAAATTTCTAAATTTTCTTTTTACATGAACACGATAAAGTACCAGTCATATTTTGAAACTATTTTGAATATAAAATTTAAGATTACAAAACATGTTATAACAAAAAAATATAGTCTATATTATAATTTCTTAATTAAAAAATCAAAAAAATCAAATAAATAAATTTTTACATTATAAAAAAAGTTTAACTTTGACTTTCGAGACATTTTGCATTATTGTTTATGGATTTTTCAAGGCATTTTGTAAAAAATAAAATGTAAACGATATTTATAAATATTTAAAAAAATCTAAGGAAGATCAGTGGATCTACGTCATCGTTTATAATTAAGAAGAGATATGCAAAAAAAGCAATAATAATCAGAAAAACAAGAAATAAGCATTTTTTTAAAAACCGTCGAAAAATCAAAAAAAAAAAAAAGCACTTTCAAATTTCTTTGACCGTGTTATAACATGACATACACATCCATAACTCTCTGCTACATTTTATGTCAAACAATAATAATAAGCAAATGCTTTAAGTTCCGAACCCTGATTATTACTAAAAATAATGATACACAGGGTTGTTTAGACGATATTATTTAAAGCAATCTTCTTTATGCTATATTGTTTAGTAGTCATTTGTTGGAAAAATTTATAAAAGATTTTAAATTTATGACCTGTCAATTTTTTTTCATAATATTTGATTAGATGCGACTAATAAGAAAAGTTATCGAAACACTTTGTTTCGGTAAAATACATTTATAAAAGCCTTTCACAATAATATTAATGAAAAAGAAAAAAGAGAAGTAAAAGTTTAGATGCATTCAAATTATTAAGTCTAATTTGAAAACTATCGGGTTGAGCAAAGTAACCATAATGATTGATCATATTACAGTTATCGTGTTAATAGACTTAAAGTATGATATTTTACTTTATCGAGTGATTCGTAAAACCTCTTTTAAATAGGATCAATCAAAGCAATTAATAAAAGGTAGTGATAATACTTTTTTTGTAATATCTTCTTCGAATAATTTCTAGTTTATATATATAATTAAAATTAGAAATCTGTAATGTTTGTTCGCGAAATACTTTCCCACGGAATTATCATTAATCATTAACGAGCTGAATTTTCTGTTCATAATGTACATGATATTGGATCTCAGTGTTGATACTTTTCCATCAACCTTTAAAATATGTTTATCGTGTTATAAAATTATAACCATTGCACTTAAATATAATATTGTATTAGTCTTCATACCTTCTTTATTATTTTTTAATATTACTTCGGCTTACACGTATTTCATTGAAGGTTCTATTCAAGTCTTACTAATTTAACCAACGGTTACATTAATCGCGCCCGTTACTTTTTGAACATCGATAATCGTAAATATTAAATGATAGATTTGTTTAATACTATTCCTTACGCTCAAGTAATAAAATAAGACACATGGCAGTTATAATTTTCAGAAAAAAACAAATTTTTATTTTCATAATTAACATAAAATAAATCAAATGCATTTAATATTATGTAACATAACTATAGTGTTTTGTTTCATTTTTTTCCGTTAGCTAATCGTTTTTCAAACATTTCTTTTAAAACATTAAATATTTAAATAATAATGCTTGTACATATACTCCAACACTAAATACAAATCACTTCCGTAATAATGATAAGTTTATTTTATTATCAATGTGTACGACGTTTTGTTACATTTGGTCAAGTCCTCCGTGTCCTTGAAACATAATGTAACTTTAATTATTCATCGTATGATAAGTGGTGGTACTCAAATTGTCTGTTGATTAATGAAGACTATAATGTGAGTTCACCATTGGACATTGCGAAACGAGAATTTGACCGGCTAATGAACTCATCACCAGTGTGCGCTAACCCATTTCATGAAATTCGGTGTGTATATATTATTCATTATTACATTACAAACATAAAACATGAGTTAAACAGTTGTTTAGTTTTTATAATGATAAGTTTTCAGCTATGTGCCAATTCTTGTACTTTAATTTAATAATGCATATTTAAAATTGTTTTCAAAACTATTATGAATCAAACTATTTATAGTTATATAAGCTTACACCATAAAACCTTTTCGTAATAAGATATAAGTTGAAAATGCTTGTATCGAATAATTACTCAAAGCACTGACTTAAAATCCGAAGTAATAAATCATAGTTTATGGAAATGGAAGGATAAAAATTAAATTTTTGTATCAGAAATACATTTTTTTTAATGGCTTTGAATACTATAACAACGTATTTCTATATATCTAACTACGTATAATTATAACTATACCAAATCAACATAGAAATAAGTTATGAATAAAAATAATTAAGTTACATAATAAAATAAACACAATTAGTTTGTATTCTTAAACTCACGGACATTACGAGATAACACGACTTTAAATGAGATAACCGCTTCTTCATGAAGCGTCCAGCAATTACCATGTAGAGAATAATCAATTCAAATTAAGAACAAAGAGAAAATAAATTTCATTATATAATGGCTATCTCGGGTTTTTTTTTCTAATTTAAAGAAAAATATTATTTAGTATATGTGTACACTTTGCGTTTTAGTGTAACTGCTCGATTTATAAAACTTAAGTACGAAGAACGAAAACAATCTCGTTGAATTACTATAAACGTATCAAACACCATTGACTTCGATCACAGGCCTGTTCAGATCTATATTTCAAGGGCTGTCTACAATACGTTTAGTCATGTCCTAAGAAGACGTGTAGGTGTATCTAATAAATTAAAATGCATAAATTATTTGGTTTTATATTTTCTATTACGAAATATAATTTATTTTTACTAAATATTCTAGAATAAATTACATTTAATTTGAGCAATATGGGTTGAAATATTGGCCCTTTTACTCTTAGACTTAAATTTTATGGTCCTATTAACAATATTTCGGGGGAGGGAGAAGGTACCAAGACACGACCAGCCCCCCTCCCCCCGTGCTCACATCTTATAGCTTTATAACTTCGAATACTATACAAATCCATCAGATAAAGTACAAAACGTGTGATAAACAATAATTAATCAAATATTCCTATACTAATTGTAACTTAACCGTTTTAATATCGGTGTGTCAATTAATTGGAATACACCTTTGACTCATTAAGTCAATTAGACTTGTCGCCATAATATCATATATCGGTATAATATAATTTGTTTGTATATTTTGTGCGTACAAGTATGTGGTGTCTAACAATAGAATAAATCGTTATCGTGTTATAATAATAAACTGACTGGGTGACGATGAGTTTACATGCGATGAATTAACATTTTATATTCTATCTCCCCGATATTACATATTTAATTATAATTCATGGAAAACAGTGACACGTTAGTTATACTGTAATTTAACACCTTTTAAATTTATATTTTTTATATAAAAACAATACACTTATCATAAATTCTGTTTTTTATTAAATTGCAATAAATTAGGGTATAATATTATTTTGTTTTAAATGTAATTAATAAAAATGAAAAAAAAAATATTGATCAAATATTTATATGTATAAGAAAACATCAAAATTTTAAACAAATTATTCTAAAGAGCGAGGGGGGACGTGGCCCCACCTGCCTCCCCCCTGCGGCGGCCTTGAATGTATTCGTGTATAACATGGATACTCAACGATAGCAATTTTTTTTTTTTTTTAATAAAACCGTTACAATATCTTATAGTTTTTTAGTTTTTATAAATTTAAAAAATAGATATGTTTTAATAGGCACTTTTTAAACCTTTCCCAGGTTATCGAATAATCATCATAAATTCATTGTTAGGTAAGATACAATTTTTAGTGGACTGAAACTCCTGAACAAACACCAATAGGATCATAAATATTGTTAGCCACCTGAAAATAAAACAATATTATAAAATCAATACATTCCACTTTTTACTCAAAAACAAAAATTCTATATTAAAATCTTTGACTCAAAGGCTCCGTTGCTATGGATGTGTTAAATTGAAAATTATTATGATGAAATATAATTAAATTGTTTACATTAAAATACCATTTTAATTTCATAATAATTAATCGAATAATTTCCATACCTATTTATAAGTCGATCTCTATATAAAGATATCATAAATTTATCTTCGTCTAATATAGTATTAATTTTTAATGTACATTACTGAAATTAATTCATTGATTTAAACAATTTATTCTAGTAGTTATAAGAAGAATAAGAAAATCAAAAATACAAATTAATTGTACTCGATTATAACATCAAATCATCAAGACAAAATATCAAACGATTTGAATTTTAAATAATTATGGTCTCAAACTATACAAACACATTATTTTTAAGTAATAACCTCCACAGTTTAAAATATTATGATGATGATATTTTTGCATCTATACATGATAAATATAAGAGGTATCAAAAATTTAAGCCTTTTTTTGTTTTATATCAGCAGTCGTTTCGTTTAACAAAATATTTAAATGTTTGTACATGAACAAAGTGTTTTGAAAATATCTAGTGAATAACCAAACTAACGCTGGAAAACTGTATTATTTTTTTATAATACAATACTTACAGTAAAATGTATAAGAAAGATGTATGTTAAAAATTAATAACACAGTAACAAAGTACTAATCCGTCAATTTACTTAGAGAATTTAGTAAATTGTAAAAATAGTAACATAACTGAAGAGCACAGGTAAAATATTGAAAATCAACAACAAATAATTTACAAAAATCATTTAGAAACGAATATATTTAATGAAAATAAGCAATACAAAATTAATTATTATTTATCAGTATCTAAATAAATAATAATATTATTTGAAAATATATGAATTATCAAGATGAATTGTAAAAATGTATCCATGGTAATTATACGAAATAAATATATTAAAATAAAAAAGTTACTACGGTATTTTTATTATATTTTAGAACAGATTATAGATAAATGTAATGAGTTTTATTTATTTTGACCGTACAAAAGAGTTATTCAACATTTTCACTGTTATTTTACAACTATATTACACATTTTCTTCGTTAAAATGTATGAAGAGCTGCATGAGATTTAATAGCTTGAATCTAGTTACGTTAAATGTATAAGAGGTATTATTAAAAATTATATAATTTACAAAAAAAGTGCAAATCCAAGTAAAAAAAAGAACCGGATGGGCCTCGCTCTGCTGTGCACTTGGGGGTGAAGTGCGACTCTTCATAGGATAGGTCATTATAATGGATTTGTTAAATTTGAATTCAATGATAGGTATCATTGTATACGAATAACGATTCTGAACGGAGTTCATATGTTTGTCTAGGATATAATACATTGTTATTTATAAACATTGTAAAAAGTATATTTTATTTTGAAACGAAAAATATATTATTCAATTAGGATGGGTTGGCAGTTGCATACAGCGATATAGTTTGTCAGTCTAGAACATTCTACAATATATTATATTTTACATGTAATTTTATGTCAATATTCGCTGTTCAAACGCTTGTAAAAAAAAATTGTGCCTATGGATTTTAATAATTTTTGAAATCTTTGTCAGTCTAGAATATTATACATTATATTATATTTTACATGCAATTTTATGTCAATATTCGCTGTTCAAACGCTTATAAAAAAAAATTGTGCCTATGGATTTTAATAATTTTTGAATGACAATAAGAACTACTTCTGTTGAATCTTCTATTAAATTTTCAAGTATTTTGTAAGAGCCAAATTTTTTTTATCATCGATTATAAAAATAAAATGTAAAAAAATCGAATATTTTAAATGCCTATAAGTGGCTTAATAATCAATATAATATTTTGAAAAAAATATAACATAAAGGAAATACCAATCTCAACAGCTGGTAGAAATTTCAAAAATCTGCGACTTATACTTTTTGAATTATAACAAATATTTAAAATCGTTTGAGAACAAATCGCTATTTTATGCAATTTCGTAAATATTTAAATTTCAAACAGTCATAAAATTTTTTCCTCTTAGTCTGGTAGAAATTCTTTTAAAGAATTTTGAAGAATTTCTTATAGATAACCTAGTGTGAAAATTTTGAACCTTAAGTATGAACAGAAAAAATTTTATGAATTTTTATCTACAAAATAACATGCAAATTTTCGCAATTTTTACATATTTCGTATAAATTGGAACTTTGAGCACTTAAAAAAAAAAATTTTGACTTACGATTTTAGATTTTTTTTTATCAGTTAAGGAACAACTTATAAGAAACCTTGTATTAAATTTTCAAGATTTTCTGGCCGGCCAAAAAAGTTTTATCGTTATTTTAAAAAAAAAAAATTAGAAAAATTGAAAATTTCAATTGTCTATAAATACTTTGAAAATTTAACGGTGTATAGAGAATACTAATCTTAACGTTTGGTGAACATTTCAAGTATTTACATAAATTAGTTTTTGAGTTATAGCAAAATAAAAAATTTGAGTATGTCGAAAACTGGTTTTGCGTAAAAACTCTCGTTTCTCCCTCATTTTTTTAGGGTTTTTTGCGTCGCATTTAAAAAATATTTTATATTTTTGACCTCCCAAAGTACCAACTAGATTCACTTTCCTTTCAGAAAAGTTGCTACATAAGCAAATCGAAGCATTTTTACTGCCAAAAAAGGTGTCGTCAGACACAAAAATAAAAAAAAAAATAAAAAAAAAACACACATCATTGTAAAACCAATAGATTCCATCACTCCGTTCAGAATCTAAAATTCGATATAATTGTAGTCATATATTACGAATAAGCTGAGAAAAAAAATAAAAATACTATGAATTGTTTTAGAATTGTTTAATCAAACACTAATTTTATAGATGAAAAAATTTACATTTCTGGTAAATGTCACTAAGAGAAAGTATATAAATACAAAATAGCTGATATATAAACGAAGTAAAAATACTGAACATCCAAGACGAAAATGTTGAAATATACAAGTTTCATGTAACCATAAATCAAAGCATTGTGTTAAGTATCATAAGTTGAATTTTTCCTCAAAGGTCTAAAAATATAAACGTAAAAACCAAATATCGTAGACTACTAAGTTTAAATTTTTTTAGGGTTTTTCCCGTCGCATTTAAAAAATATTGAAAATTTTTTACTTTTGACCTCCCAAAGTACCAACTAGATTTACTTTCCTTTCAGAAAAGTTGCTACATAAGCAAATCGAAGCATTTTTACTGCCTAAAAAGGTGTCGTCAGACACAAAAATTAAAAAATTAAATAAAAAAAAAATTAAAAATAAAAAAAAAATAAAAAAAAATTAAAAAAAACACACATCATTGTAAAACCAATAGATTCCATCACTTCGTTCAGAATATAAAAATAATGTATGCGTTTTCAAGAGCAAAGAAAATAACATGATATAACTAGAAAATACTCAAATATGTGACATATCTAAGGATCATCACTCGCAAAAAAATACTTAACGCATTAAATACACCAATGTTATTTCCTTTACATCACAATCGTGTATTTAACAGTATATTATTATGTTAAGATTCTTGTTTAAACCATCATAATAACTAAATTTATAAAAGAATTACAAGATACGGTTATTAGGTGATAAATACAGGTCAAGTGATATACAAAGACGGGTGACTGGCACAAATGAGTTGGTTTATACATTTGAAATCGAAGTTGATTTCGAAAAACGATTTAGGTCTGAATTCATTGAAATATTATTTAACGTTTACAGCAAACCTTCCAATTTTTTTTATCGGTATTTACAGAAATTCCTTGAAAACTATTTTCAGTGCAGCGGCAAACCGCGATTGAAAAATTCTCAATTTTTACTCACATGTGCATTATTCATACATACCATTTACGTTTTTTCACTGCTTGAACGTTCCATGTCACTATACAAAACATTTTGAAACGATTTTTTCGTCCAAAAAGTTTTTATTTTTTTTTTTTTTAATTTAAGAAAAACAAACTACATCGTTATAATACCAATATTTTCTTCGTTTCACTCGGAGTCTGAAATTATTTATCATGCTTTAACTCCCTTTTTTTTCACTTCTATATCCAAGCCTGGCAATAACAAAGAATAATGTTTAAAATGTATAGTCACCGTCAATTGAACAGTCATAAGAGAAGCTCAGTCCCACGGAAAACTCAGCGTTTTTGTTGTACAAAATCGTAGGTAATAAAAATATTTATTATGTTTCCCAATTCCGAAATAAATCTCTGTAATGGCTACAATTCAGCTACATATTCCAACGGTTTAACCTTAATAAATGTGTCACCCAACATTTACCTGATGAGCAAATACATGAAACCAGACTTCTATACGTCACACTTTATTATAATATAGTTAAGTCTCTGTTAACGCGATAGATTACCAAAATAAATAATAACATTAGTTATCATACGCAATATACCGAATTGTGATGCAAAAAATAAATTCATGATTTAATTTAGTTATAGTTATGTTAAGTTTCTCGGAAGAATGTTGAACGTTTTAAATAATTATCTGCACCGACTGCAATCAAATAATTACCTTACACGTTTCAAAATAGCCTCGGACGAAGGGTTAAAGACATTTAGGGATGGCAAACATTGAAATCCAATGATGACAAAACAAACCCATTCGTTTTCACAATGATTGATTGTTTACATTTACAGTTCACTTTTGTTCATTGACCGTGGAATATATCCACTCATCATACACGACTTATTCGTTTATATTTTAAGATTTACAGACTTGTGCCTGTACGTGAATATGTGTGTGTTGTAGTATACATGTATGTGTGTGTGTGTGTGTGTGTGGGTCTGCTCATATACGCTTTCGTGTTCATGACTTCAATAGCGCTCGTTTTTTCCCTTTCATTTCCTTTTCTTTAACCATATAACCCTACCTCTAAACTCGCTCTCACGTTTCATATTTTGGAATTCCATACATAATTTCCATATAATATCCTTTTCTGTTTCTTGTTGTGGATATTTTTCTATCCCGTATACAATATTTACATTCTCAAATACATCAAAACTATGCTCCGAGACGATACATTCAAAACGCCTGTTGTTTGTATCCGCGTTTATTCATGTTTGCTCAGTACTAGAGCTAGGCAATTTTAATCGGTCTTTTAAAGATCGAACTTTTTCATACGATTAATCGTTTTTTGAATCTTCATGATTCTTTTTTTTTAAAAAAATCCATTCATTTTTGTGAAGATCAACTCGAACTGTAAATCAGGTTTTTATGAGAATTAAATTGAATCGACCATACAATATATTATGCGAATCGATTCTCTTTCCTAGTAAATAATTAAACAATTATTGGTGTTTAATTATTTACTAGGAAAGAAAAAAATATTTTAACTGAAAAATTAAATACACATCTAAAAAAAAAAAAATAAAAAATAACTTTACGATCGTACAGATATATGTAAAAAACATTTTCAAGAAAATTTAACGCGAATCGAGTGTAAACTCGATGTTATCGTACTGCTGTTTCAGAATAAATCTATAGGAACAATTATTGGTGTTCCTATAGATTTATTTTGAAACAGAAGTATGTAATATTGAAATAATAATATGTGATTTCCTGGATAGAAATTGTAACGCATTTTTAATAAAAAATTAACTCAACGTTTCAGTAGAGGATGAGGTGGTAAAGCTCTTATAACTCTTTCACGACATTGCATAAACGTGTTACGCATTTGTTCTGAAACCACGAAACTTCACTGTCCTCGAATGACAGTGCTATATACGATTATGTACACGATATAATATTATACTTAATTTAAGTGCCTGACTCGTGCAAGACCAATTCAAATTTATTTTAACATACACACGTACGCGATTTGTACACAATATGATGATGATGATGATAATAATAATAATAATAATAATAATAATAATAATAATAATAATAGTAATAGTGATAATTATTGATCGATATAATCGAGACAATATAATAACAAGTATCGTGACACATCAGCGTCTACATTTAACTGTGGAGTGAAATAAATCAACACTTGACTAAGCCGATGATGATATTTTATTACTTGAGATGAACGAGTATGCGTTATGTTAAACTCAGAACATAATGTATTCGTCCACACTCCAGTCAAAAGACGCAATAACGGATTCAATCGATACCGACACCATTAATATCGTCATTACTTAAACCTTGAATAGTGAAAATATATCAAATAAACGGCCTCGGTATTTCAACGATGCAATCTCAATATAATAATCATCCATTTTTACACGAATAGCTTGAATATGACGTATAAGTAATATGCATGTCATTTTGTTTAAAAAATAAAACAAATATGTTAGTGAAAATTCAATCTTGAAAACATATTATAATAACGTTTCTCGATTTACCCATTAAAATTTGTTTTTTATTTCACTGTGCGTTAAAAATGCTTTTATAATAAAATGAAAATGATATCATATTTTATTTTACTTTAAAAATATTATGGTTTATATCATAATGTTTATCATTATATTTTTAAACTGTAGTTCTTTTCTTTTTTTTTTACTCATTCCTGAATACAACTTTTTATGTTAGAAAAACGTCATGCGGGTGTTAGTTTAAAACACAAATATTGTATTTCACGTGCATACGGTGTTAAAGAAAAAAATTGTATTCAACAAGGTGGTCTACTTTGAACAATTATAACATGGTAGTACCGGATATCTATGAACGTAATAATTTTCAATAATAATTATAATAATAAAAATTATTGTATAAATAATTATATATAATAATTATCTATATTTAGTACTGAGCGAAGCTAATACTAATATCAGTTTTTAATTAATTATAAAAATAGGTTTATAATGTATAAATTGCATATTAGACAACTTTACTGGGGTTCCAGAAATTGCATTATCTGGTCACAATTCAATAAGATTTTTTTTCAATCTCACAACACAGATTCTAAAAACCTGTATATTTATGAAAACTAACAGAAATAATGCCAACTGTGTCGATATTATCCGCAAGATAATAATATACATTTAATGCTCTCTCATGTCATTTGTAAGTTATACACTATTATTTATTTAAGCTTAATATGTATTTATTGTGCTTAGAACGCATGCTTCAGAATGAAACGGACAGTTTGAAATATTTTAACTGGGAGTAATATATCCTCATAAGCCCAATGTCTCTATTGAATATCTAGTTGACTTAAAAAAAAGTAATAAAACATCGGGAGAATATGGTCACCAAGACAACAATAAATGCAAAACAAAAATATTTAACTCTAGCCTGATACACCTGAATCTTCATACTTATTTTGGTATCAAAAACAAATTATTACTTCAACTGAGCATTAAGTAGGTATGTAATCATCAAATTTAGATAAAGAAAAATCAAAATCATGAATATCAAAATAAAAGCATGAATAACTGATTATTTTGTGAATAAAGATTCATAGTTTATTTTGAATAGTTTTGATTGCGAATAAAGAATAACAATTATTTTGAATAATTTAAACTGTGAATCCATTGATTATTCTAAATTAATGAGTTGAATAAATGGTGAATAACATTCACAATATAATAAAGTGTACATAAAAAAATCAAGTTATCTACGAATTATTTGAGAAAAATACGATTTTATGGAATAATGAATAACGAATAATTGAATAACAAATAACCGAATAATGAATAAAAAAAAAAATATCTAGAATTACTCGTAGAATAATGAATAACGAATATTTGAATAAAAATCTAGAATAACTCGTAGAATAATGAATAACAAATAATTGAATAATGCATAACCGAACAATGAATAAAAAAATCTAAATTAATCCCATCCCGTTGATTAATGAATAACCAATACATTTTTAATTTTTTATCCAAATAATTAATTTATTATCGGACTAATGTACCTAATAACATAGACGGCGCCTGACCGCCGCCCGACGAAAACTGGTCGTTGCCGAAGCCTGTTCTTACGACAAATAGACTATAGATGTAATTCCCGACTAAAAATTCTGATAACGTACAAACGATTAATTTACTATATTTTATTAATAATAAATGTCATTTTTTTAACAATGCATGGAATTAAACATATTATTTTTAAGCTTATCTGGTCTTTGCATCTTGACCAATAACAGAACGCTATGAACTATAACACTGAAGTAGTTTATTAGCAAATGAAAGCTTGAATACTATTGAATGAGAAATTATATCAGAACTCTACGTATTCCTTGCATTTAAACGTTTTAATATTTTTCTGGTAGATTTCAAAGATAAACCAGTTACACGATTGTTCAGTGTAAGGTAGTAAATAATTAAAAAATCTTTTGGAAAATATTTGTCGATAAATCTAATATGATTTTTGAACCAGGTTTGACTTAAGAGTAACAATTTGTTGACACGTACTTTGATTTCCATTGTCTACAATCAATATGTAACTCGACGGTTCTTTTTCATCAGATGTCATTAGTTCAGGTATTCGTGCTAAAAAACGAAAAGGTTTATTCGATTGTGCATGCATTAGCACATTTGTTTCTCGTATATCTCAGAACAGTTATTGAACTGAAGAGCTCGTTTTTTTTTTTTTTTTTATTTCGTTCTGCTCGAAAGCAATCAGCAATGTGCATTTCTTCATGCAAATTCTTGTTCATTAAATAACGTATTCAATAGTTTTTCCACTTAATATATACAGTTTGTACAGTTGTACAAAGTAACTATATTCTTGTTGAATCAGCAAAGAACAGTCCCTGCACATACTGATTATTCGAATTTTCCGTACGAACACCAGTAATCATGATGCAGAGGTTAGGAAATCTGAGTAATCAATACGCCCTTTGACCTTATTCGTCTTTCTAAATAGTCAGTTTCGAAAGAGAAATGAATCGTAATGAACTATTGAGGACGCTGAATGATTACCTTCTAACCTTCCGATAGCCACCTTTTATAGTTATCCGTTTACGACGCATTGTCAATTAGTCGAATTGGGTACACGTTTCTTGAACTATCGAACGATGATGATTTTATAACCGGATGAAAATTAACATTGTCCCGTGTACCGTTTCCGACGGCGACAAA
Source organism: Sipha maydis (assembly GCA_034509805.1). Lineage (NCBI taxonomy): Eukaryota > Metazoa > Arthropoda > Insecta > Hemiptera > Aphididae > Sipha > Sipha maydis. The sequence goes on along the minus strand of JASXSY010001433.1, from coordinate 293,383 downwards.
ATGCCGCTGCGGATGTACAATACGGGCCGCGGATAAAACGTAATATGTATTATTACAATCGCAACACAAGATTCTTTCCGTGCGACGATGTTTCGTGATGGGTGGACTGTGTTTGCGACTAAATACCGTATTCGCGCCTATCTAGAAAAATCTTGATTGCTTTTGATAAAATTTAATAATATATATTTGTACCGATAATACATACGTTTGGCAACATCGCAATATAACTTAAAGTCCCGCTTTTTCAGTCGGAATAAAATTTATTACAACAACCAATTATTCCAGTAGTAACTTATTAATCAATACATTTGGCCACTACATGTAATAGTCCAAAAATGAAAACAGTTAACCAAAAAATGAACATGAAGAAATTGAAAATAGACTCTTTAAAGAACAATTTTACTACGATGTTTCCAAATGTTTGTATTATGGCCGAAAAATAGTGTTATTAAATCTTATTAAGCGCAATCAAGATTTTTCCAAATACGCCCTCACCTTCTATGATAGATCCTCGGGAACGCTTGATAACTAGTCAGCAAGTATATAATATAGCGAGAATTAGTGTATTAAATGTAGGTATTATGTTATTGTTAAGGTAAAAAAAAAAAAAACAATGTATTTATCCCTGTATTTTACGTAAAACTGTGGTTCTGACTACAATTTTCTATCGTGTTATGAATTTTTATGATTTCGTTATCAGATAATAATTAATTTGGATCGAAATATTACCATATGAATACATAATAATATCATACATTTATATGCATATGCTTAATTACATAAATGAAAATATTTGACGATATAAAGAGTAGGATGTCTTGTCTTGGGGGGAGGGAGCATGGCCATAATGCTCCCCCCTCTAAAAGCCACCCCTGCGTTAACGGGTGTTTTTAATCGGTCCGTTTGTGTGTGACAGGCGGGAAATCACGGCCCTGCAGGCGGAGAACTACAGCCTGGAACGGCAACTGTTCAGCTACCAGAAGAGCATGTCGCTGGCGCAGAGCCGGGGCACCACGTACTCGGACGATCTGGACCCGGCGGACGGGGTGGGCGGGGCGGACGACCTTCAGGACGATCAGCAACCGCATCACCACCAGGTCGGCGGCGGTAGCGGCGGCGGCGGCGGCGGCACCGCGTTCTACAACGACGGCGTTGGCGTGCCGGTGGTGTCCATGGGCGCGGCACCGCCGGACGGCTACCCGCTGTCGCCGCATCATCAACCGCCGCAGCACCATCACAACCAGCAGCACCATCACCATCACCATCAGCAGCAGCAGCATCACCAATTGCACCACCATCACCCGCTGCCCGGGCCGCAGCATCACCATCCATGAGGCCGGCTGCCGTTCCACGAGACCGACGGTCACCATCACACGCCGCACTACCGGTATTCGGACGGCGGCGGTGGCCCGGCCACGTGGACGTCGATGGCCAGCAACGCGGTCACGACCGTGTTGAAAAAAGCCCAAAGACGTTTCAGCGTCATCCTCTACAACAGCAACACGATGTGAACGCGAACGCGCGTAGAACGTCGAGGCACACACGACACCCCCACCCACCGCTCTCCCACTCCTAACCATGATATTTCTCCACACCTGCCCGTAGACCGTTGTGAAAGTCACCGATTTCGGGTGGACGGAACACAATTCGTTTATAGATCCCTTCACCGTCGACAAATGAATAAAAAATAAATCGATTAAAAATTTCGTTCTAGCCCATAAAGTATCGCAGAATCGTGTACGTCCATCGCCGAACCGGACGTCCTATCGCTCCCCAGTTTCTGAAACACGGAAACTAAAAACACATCGCGCAAACGTCCGGTTCGGTTAGCGGACGAAGTAGTGCAACGCCCCAGGGCCACAAGCTCTTATGGGCATCCGAAATCGAAATTGAAAATCGAAAACCGTCCGCTTTTAATGTTGTTGCTTTAAAATCAAAACAATTGAGTGTGTTGAGCAAATGTTTCTTTTAAATGGTCCTCCAATTGATTCTTCCACTCCGGTTTCCTAGGACTGCACTAAGACGGAGCGTATGTTTCCGTTACTTAACGTACGCAGGTCATCGCATCATCTGTGACGGTCGTTTCTTTTCTCGTCACATCGTGCGGTTTGTTTCGTCGACTCGTAATAAATCAATTGGTCTTGCATTGTTCAACATCGTACCACACTTATCATAGTCGGGCATTATATTTTCGAGTTTCAATCTGCAATGACACCAAGGGTACAACATGGTTTCAACCCCGGATCAAGAGGATTTCAATCCACTCTTTCTGCGAATACTGTAATATTTGACTACGAAATAGGATGCTGTTCGTATTAACCAATTTATATATATATATATATATATATATATATATATATATATAATTTTAACGGTTTAGAAATCATTTGTTTTTTGAGTTAAAGTGGTCTTTGTCTAAAGCCCCCACCCTTAGTTCCAGTTACTCGTTACAATATTATTTATGTTATTCACACCGTATACAAGTGCATGCAAACATACAATACCGATGGGACCGCGTTCAAAGTAGACGTACAACGAGTAAGTTTTTCCGTTACCTTTTCGTAATGCCATTCGAAAGTTTACTACCCGTGTAAACTTGCTAAGCAACATTAATTTCAAACTTTCAAACAATTCACAGATAAAAATATAAGTTATACACATCAAATCCGTATTGTACGATGTTCTTTCGAGTATAATATTATTATATGGTTGAAATTTGCTTTTTCATTAAAATGTTTTTAGCAACAACAATACAAACATCTTTCGTCACACGTTATGACAATGACGTTGAGTTGGTGGCACATAGTATAATATAGATAATATCGCATCGATCCTTACCCCCTTCCCAGGGCCGCCACTAGCAAATATCGAAGGAGTGGATCGTATGTATATTAATTTGTAGACTACTTTCAAAAACTAATATTCATTGCCGTAGCAACCAGATATTACGGTCTGGTCAAAACTTCAAAATGCACCCTTGAGTATTTTTAATTTAATAGAATTATTGGATATTATTTTCAAACATTTTTGCTATTAATATAAAAGACATTAAAGTTTTTGGGGTATAAAATATTTATAATTGTAATTTTTAACATAAAGTGCAAATTTTTGGTTTTTTCGCCTTCCCAGAAATTGCATACGAATCGTAATAATAATATTATTTAATTTGTTGATAATTGCCCACAATATAAATAGGTCATTCATAAGAATAATGCGCCTTCCCACCCCCCACCCTCTAACGTCGGCCCTGTCCCCTTCCCATTACGTGTTTCAAAGTAAAATCATAATTATTTCAAGACTTGGTTACATCTTTGAATGATAATTAAATAACAAAAATTATGAGATTTTTGATATTATTACGATACGAATTTTCATAGTCAAGCGTGTCCATAAATTATGATTTGGATTTTCACGTCGCGATGAAGCAAATTGCACGACATACAGTCGATAATTTATTCATTTTATTTATGTTATGAGTCAAGTTGCATACAATTTGACACTAATCATACAAAACTCTTATCGGAATAACAAATTCGAAATATTAGGAATACATGTTTTTTTTCAAAACTATGAACATATTACAATTCGGGTTTCCGGAAATGATCGGCTAGTAGATGATGGTCACTAGATGGATATGACATGTATATATTACATGCGTTTGTTTTTTTCTTTCACAATAGAAGTATCTGTAGCATAGATATATTATATAGCCTATAATGTACATATATATATATATATATATATATATATATATATAAATATATTTCATTCCCCGGGCGTATACGTCCGCCAGACTTTTCTCGAAAAATATGTTACAATCATTTTGTGTTTCGAAAGAAAAAAAAAGCGTAAAAAACGGTTCAACGAGTAATGTATTTCTTTTCTTTCGACACTTATTCCTGTAAATGTATATAAATATATTTGTACGTTATAATAATAATATTTAATATTACTCAACGGGCTTATTCACGCATGTTACATAAATCTAGTATCCATATAACTGTAAATATTTACGTTCCACACATTGATTAGACACAATGTGTGTTAATGATACGACAAACTGTTCGAATAACGCTTGATGATATCGTCTTTGTCAAAAAGTCATCGCGTGAAGAAAGTATCGAATTTTTTTCTAAATGTAAGACCGTTTTTCGTTTACGATCGAAAAACGAACCTTATATGTATATATGTATACTGTCCGTACACTTATACTTTTAGTCAATCCATGATGTTGTGAATTCTGTTGAATAGACAACGTTTTTCGTTTCAGTTTTTTTACTATATTTTTAAATACACCAAAAACATAAGTACTGAATAATTAATTATACATAGATTTAAAATATTAATTATTTCGTTGAAAAAAAATTCCCAACTATTTTTAAAATCTTAATGAATTTACAATTTATTATTACATAATATACTCATTGTAAATACTGTAACCGATTAAGCTTTATATTAATATAAGATGTATTATAATCATAACCTATTAGTGATAAATGGACTACATTATATAATTTGTAATTTCATAATATGGTGTTCGACATTTAATTTTATACGTTTTCTCTATGATTCGAAAGACAATCTAACAATTAAATATTTTCGAACAATGTCTGTCATATTAACGACCAATCAACATTGTTTGCTTTTATTGTATTTTTTTTTTTCAAACACAATAGTGTCCAAGCGCGTTTTGTGCATCGACGCCAGTAGGCGCTTTGTTTTACGACAAATTGTTAATCCACTTTCCATTAAACTTTTATACTTACTAAAATAATACATTTTTTGTCATGCCTCTCATAAAATCCCATATTTGTGCACGCTGCTATTTACATAGACTTTATTATTGCGTTATTACGCATATTGATTTGGTAAACATAAAAACTATAATCCGATAAAAATAATATATTGTTTTGATGATATTTAAAACTTAAAATAATAATAGTAATAATAATAATAAAAGTCACTACGAAGACACAATGGCTATTGGCCAACCATTGTTGGCATCTTTATTTATATTTTTACTTAATCCCCTTTTGGCATAAGACGGATAAAAAAAAATTGAAAGTGTAAGATATTTTCCTTTTCTCAAGAATATAAGATTAATTTCATGAATTTTGGATTCTTATACTTTTACTCTTTTGGTTGATTTATAGTTCCTCTATTTTTTTCCTATTTTAAATTCGTCATTATTTCCTTATATTATGTACAACTCATGAGAACGATATATTTTTATCCCACGTGAGTGGTTGTAAAATGAAGTACTAAAAGAATAGTAGTGTTTGACTCTGAACGTAGCAAATTACGACGTATTGATTTTGTAATAATGACGATAATATTTTTACTTTTTTTTAAACATTTTCTAAGATTGATATTTGATAGAAAATGTTATACATGATTCGTCGAAAAACAGTTATGAAGATCATTTGTTATTTATCATTAAATACATTATGGATACAATTTCATATTTAAATTTGGAATTTCATAAACGTTATTTCGTACATAATATGTTTATTAAAATAATACACACACACACACATATATTATATGGATATATATTATATATTCATATATAATTTTTAAACAGTGAAACTTATATTTAATGAAATTTTCTGTTTGACAAATTATTTTTTAGAACCATTATTAATCAATATCTATTTAACTTTATTTAACAAATTCTTTGATATTATGAAATTTTTTTGTTCCCCATAAAACGTCGTTAGATGGAAGTTTCACCGTATTACTATTACTTTGTGACAATATTTATGGTTTTGATTAAATTTAAGAAACAAAATTGAACGTCCAATTTAAAAGCGAAATTATCGTTATTGTCAGCAATGTATTGCATGTCGCTTCATGTACGTACTTTAAACGGTGTTTAAGTAGTGTAAATATTGGTGTACACTATGTTCTACATTTTTTTTAAACACACGACAGCACATATTTTGTTTATTCCGTTATCGGTAGGTTGTTCGTACTCAAAAAAGCAAAAATCGCCGAGCACACGTTATTATATATTTATTTATATAAATATATGATTGTGTATATAAGCCCGGTTGTTTATTTTATTTCCAATATATTTTGGTTGTTTGACGTCCTCAACTCGGATTTGAATATAATATGTAAACGGATTTTTGGCAGATTTTTCACACCTTTTCATCCGGCGTGTGTCCGTGGAGTTTTCCGGACTTTTCGTTAATAATACGCTTATTCGCGAACATCTGTATTCGATTGATTTATCGTAAAACACGTGCGTAAACATAATATTTATAATAACGTCACGGTGCAAGGCGATTGATTGGTATTTGATAAAGTTTGAAGTCCCTAGACGGATATGTGTTCCATTCGATTCCAATAGTCAATAGAGATTAAATAAATATAGGGGATGACTTAAAATAGATACTAAAATAGATTTTTCCACTAATCTTACGAAAAATATAACTATTCTTAGTCATTATACTTACATATATAATACATTTTAAGATTTTTTTGAAATCATTAACACATTTTTCAATCGAGCGCCATTGAAAACGGTTGTTTGTTTTTCTCTGTCTTATGGGTTACAATCATATAAATTTATAATTACAATAACTTGAAAAAAAAAACATTTTAAACTTCCTCGTTTAGAATTAAGACTAAAATCAATAACGTATTAAGCGATGCAACAGGATTTCATAATATATGAATATATAAATACGTACACAAAAAATATATTGATGTATATAAATATATATACCAATGCGAATTTATACTGGATTTAAAAAATAATAAATGCATTCGTACTACCAATTATTATATTAATTAAGTACAAACTACGAATAGTTGTGGTTTTTACAGTTTGCATACCTATACTATTTTAAAAGATTTTGAATTCTACTATTCGTATTACAAAATAAAATAAAAAATAATTACGTTTATTGATTTACTTTAAATAAAGTTTAGAGTCTATTGCAATATAAAATTTTTAAAGGTTTTTTCTAAAAAAATTTAATCTTGAAAAAAAGGTTTGAACCATTAATATATTATGTAAGACGTTGCGCATATGATAAGTATCTAAAAAGGATTGTATAAATATAACTATATTTTTCTAATCAATTATTGTGAAAATTTTCCTTTTTGAATCCTAATTTCATTCCTTGCTCTTTTGGATAAAACATAAATTATGTTTAACATTATATCCGAGTCATTGAAAACGTGGATTTGGGAACAGAAATCGATAATAATAATTTCTAATGTCCTTGTTCTTCACGTATTCGCGTTTATTAATTTTATGTTCGGTATTATTGGAATGTTCAGCTGTATTGTGTTTTACATTGAACCATTTAATGTTTGAGTTTTTCAAATTCTTTCGAAATACCGGTGCTCAACGCCGCACATAATTAATCAGCTTTGACACAGAAAGCGTGTTCAGAATATCATTAATCGTCGACATTAAACTATAATTATAATATAAATTGTAGTCCAACAATGAGATCGATGGATATTATCAGATGGTAATTGGTAAATTTGATATAATATAATTATGAATCATAAAATTTCTTTGGTTTTATTCGAATTATATTATAGCCGTTTTTTGAGTAATAGTAATAATAATTAATATTTTAACTGCTTTAATGCATACTTTAATACTTTAATGATTTCTGTTCATTTGTTCGTCAACCAAATCATCAAAATATATCAGATTTCTAAATAACTATTATTATTATTATTATTATTATTATTGAAAATGTATAGTTACACACACACACACAGGTGTCTCAGTACCTACCTCCGTGTATTCAGTGACGGTCGTGTTGGTACGTGGACCCTCGTGTTCACTACGAGCACGAAAAATTTAAGCGAAAAATTCTAAACAAAATATTTAGTACACGTTTGTCGGAAAGCGTTTCAAAGGTTCCCCGTACACATTATTTATATATATATATATATATATATATATATATATATATATATATATATATTTTAAGGTCCATACGGTATAATCATAATCCGACTCGAAAAGTTATATATAGGTATATTTTTTAAATTCAGCGCACGTATCGTACATTCAAACGCCAAGACGGTGATGTTAGAGTTCGACTCGAGTTCTCTGTATTTATTATTATTATTTTTTTTTCTGCATTTTATCTTGTTTTTTTCTTTCTTTTTTCTTTCGTACCGAAAGACACGTGTCATCGTTATTGTCGTCCGATTGCGTGTCAGTGTCTATGCCTTTTACAAAAATTCCATTACACTCGTGACGAGCAGGTGAATACATAAATATATATATGTGTGTGTATATATTTATGTATATATTTTCTTTTGGCTTCTCATAATGTCGTCATAAGCTCGTATAAGGTCGGTGTATTGTGTAGCACATGATATCTTCAAGATTTCTTCAGCTCGCACGCACACCACGCGCGACTGACGTTTTATATTTTAATATTTATGTTATAAATTCGCTTTTACTGATCGCGATCACTATATACATGTGAATATTTGTATTAAATGGGTATATTATATTCTTTCACAGCGTACGTGCAAGGTATGTGCACAGTGACTTATTTTTTCTAACGCATGTTAAACGGAAAAAAAAAATCTTTACATTAGTGTAATATACTAATTATGACGTGAAGATCGTTGATATTTTGTAGGAAAATTATTTATTTTCTTCTATGTACTTTAGGAATGGTAAATGGATATAGTGTATTATATTATTATTATTGTATATAGAATGTTCTTATTCACATCGAAACGATTTTAGAAGATAAATAATTATGTATTATTAATATGTATTGTTTTCCGAAACGGCACAAATGTATACTACGACCTTCCTGTAAAATCCTTTCCTATGATTATTTAATGCAGGTATTATAGTTGAAGATAGATACGTATTTTATAAAACGCCAAATAAATGTATGCAGTACATGTTCATATTATGTCCAATAACTAACATAACACATAGCACTGGTTTTGCACCGTTTTATAAATTGCCAATGGATTTTTTTACTACAATTTGAATTACATTTTGAAACACGTTTTATTTGAACATTTTATTACTAAGTTTAACATCCTGATAGAGGATTACGGACAGTTAGTAAGCTAAATGCCGCTTGATGCACTGAATGACCGATAAAGTAGACTATATATTGTACTAATAATATATATTTATGTATATTTTTTCAGTTTGTTTTACTATTTAATATCGTATAGTATTCTAAAAAGTAATTTTATTTCAATAACTTTTCATATTATATTGTTTGTCTATCACACAGGGCATACACTCGTAAGAAAATCGCATTTCTCCCTTTCGATATTTCTATGTCCTTTATTATTATTATTATTATTATTACTTTACATTTTCCAAGGATTTATCATAAACCGTCTTAAAACTCTGTTTGATTTATTCTAGGGTGTTTTTTTTGGGGGGGGGGGGAAAATTATTTCGGTCTAGCGAATGTACGTGTAGTAGGTATACATCGCCGAAAAAATCAATGGTATGAAAATCTTCCGACGACGTTTTGCCCCGCAAAATATTTCCCAAATATTTAAAATGTACGGTGAATTTCTCAATGCTACGCCTATAGCATACGTTTATATAAAATAAATATATAAACCTATTTTTATAACTCTACTCTTGTAATTTCTACGTAGATATATTTATGTGTATGTATGTAAACTCTAAACATTAAGTAAATCTTAAACATTAAAAAGCTGCACTTTTGGTCTGTACAATATTTATTAAGTAAAATCTTGGTATATACAGGGCTGGGCAATATATTTTTGTTGTTTGTACCATAACACCATAACACGCGTACACAATTAAGTTATATATCTACCATTTTGTTCATCTAGCACCTACTAAAGTGCATTTTAAAAAAGTCGATATTTTGTTATAAAAAAAATTAATTACGGTAAGTTAGAAAAATAAAAGAATCAAGTCGGTTATAACAATTATATATAATATTTTTTACTGTGTAGTAAAATATGTTTCTTTTTCTTATAGTGATATTGTTAGTGTAATAAATGTATGGTATTATTTAGACACTTTTTCAGTGTATAAATATTTGAATGTATACGTTATGAACAGATCAGTTTGTGTATGTAGGCAGTAATTATAATATTATCTCACAAAATAAGAGAGAACTCATAGGCTATAAAAAAAGAAAAAATACTCTTTTTTTAAAAATGTTTAGGAAGTAGTCATAGTTCATATTGCATATTTTACAATTTTTACTACAGTTAACAATTGCGTTTCTTTTCCTAAAAAATCGTCGATATTTAATTAATCAGTTATTATTAGATATAATTATCAGTTAGTAATTGAGTAACCTGAAAATACCATTAAGCAGTGCGTCAGGTGACACTTGCGCCTTTTATCTTGTATTGAGTTGAATTGTTTATCGTTTTCAATATTGTATCTAGTGCCCAAAGTACTATATAATCGATATACTGGCTTTTCGATATTGTATTTGCCCAATCCTAACATACTGTATATTGATAATCAGCATTCTGACCACTATTTATCTGTCAATTAAAACGTTTTAAATTAATGATTCTTACTTATAAGTACCTATTGTGATATGTATTTATTTCTATATATATTTTATAATCGTATTATATATTAGTTTTTCAACAAACACAATAGGTGTACGCATCTGTAATAATTATTATTGTTATTAAATACTATTAATTATTTTAACTATTATTATTATTATTATTATTATTATTATTATTATTATCATTATAATAATTATTATTATAATTATTATTATTATTATCATCATCATCATCATTATTATCATTATCATTATATACATGTAACACGTTATACTACGTACCACCCTATTTATTTGCGACAGCTCTGAATAACAAATGACCATCGCGAAATCAACACGTTCACAACGATTTAGTAGCCCATGACCCGGACGAATTTCCTCCCGTTTGATAACCACGTTACTCGCAGGGGCCTACTACGTAAACACGTTTTGCTCGTTTCAACTAAATTATAATACAGTAGAAGCCGCTTTTTAGGAACACTTTTGGACCAAGGTGAAATATATTAAACAACCGATTGTTGCGAATAAAATAATTATTGTTTTTATTTATAATGCAACAAGTATATAATTTTAAAAAAAGTATCTATTTTTGAAAGAAAAAAACGTTTCCCTATGATTATTCTATTATGATTATGCTATGTAAAATATGTGTTTTTTATTGAATGTTATTTTACGTCGAGCAACTTAACGATGATCATGGTTTCGTAAGAATAATGTTACCCAAAATAGTTTTACCCTCATGATGCTGGAATGATCTCCTGAGAACACTATGAGCTTTTACAATTCCTATACTTGATGAAGGTGCTACGTTGTTTTCTTCTTCATCGCCAGTGCCCATTCAATTGTTTGAGGATTCAAAACCGCACTACAGATCTCTTCTTCTGTTCGAACTTCTGTAACATTGAGGTGTAAGTTCACATCGATCCAACTCATATTACATACACTTCTCCCGAGAGTTCGAATGGTTTTGTTCGTAATGACATAAAATAACGTACATTTTATTTACAGTTCATAGGTTATCGCCAAATAACCGGTATTCGTCATTGACCTTGTCCCTAATTGTTCAAATAACCAATCAAATTTTGTTTCAGTAACGCGATTATATCAATTATCCATGTTCCTAATAAACGGCTTCTACTGTATTAAACACGTTAATACGTGTTATTTCGCACGACGTGTACCGCGATCAACAAGCCACGGAATGAGTTAAGCCGGCTAACCGGCTACTAACCGGCTACTACTGCTGCGATACGTTTGACTTATTTGTTATTACATATTATAATACGGTGCAATGTGAATTTCAGTTCCGAAGGGTGAACTTCACTATCATCAATCTAAACCCGATAATTTTGCGATGTACGGCTGAGCAGATGCTGTATATATGATTAAGTAAATCAGTGGTCTCCAAACTGCCGTGATCTTTCACCCCAACAAACTAATGAAAAATTATCGATGAGCGAAGATAAAAAAAAAAAATCTTAAAAAGTTATTAGTCAAGTGTCGATTCTATCTAATCTCTATTCTATAATCGAGACATGAGCTGTGAAAATTTTGTAAAGAAAACAATATGCAATGTCCGAAAAAATGTTTGAAAGCCCCTTATGTAAAGCGTTTACACCTGATGACCAACGTGGTCATTGACAATCTTTTTAATATTATTCATATTATGTAGCTTCCACTTGGGGACCATTTTTCCGGTGCTACTCGCGATATGATTACACATCGATGTTGTCGTAAATAAATATTATTATTATTATTATTATGTTTACAATATTATACCTTATACTATACATACTGATTGTCCGATGTTCTTAATGCAACGTTTAAATATTGTTCTAATTTTTATCATTATTGTTAAATATTTGAATTAAATATAAATATATGAGTAAAATAATATATTATCTAAAATAAACCAACAATAGTCTGTTTACTCTTCCATCATTTTCTCTGTCGATCCCCAAGTACCTATGGCAAGCACGTGCGAAGGATTATTTCAACGCGTAGCAGGGATCCGCGTAGAAAAGACGTCCGCGGGATTAACTATAGCAACACGTTGATATTGATGATTTTTTATTTGTTTATTCGTATGGCTTAACAAATCAACGTTACGGCAGATCTAAGTATTTTTAATGAAGAAAAAACAAAATATAAAAACAAAAATTAAACTAAATTGAAGTTTAAAAGGTTATAAAGATGTATGACATATATAAATATAATATAATATAATATAATGTAGCGTGAAAAACTTACTGGTGAACGTCCAGTTCCCTTATTCACTTTACTGCTTCCGATGTTTTCGCGTGAATTCCTTCGATACCCCGGTTGAATCTCCTAAATTGACATTCCGTTAAAATGCGATTTACGGTTTGTCTATCGTTGCCGCAATCGCACGCTGGGCTGACTTGGAGACGCCATTTAAGCATCATATCAGCGCAACGGCCATGGGATGTTCGAAGACGGTTTAGTACAGATCACTCATGTCTAGGCAGTTCCATACCCATAACTCCTTGATTGGGATCATGCACCAAGTTTTTGTTTTTGATTGGTATAGTAGGATTAGCCCATTCATCACGCCAGCACTTTTTAGTTTCAAATCCTGACCTTATTAGGTCTTTGGTTATCTTCCAAGGCGGCTTCCTTGATTTTAATCTGAGTGTTTGGACATCTTCTAATTTTTCGGCTAGCAGTGAATTCCTCCTATCATCGGATTTCTCGATAGTATTAATAAGTTTCTGCTTTCCTCGTAGGTCTGGTGGATCTATATTGGTTAAAACTGGTAGTCACTGTAACTAAGTGGACCTCACCGTACTTTTAATCACTCTCATCTCGCTATACAATTGTGTACCGAATTTCATAATATGTGCACTGTTGCACCACACTTGGGCACCGTATTCGGCTGCGCTATATGTTTACGTCAGTGATGTTGTCCGTAGGGTTTTAGCGTTATCGTTCGCGTTAACATCCCATCCAGTACCGGCAAGTTTTTGGATTAGATTAACTCGAATCGTACTTTCTTTACGGTATTGTCAAGATTTTCTTTAAATGTGAGCGTACGGTCAAACGTTATTCCCAGGTATTTTGGCATGAAGTTGTGCTTTAATTGTATTCCATGGGATGTCACTTTCAGCTCTTTTTTAGACTTTTTGTAGTTTAGATGAAAATCACACACTTCAATCTTGGCAGGATTTGGTTTTAAACGCCATTTAGGGAAGTATTTGTTCGTAGTAATGAGGTCTTCAGTAAGTGCTTTTCCACCATCCTCTGAATCAATGTTTTGATAAGCAATAGCAATATCTTCCGCATATTGGAACTTAAGGACTTTTGTATCGGGCAGATTATGTATATAAAAGTTAAAAAGAATCGGGACATATACCGATCCTCGATCGAGGAAGAAAATTAAGTGCTGTGTACCAATTGATTTTTTTATTACGTAGAAATACTTGGAAGCGGTGATGTAATATATATTATGTATTATATATTATATTATTATATGTAATATTGAAGAAGAAAGTTTCAGAAAAGAAGAAGGTTTCAGTATAGGAGTAGGTGTGCACCAGGGGTCAGCTCTAAGTCCCTACCTGTTCTCAGTGGTAATGGATGAGGTTTCAAAGGTGATACAGGGTGAGATACCATGGTGTATGATGTTTGCGGATGATATAGTTCTGATAGGAGAAAACCTAGAAGTTGTCAATAATAGGTTAAATGAGTGGAGGTTAGCCCTCGAAGAAAAGGGATTGAGAATGAGTAGAAATAAAAATGAGTATATTGAGTATGATTTTGGACAAAGAGACCAAGAAGTTGAAGGAATGAGGAGACAACTGACAATAGATGGTGATGTGATAGGTGAAGTTGAGAGCTTTAAATATTTAGGATCTTTTGTTCAAAAGGACGGGGGCTTTGACATTGATGTAAAACATAGGATTAAGTGCGGGTGGATGAAATGGAGAGAAGCATGTGAGACCAATAAAAGTGTAGTGAGACCAACTATGCTGTATGGTTCAGAGTGTTGGGCGGTTAACAGGAGAATAGAACAAAGTATGAGTGTCGCGGAAATGAGAATGCTTAGATGGTTGAGTGGAGTGACAAGAGAAGATAGAATAAGGAATGAATACGTGAGAGGTAGTGTTGGTGTAGCGCCAATTGTGGACAAGATGAGAGAAAATAGGCTGAGATGGTTTGGGCATGTGATGAGGCGAGAGGAAACGAATGCAGTAAGAGTGGTTATGAAGATGGACGTTGAAGGGAAAAGAGGAAGAGGAAGACCAAAAAAGAGATGGTTGGAGACTTTGGAGAATGATATGAGGGCTGTCGGTGTGTGCAGAGGAGATGTGATTGACCGAGTAAAGTGGAGGTGTAGGACAAGGGTGGCCGACCCCAAATAGTTGGGAGGAAGGCGAAGTAGAAGAAGAAGAAGATATGTAATATTGATGATAACATTAAAGCACAGAGTAGTTCACGGGAATAAGGACAAAAACAAATAGATATAACTCAAGATATTTTAGACGTACAACTATTTCATTAATATTTTATATTATAGAAATAAGTGCCATTTTAAGTTTTAAAGAACATCGAGGATATGACGTACATCTTGTTTATAAGCACGATGAAAGTCTGTTCAAGAAATTTCAGTGAACGCACCGAAGTAAGTTTTCGTCTACCAATGCAATTTCGGTTTTTATTGCATCCATAAATTCGTCTAATGTACCAGGTTTTGTTTCATAAATACGTGACTTAAGGTATCCCCAAAGTAGAAAATCACACTCTATTAAGTCAGGTGACCTAAGAGGCAAATGTGTATATCCAAAACGTGAAATAAAACGGCCGGAAACATTTTGCATACGACGTTCATTGTGATAATGGCAGTGTGAGAATATCCTCCATCTTGTTGAAACAAAACATGTAACGGGTTGATAGTTCATCTTCTATTGTGTAACTCAAATTTTAAGAAATTATTAAGCAAGTCAATTTAACGGGCACTATTGACAGTCATCGTGTTTCCTTGTTCCTCAAAAAAGTAAGGAACGATGATTAGTTTCTTTGAAACTGCACACCAAACAGTCACTTAGCAACTGTGCAACAGTCTTTTGTAGAGGCTTGAGGGTTTTCTGTTGCATAGTAGCGGCAGTTTTGCTTATTTACAAAACCATCGAGGTAAAAAATGTGCTTCATCATTCAAACAACAACATACTCGTATCATTCACCTCGAACAACGGGGGCATATCTACCGAAATTCTGAACGTTAATGATTATCATAGGGTTTTAACTAATGAACGATTGTGAACTTAACAGGATACACAATGAACGACACTCCACTGCTCTATAATGGTTACTAAATGACATTACCTAACAGATCGAATGAGACCTTTCTGACTTCTCCACACCCATCCTACGTTGAGAAAAACCAATCTATTTTTAATTCTATTTCCATGACCAACTCTATATACTTTAATATAATATATTATTGATTTTTATGGCTTAAGATTACATAAAAACAATTTATACTGATTTATTAAGTAATTCGTGTAATTAAAAACACAATAACTATTATTACATATAAAACTAAAAATATTTTTTTCAAATCAAGTACATTTAAGATCATTAAAAATAAATATTATATAATAGTTAACATTCTTAATATAAAAATGTTTTATTTAAAAATAACAAGGGTGTGGGGGAAACTTGTGATGTTCAGGAACACTAAAAATTTCTTTTCGTATACACCTTGTGCACTTCTAATACACAGAAATATTTTTTTTTTAACTTGATTCAAATATTGTTTACCAAAAGCTATCGTCAATAATAACTTATGAAATGTAAAGCTTCCTACATAGTGGAGTTGTTCATAGGATCAAAGCACATAACGTCAAACACTTTTATTTGGTTTAGCGTTCATAGTAGTGTCAATCGTAAGAACTACGAAAACCTGGCGAAGGTAAGTAATGTTTTATTTTATTCTGGTATTGACGAATCAAAGTTCTCCGTATTATAGATAGATACTACATATATTTGTAAGCAAAACTCTTTTTCTTTTTAATAAATTATTATATTACGATTGTAATGCAATTATCAGTATTTGACTTGAAAAAAAAAATTAGTATAAAATAGGTACTTTGATGTTACGTACAAATTGTGCATCCCTACCTAATTAAAAACTGACCATACCTTGTTTACTTACCCATATGACACACTCAAACATGTTACCACAAACCAACGAATATTGCATAACTTTATAACTTTTTATACTCAACTTCAAAGTTTCAACCAAAACCTCAATGTACAAAAATATTATGTATGTTTTTTGTCTAAATAAGCTAAAATCAGTTTAAAATGTCAATAAATAACAAAAAATAAATAAATTAGGTACAGGCGTATTCTATGTAGTACTATAAATGGTACACGGTTGTGAATTCCAACAAAAAGTGTCGACTTATATGTTTAATATCATAATTTATCAAGTACACCGATGTATCAAAAACTTATGCTTATATATAATTACACATTTTTTAAATGATTTTTTTATTTATAAAATATCAACTTTTTGTAATTTGTACAAACTTAACTTAAATAAAACAACGTCCCATATACCTTAAATTGAAAAAAATATTAAAGGTTCGCTAGAATATATGGATAATTTAGTTGGGGTACAAAGTTCATCCGTGTGTGTGTCCCAAATCAAATATTGACAATTATACATAAACGTAACTGCTTACAATATTTATACATATAGTATATTAATTTATAAAATGATGTAACAAACGTAACATTTTTTTCGTTTAATCGACCAATTGGCGATACCTTCTAGTTCAATGTTTCCACTCGGCCAAATATATAACCTATATCAATGTTAATTTCAGGTCACAAGAATTTTTTTTTTTTTTATTCGATCCGTTTAAAGTGCGCATCAATTACATTTTTTTTTAATTTTTTTATTAATTATTGGGAAAACATTCGCTCGTTTTAGATTCTGAACGGAGTGAAGAATGTATTGATTTTACAATGATGTGTGTTTTTTTTTTTTTTTTGTGTCTGTCGACACGTTTTGGGGCAGTAAAAATTCTTCAATTGCCTTATGTAGCAACTTTTCTGAAAGAAAAGTGAATCTTTTTGGTATTTTAAGGAGTCAAAAGTAAAAAATTTTCAATATTTTTTAAATGCGACGGGAAAAACCATAAAAAAATTTGGGAAAAACGGGAGTTTTTACGCAAAACCAGTTTTTGACATACTCAAATTTTTTATTTTGCTATAACTCAAAAACTAATCGATGTAAATACTTGACATTTTCACCAAATGTTAAGATTAACGTTCTCTATACACCATAAAATTTTCAAAGTATTTATAGACAATTGAAATTTTCAATATTTTGAAGTATTTTTTTTTTAAATAACGATAAAATTTTTTTGGCTGCCTAGAAAATCTTGAAAATTTAATACAAGGTTTCTTATAAGTTGTTCCTTAACTGATAAAAAAAAATCTAAAATCGTAAGTCACAATTTTTTTTTATAAGTGCTCAAAGTTCCAATTTATACGAAATATGTAAAAATCACGATACTTTGCAAGTTATTTTGTAGATAAAAATTCATAAAATTTTTTCTGTTCATACTTTAGGTTCAAAATTTTAACACGAGGTTATTTATAAGCTACTCTTCAAAAATCTTTAAAAAAATGTCTACCGGAATTAGAGAAAAAAATTTTATGACTGTTTGAAATTTAAATATTTACGAAATTGCATAAAATAGCGATTTATTCTCAAACGATTTTAAATATTTTTTATAATTCAAAAAGTATAAGTCGCAGATTTTTGAAATTTCTACCAGCTGTTAAGATTGGTATTTCCTTTATGTCATATTTTTTTCAAAATATTATATTGATTTTTAAGCCACTTATAGGCATTTAAAATATTCGATTTTTTTACATTTTTTTTTTTATAATCGGTGATAAAAAAAATTTGGCTCGTACAAAATACTTGAAAATTTAATAGAAGATTCCACAGAAGTAGTTCTTAAAGTCATTCAAAAATTATTAAAATCCATAGGCACAATTTTTTTTTATAAGCGTTTGAACAGCGAATATTGACAAAAAATTACATGTAAAATATAATATAATGTATAACATTCTAGACTGACAAAGATATTGGTTTTTTTTTAAAATGCTCTAACTCAAAAATGAAAAACCGCAACAACTTGAAATTTTCACCAAATCTTTATATTGACGTTCTCTATACATGGTTAAGATTTCAAAGTATTTTGACATATTTTGACTTATTTATAGACAATTTAAATTTTCGATTTTTGTTAAATTTTTGTTTTTAAACATCTATAAAATTTAATTGGTTGAGCGAAAACTCTTGAAAATTTTATACTAGGTTTATAATAAGTTAAACTTATCGTAACTAAAAAATATCGGTGATCGGTTAACTCAATTTTTTTTTATAAGCCCTTAATGCTCAAATTTGTATAAAATGTGTAAAAATCACGATAATTTGCAAGTTATTTTGTAGATAAAAATTCATAAAATTTTTTCTGTTCATACTTAAGGTTCAAAATTTTAACACTAGGTTATCTATGAGCTACTCTTCAAAAATCTTTAAAAAAATTTCTACCGGACTAAGAGGAAAAAATTGTATGACTGTTTGAAATTTAAATATTTACGAAACTGCATAAAATAGCGATTTATTCTCAGACGATTTTAAATATTTGTTATAATTCAAAAAGTACAAGTCGCAGATTTTTGAAATTTCTACCAGCTGTTAAGATTGGTATTTCTTTTATGCAATATTTTTTTCAAAATATTATATTGATTTTTAAGCCACTTATAGTCATTTAAAATATTCGATTTTTTTACATTTTATTTTTATAATCGGTGATAAAAAAAATTTGGCTCCTACAAAATACTTGAAAATTTAATAGAAGATTCCACAGAAGTAGTTCTTAATGTCATTCAAAAATTATTAAAATCCATAGGCACAATTTTTTTTTATAAGCGTTTGAACATCGAATATTGACATAAAATTACATGTAAAATATAATATAATGTAGAATGTTCTAGACTGACAAACTATATCGCTGTATGCAACTGCCAACCCATCCTAATTGAAAAATATATTTATCGTTTCAAAATAAAATATACTTTTTACAATGTTTATAAATAACAATGTATTATATCCTAGACAAACATATGAACTCCGTTCAGAATCGTTATTCGTATACAATGATATCTTTCATTGCATTCAAATTTAACAAATCCATTATAATAATGACCTATCCTATAAGCGAGGTGCACTCCACCCCTAACTGTACAGCAGAGCGAGGCCCATCCGGTTCTTTTTTTTTTTTTTTTATATAAAATTAACAACATTTGAAATTCAGATTTGTAATTTACATTGCAGGTTATTTTAGTTTTATTCGAATAGCAGTACAATTTAAAGGAGTATAAGATGAATTCATTTATATAAGAAAATTCAATTTAATGTTAGATTATATATGATATTATATGCAATAACTAGAATCGATTAGAAGTATGATACACGGTAATTCAATTGCAGTAAGAAATTATACTGTCAAAGTTTTATGTTTGACTGCAGGGTGATTCTTCAATTAAATCTCCAACATACGTACAATAATGGTAGCATTTAATATTAGAATATTAACATTTACATTTAATTATTGTTTAATCAAGTTAAGTACTTTTTATTAAATAGTATTTCCACATTCAAACACATGGAATTACAAAATTATAAATTTGAAACATTTTTTATGTTTAATATTTTTCTAGAAAAATGTGAGTTAATTACATATGTATATGTTAATTATTTTAATTCAATGAAATAAATAATTCAAATATGAAAAAAAAATAAAAATAAAAAAAAAAACACACATCATTGTAAAACCAATAGATTCCATCACTCCGTTCAGAATCTAAAATCAATTTAAAATTGTAGAGAAAAAAATCTTTAATAATCAGAAACATGGATGATACATACATCTATGAAAGTATCTCTGAATTAATCAAAATTTTAAAATATTACAATATTATTAAACAAATTATTTTATTTTTATAAGCTTACATGTTTATGTTTCGACGATACTATAAACTGATAATATATTACTCTTTTAGTATATTTATTTTTTCAAAATCATATTGAACACATTGTAGAGGAAACAAATTATTTTCAAAAATCAATTTTACCCTCACGATTATGATTATCGTGAACATCACAAATATTCATTATATTCTAAAATCTTTGCATTTGAATACCATTAATATACAATGAGATTAAAAGGTACTTCGGAATTCAGAAAGTGTTATCTGATTAACCTCCAAATGGCTCAATAGTAATGATTACTAATAATGATTATTTCAATTAAAGAAACCAAATAAATACTGCAATATTAATTATAATAATTTGTTATGATAAAAAAAACCCCATTTAAATAGTGAAATAGTTATGTGAGACATTTTTGATGAGCGTTACTTATTCTGAGTGTTATTTAGTATGATCATAATTTATTGTTTGCATTTTCATATATCATTGACGAACCATCTTTATTAACGCATGTGTAGATGTGTACAATCTAGATTTTTAAAATCGTATTCATGTTTCTAAAAATAATACTGATGTTCAATGTTTATTTGGATTTCTTCAACTGACTATAGATGATGGACCTCGAGATATAAAATATTTCGAATATTTTCACTGAAAAAATGTATTCCGTCAAAATATCGTAAAATTTTAAATATCTTCATGATTTGTGCTTCATTGGGTAAAAGTATATAGATAAAAACTAAGAAAATTATTTGTGCCCAATAGAGTCACATCAAAGATTCATTTATTCAGTAATATTAAACAAATAAATATGTATAATATTCAATTTTTAAGAGAAATTTTTTATTTTTTCTATAATTTAAAAATAATTAGACATTTCATTTATGTTTTCCTTGTTGAAAGTGATTATGATAGTTGTATTTCGATTAAGATCAATGTCAGATTATTGATTGGTAATCAGAATCTTATTTATTCGTATGACAAACCAGAAAATAATAAATACATTATATATATATAGAAATAATAAATAATAATAACAAATAATAAAATATATGATAGAAGTATAAGACTTTAATCGGTATCTAAAATTTAATTATCCTAACATACGTTAAAAATAATTTTTTCAAATGTAGATAAGTAATTATAAAATAATATCCATATTTTTGTAAAGATTTCCATAAAATTATAATCAAAATACTATGTCATTTTGTTTAGTTTTCAACAAATTAAAATCATAATTTTAATTTTAAACATAATATTGAATTCAGAAGAGCAATAATTTAAAATATAAATTATAGCAATAGTTCAATATAATATCTTTATTCAATGACTAACTGACCTATTCTAATTATAATATTGGATATTAATTAAATTTGACATGATTGGTAATATTATAGATAAAGAAATAATTAAACATCAGACAATTTAAAATACAAACCTGATAATCAGTCATTGTTTTTCAGCTGACATTAAGACCAGTTTTCATTCTCTACCACAATAATGCTCTTTAAATTTATAACATTCAACATTTTTACTTTTTTATCCAAAAATTCTTAACTTAATATATTACTTCCGAGTATTTAATGTTAATTTTTCGCACTTGAACTTATATTGTTTCTCAAAACTTTTTAATGAACAAAATATAACTTGTTTTTAGTACAATATCATACTACAGACTTTTACTTTTGATAAGCACTATAAGATACAACTCATGGATGGTCCTCCAGGTAAATTTTTAATTTAAAAAAACTATTTCAAAAATAAAACAACAAAAATTGTTTCGCAAAGTTTTAAATCGAAGTTTTCTTTTATGATTATAATATGTACATTGTACATGATATACTATTTTAATATTTAATGATACCTTTTCATTCAAATAATACATTGAAATTTCACGTTATCTTGGATTAAAATACATTTTCGTTGAACACAAATTTTTCTTAGGAGTTAATAGTACTTAAACTCGGATGACTTATGTTAATTTTATTCCATATTCAAATGTATTTTTCTTAAGGATAAAATACTTAAAAAAGCTTTTTCGTGTCAAGTAGTCTACTTAATATTGTGTGCTCAGTATACAGAAACTATTCGTTAGTGCTAATTCTCAACAAAAAAATATAGAACTTTCGAGTAGTCTTAGATTTCTTAATATTTTCCAACAATTCAAAACTACGAATGTCAAATAGGTAATATTATTAAAAAAACTTTTACGTATAATATATTTAGTGTTTTTAATTTTCATATAATGACTTAAAATCTTCTGTCAAATAAAAACGTATATAGTATATAAGTGACAATAAATGTTGTAGTTAACCTATGTGAAAGATTACTACATACACATTTTGGTACAGATCATTACCGTTCAGATAACAAAAAATCAATTACTCCAAATTGTATGAAACTAATACACTTCTCTTTTCCCAAAAATTCTGAAATTATAATCTTAATATTTTCTTCACACGTATCTAAAAACGAAAAAATTAAATATAATATGCTAAAATGTGTTCTAAAATATATCACATTTTCCAAAATCATTTTTGGTTCCTTGAAATTGAATGAACTTTGAAGGGAAAAACCATAAGAAAAAAAGGTTTTGATGTTTTTTCTATTCACCCAAGTCAATTTGGTTTTGACTATTAATCATGACCACATTCATCCCGAACTTGGCAAACGAATTGTTCACATACTTAACTCATGTAGTAACCGGCCAAAAACTTATTCATGCGTTTCGTCCACAGATCAATTTTCTGTCTAAAACGAAAACTCCAGCTCGTAAACATGTCTACTATTTTAATAGCTGTTTGTTCCTGCCGTAAGACGTGTAAATAGTGATTTGTAGTGTAGTCAATCGTTCAACTGTCGAAGACAGTTGTACAAGTGAATTTTAATACTCCATAAAAACATTTTTCAAGCTATTCAAATAAGCCGGACACTAACACGTTTTACCACAAAATACTTTCAAAATTTGGTGTAAATTGAACGTCTTATTCCGATGCAATCGTTTTATTTAATTGCATCATCAAATTTACAAAAATGATAATTGTAGTTCTAGAATATTTATAAATATAAACCTCTTTTTTTATTCCATTTATGTACGTAACTCTAAAAACAATTATCTACCGGATGTTATGATTTATTTTCAATCGATTTTTTACCAAACTATGCATTCAAATTTTTTTACTGTGTATATTTTTCTGTTATTTTAAAGAAATTAAATTTCTTATGACATATAACGAATTTTCATTGTAGTACACCCAATATATTAAAAGATCTTTTGATATAAAGATTTTATGTTTATATAAAAAAATATATATATATCTTTTGATTTTATCAAATTATCTTTTAATATGTATTTACATATATTTTTTACTTTTCGTATTTTACAAGAATACTCAATTTCCATAGATATATAATAAAATATTTTATCTTATTATTACATAATATAATTTTGTACTTGAATTATTTTTTTATTATATAATTAAAAATCCATTAGTTAAATAATTATTGTTAAATAATTGATAACATAATCACCCTAGGTTCTAAATTGTAATTTTATTGATTTTAAATTATTTTAATTTTATTTTTTGATAAAACTACAACAACAAAATTTAGAAATTTTTATTTTAATCTATTAGTTAATGTGTTTGAAGCTATTTTCTGTTTGTGAACTGTAAAAAATTGAAGTGGCATAAATGTTTTTAACTACTCTTTAGTATATATTTAATTCAACAATATATTTATAAGATTTTAATTCGACTTTTAAAAATATTCAAATATTCTAATAGTTTTTTGATTTCAGATTTATTTTATAAAAGTCACCCGTTTAATTTTATTGACAATCATTAATTTAATGACTTTCCAATTTTCTTGTTTACATAAAAATGCTTAATTTGTATTATACTCTCTTTTAATATTTATGTATAACTAGAGATGTGAGTTTGTATTATACAGTGGTATAAAACTGTATTATACAAAGTAATATACACATGGTATAAAATTATTTTATACAGACGGTATAAAAAAAAAGAATTAAGACGTTATTTTTAGTTATTACCACTATTAAAAATATTTAGATATAAAATTATTATTTATTAATTATTATCATATCATGTGTTCCCAATGAGTAGGGAAGGTACTCATTCTAAAAATATCCATTAAAATTATTAAATTAAATCTTGTATTATATGTTTTCTGACCTTCTAGTCATTTTTTAAATTATTCCTTTTTTAAATGATTCGTATCTCATAATTAATAATAGGTTTATAACCTTTGTTAATTTCCAATAATTTGAGGTACTGGAATGTTCTATACGGTATAGTACAGGTATAATACCGGTATTATACGGTATTATACAACAACAAAATAAAATACAGTATTTTAACATCTCTATGTATAACAATATAAATTTCTTATTTAAAATGTATAGCAAACAGTTTGTATAAATTTTTAATCTCTGTTACTACTGTTTGCACGATTCTTAATTAATATTAAAATGGTAAAAAAATGTATAATTTAAAACTTTTGCATATTTAACTTAAATGTAAATTTTTTATTTCTTATATCAAATATTTTGTTCTGTAAATTCGAAATAGCGTTAAAAGTAGAATTATGCTATGTATTATGCGTTTATCTTGTTTCAATGGTTCTAGTTTTATTAATATTATTAAAAAAAATAATATTTATAACTAAAATCTTTTAACATAATATTCGTTATGATATTTTGATGACGAATTAAATGTTTTAACTTCGCTTAAATATTTATTAATTAACTAATACTACAGTTCAAATTTAATAAAATGTAATTGTTCATCTTGTATTATAGTATGTGATGTACAGTTACATATTTTAAATTAAAACAAATAAATAAAATAAATAAATAAACCTATAATATACAATAATTGAGGGCAACAATAAGTTAAGAAAAAATTACACCCTACAACTTCTATCAAAACTAATCAAAATATATTACCTGCATGGAAAATAAAATTTAATTAAGAGTCGACAATCAAGATTTCAATATTATACTGTTTATTTTATAATTAGTTTCAGGCTTTTTTTTTAGCCATACTTGATCATATTCATTTCTATTTCTAGAACTGTATTCAGTTCATTCAACTGACACTTATTTCTTGAGGAACAAACTAATAAACTGATACAGAGAAATAACATTAATTTCAAGATTGTTCGCATTATATACCCTGAACAATGAAAATCCTAGATTATATTACGATACGAAAGTTTTGTCGAATGGAAGATTTCACGGTTAACGAATAAATATATTTTGAAAATACAGATATTATCATTTACAGTGACAGATCTGTTTTCAACCATTTCTTAGTGATAAAAAATTTCAGGAATGTATTGGTCTTACAATGGTGTCAGTTTTTTTTAATGGTTACTATTCGTTTTTCATTTCATGTTCTAAAAGATCATTGTGGTTACTTTTTAGATTGGAACTCACTTCCAGTTATAAATTAATAAAAGTAATACTTTCAATTTCCTCGAAGTTTATAGACGCTCCTGGAAAAAATGTCCAATAATTACAAAATCATGTAATATGTAATTTATTTTACATTTTTTCTGATAAAATTTAAAAATCCCATCGTAACTTGACGGTATTTACAGTACGATATAATATTCGTAATTTAATTTATTAATTATTTAAGCCATAAATTATTGAAACTATCAAAGGCGTTTGATCGAGCGTTTTGTTTGACGATTTAGCTTTGAACAAGGTCGCATATTTTGTTATTACTATTTTGGTATAACTTTGTTATTACCTATGTTATTGGGGTATACGCCTCGTGATTTATTTGAACAAGTATGTATCAATAATTACATATAAATGGATAACAACGTACGAGTTTCTATCGTGTACTCTTGAGTTTGGTGCAGCGTGGACACCGAATGTCGAATAAATGTCCAGCTATTACCGTAAATTATAACCTAATAAATGTAAATATATCGGTGTACCTAATAGTAGTTAGGCAACTACGATTGCTAAAAATGATTATACAATTTCGTTCATCGTGGAATCTTGTAGACAAAGAGTAAACGTAAACGATTGTAATATAAATGGTTTGATCTTGAACTTTAACCGTGAAAACGTACATCGCTAGAACTACAACAACATACACCGTTGCGTGCCGATGATTATAGCCGATCAGACGATATCGGGTTTTAAAACTCAATCAATTGTGACAACAACGATATTTTTATATAATCATAAATACATCGCACTTGTGTAGTGCTACAATTAAAGGCATATATACAGGGGCGGACTGGCTATTTTTGGCCCGGGGTGCAAAATTAATTAAGGGCCCGTATATTTTTTTTCAAACTTACATAAGTTAGGAAAGAGTCCAGATACATAAATATAAAAAAAAATAATAATAACATATTATTTTTTTGGAAGTATGATTCAGACATGAATATAATACCTATATAGTAATTATTTATATCAGTGTATGGAAAGAACGTCGTTCATGAACGCACGTTCACGCGTTCACGTTCATATTTTGTGTACGACGCGCGAATGTCACTCGCTTTTTTAAATAGAACGTGAACGTGACCGACGTTTACAATTTTAATGAATTTGTACGATTTTCGAGGCGTTCAAATTTATTTACCATTTCATAAATATTAATAATAATAATAATAATAATAAAATCCTATTCATCACTCTGTGTTTACTTTGTCTATTATTACGTAATTATACGACAACATTTATAAATTTTAAAAAGTTATAGTGTACAACAAAACTATATAACATTTTATCATGTTTTCCAATGTAAAATGTAAAATTAAGTTGATACACCCGATAAAAATCATTAAAGATTAGATATGATGCCATTATAATAAAAATATTATTGATATAATGTATTAATAACCGGGAATTTTAAAAACAAGGAGAAGAGCAGTATAAGGGTCGCGCCACACATAGCGGTTGAAACGCGCGCGCTAAAACCGCCGCGTTTTTTGAATTATTGAAACACCCATAAATAGATGGTCAACGCCAAACAGTGCGTTTGACCCGCAATCAATTTGATTAATATCTATTGTCACTATCACTAGTCACTGCATCATGACAGTGTGCTAGCTACCTACTGTATAATTATTTACTTTTTAAATTTTTTAATTAATTAATTATCGTTATTCATTACCAATAACATAACACATTATAACAGGTAATTATCTATTTATTTTTTTTATATTTATTTGATTATATGATTGTCAATATTTTACGTCTGCTGAGCAAAAAATGAATATTGAATGCGTCTCTACTCTCTACTATACGACAACATACAAGTCGTCATATATACCTGATTTATTTTTAGTACAATTTAATTTATTTTTGTTTTTTGTTTGCGCGTTGAAAACGCGCAGTGTGGCAGTGTGGTAATCATAGCGGTTGAAACGCCACATTTCAACCGCTTGTGTTTCAACCGTTATGTGTGGCGCGACCCTAACACGCTCAAGTTACTGTGTAAACAGTGTGTATTTCCTAACTTCAAAAACTTCAGAATTCCATATCTTGTCTGTATGTATATATATATGACAAATTTCGATGAAGAAAAATAACTTATTGTTTGCTATTTTATATTATGCTAGTATATACTATAAGGCAGTGTTTCCTAAAGTGGGTTCCGCGGAACCTAAGGGTTCCATGGGACAATCTCAAGGGTTCCGCAAGGTGAATATTGACCGTAGTTTTTGTAATAAAAAATTATCACAAACTATCTTTAAAACATTACTTGGAGTACTTATTAATTTTAATGTAAATAATTGAAAAATCCAGGTTAATTGAACATTGGGGTTCCACGAAACACAAACTATTTCCTAAGGGTTCCGTGGTTGTAAAAGTTTGGGAACCGCTGCTATAAGGTATTCATTGTACGCCTATGAGTTGGATAGCAAGTTTTTTGATGAAATTATTTTCTCAAAATTGAGGGCTATCTTTTTGAAGGAGGCTCAATTCTCCTTCGGTTGTGTGTCCTGTATATATCTGTTTAATTTTACTATTAAAAAATATCAAACGGTTAAGAACATTTTTATTTATAAACTTAATAACATGTCAGATATCAGCAATATAATACGTAAAATGTTGTAGGTTAAAGGTTTTATATTTTAAGTAAAAAAATACATTTTGTAAAGGTCCTATTTATACAGAATGGATGGAGGTAGGTGATTCATAAATATAAAATAAAAATAATTAAATGAACGGCCAAATGAACGCGTTCATTTTTTTAAGAACGTGAACGTGAACACGTTCATTAACAAAAAAATGAACGTGAACTTGAACGAGTTCTTTTTTTACGTACTGAACGTGAACGTGGACGAGTTCAATTTTTCAGTGAACGTTCCGAACACTGATTTATATTTGTAGGTAGTTTAGAGTAAATTAAATTAAAAAAAAAAATTTGATTTTAACCCACTCAAAGGAACACTTTTATTTTATCGAATATCCAATTATTCTCAAAATTAAAAAGTTTTAAAGCCGACATAACGAGTAAATACGAGGTACCTATTTAATATATTTCGAATAAGAACAATTGTCTTCTATTCATACATTCACATAGTTAAATTTTAATATTTTATATTAATTAAAATATACCATACGTTATTAAATAGTAAAATATAACTTACGTATAACCTATATACGGGTATAATGTATATTTATATAATGATTTCTATTATAATTTATCTTTCTATTCTACATTACAATTAATACGAGTTAAATTAAAAAGGGCCCGATAATAGAAATCAGGAACCCGGATCATAAATACGAATGGGGGCCCGGGGTGCTACTTGGTGTATAGCTCCCTGGGCCAGTCCGCCCCTGCATGTATGTATGATATACGTTTAAAATCATTCACACGATCAGTTCAATGGAAAATTTATCCGATTAAACTCCTTCGCTGGACTCATCTATACCGGTACATCGGGGGAAGATGAGGGTTAAAAATAATTACTTATCGTCTTTAATTATAGTTGGTTTCAAAACACCAAATCGCCTTGCAATTAGAAAATATAATATAATACATAATCGCTCACTGCAGTTTTTTTAAGATGCCAAAATCTCCAGGATAGACCGTTGCTAAACACTTGAGAACGATTGACGACAACGCGTCGGAGGACCGTGCGCGTCAGTGTGGTACGTGGTTGGTGGTACGAACGGATAACGGAAACGGTTTGCTGAATCTGCGGCAGCTATGAAGGGCGGAAAAGTCATGGAGGTCACCATCGTGGATGGCAAAGAACGACCGAACCGTAACGTTGATATTCCAGACCCAACCAAAGTCAAACCCAACCTTAAGGGAGACATGCTGAACGTGGCCTTGCTCGTACTTCTGTATACATTGCAGGGTATACCGATTGGTATTTCTTCAGCCATAAGAACTTACGTGCAAAACAAAAAGGTCTCATATGGCCAACAGGTACAATTCTACTTTTCATAAATCCAAAATGCAAACAACCGACATATTCAACCCCTATGATTCTGTGTATAATTCTCGTAAGCCCCTGCGTAATGCAATATCGGTCTTGCGTCGCGGTAGATTCCCGTTAGTGTACGAAATCCATCAGATTTCTTAAGTTTTCGATTTTTCCAATACAGGCAAAGTTTAGTATGGTCGATTTGCCGTACAGTTTAAAGCTGCTGTTGGCTCCGTTGATAGATACGATGTATTCACGACGGTTCGGAAAACGGAAGACCTGGCTGATTCCCGTACAGTGTTTCTTAGGTGCGTACCGCATCGGTTGAGTTAATATATTTGCTAGACATCAGTTATGATACTAGGTGGTGGCTTTAAAAAAATAAAATAAAAACATTTAATTAATTGATTAATGAATGGTGTTTAAACGTTGTTAATTTTCCGTGCACAGGACTGGCTTTGATTTTTGTCGGGTCAAATATTAACGAATGGTTGGTGGATGGTAGTGTGGAAATGACCACGCTGACATGCGTTTTCTTTTGCGTGAACGTGTTGGCTTCCACTCAAGATATCATCATCGATGGATGGTCACTCACCCTATTGAGAAGGTAACGATGTCACATGATTAAGATGCCTGTTAACATGACATTTTTCTACTTGGTTCACGCAGAGTCGCTTTAGACTATACGAGGTCCCAAGCCCTAACACATATCGAGAACCTTTTGATACATTAATTATGATACAGATATTTTTTTAACACGTAAATTATTATTATAAACTATTAATGAACGATAAAGTTTAAAGAAATAGATTCAAACAAGAATTGACTTTTTACTGATACTAAAGTTATTAACTATTAATAAACTTAATGAATTAAGTATCGGTAAAAAGTCAATTCTTGATTGAATCTATTTTTTTAAAACTTTATTGTTTATTTTGATTTTAAAACGTACTGTTATACTACGAATATCTCAAATTATCTCAATCACATACAGTCCATTTTTACATTAAAAATTTGTCACGATTTATTTAAATATCCATATCCACCCAAGTCACATACGGACGAAAACATAAGTTTTACTTTTCACTGACAAAATTCCAATATCTATTTAAAAAATTATAAAACTATGATAATTTGTAAAGTATAATGTAAATTTTATTAAATTTAAGGCCCTCAATCTAGGTAAATGTTTTTCTAAACCTAAATCGTATTCTTAATAATATAATATTACGTCACGTGCGTCGTCTCGAAACAATAAACAACATAATTTCAATAACTCAAAATGTAAAAATTATGATGATAAAATTGTTTGATTTTAATTCTGATTTTTTCATTACGTTCGCAGAGAAAACGTGCCATACGCCTCAACATGTAACACGTCCGGTCAAACGTTGGGCATAGCTTTAGGATATATGTTTTTTATACTGTTCGAGTCCGAAGAATTTTGTAATAAATGGCTGCGTTTTACCGATCAAAAAGGCGGTATCATCACAATGAAAGGTAAATTATCCTTCTCAACACCGTAAACCCATGCACACGCGAGACAATTATGTTGATTCATTTACATTGTATTAACACACGAGAAAACTCTCGTTTATCCGCAGAGCTATATAAGCTGTGTATAAGCGAAATTCGAGGATAATTCGAAACGAGTCGAAATAGACTGATAAGCCACACGGAGATGTTTTTAACATATTTTTTGACATTAAATTATTATATTATTAATATTGTTTTAATGTTTACATTTTCACTGTCTTACATAAAATCTGTTTATTGGCTTGAATTTTTCGTGTAAGAAATTAGTTCAATAGTACTGTAGACGATTATTATTTATTAACATACCCTGGTTTCACGGATGACCGTTGATAACCCGCAAAACTTATGATCCATCCCCAGAAAATCAAGAGTGCTCTGTTTTATCACATTTGCACATTTGTTTTAAATAAACCCGGTGTCTTTTGATTATTGGGGACATGCGAATCGTCGGTTGTTTGCATATATTGGCACTACAGAAGGAACGGTAGTCTGGCAATGGATGTTTGGATATTTCTTAAAAAACTCGTCCAAACATCATAACATTATTTTATAGTAATATAGTGAAATGTGAGCAGTACACGTAATTGTATGTATAGGTTAATTATTGTATTATGTCTCTTATTAGCATATTTGCTTATAGGATATTTATACTTTTGGGGAATAGCATTCTGTTTGGTCGCCGTGTTGATCACAATATTCAAAAAAGAGAAACTCGATCTGTCCGATACAATTGTCGGCAAAACGAAAATTCTTGAAACATATAAATTGCTCTGGAAAATCTTACATCTTCCAACTATACAAAAATTCACCATTGTCATGTTGACATATGAAGTAATAACCATTTTATTATTTCGCTCAAATATATATATACAATTTATTCTTAATTGAAAATGATAAACGTGAGTGTACGTGAATGTAATAGTTATGTTTCCTTATAAAAAAAAAAAAAAAAAAAATTAAAAAAGAGCTATTGCCTTTATCGGCGTTGCAGCTTGTCTTTTACATTATCCGGCTTTTGATATTTACAAATAGATATATATTTAAGTATAATATGTACATATATTATTGTTGAGTGATTTATTTTTAACCATAACTATAGCTTTATTTATGACTACGTTGTATAAAATAAAATATTTCACATTTGATATTATTATTGTTTTATTATTTTAGGTAGCATTTTCGTCCTTGGGAACTTATGTATCGAACCCAAAATTTATGGAATATGGAGTGGATAAAGAAGGAATAGTCGTTGTTGACATGACTTTGATTCCAATAAAAATTATCACGCCTCTCATTATTACTAAATTCACGACTGGACCGAGGCCGTTGGAAATATTTTATAAGACCGTACCATATCGGTAATTTTTCAAATTGTCTTTTTTTTTCTAATCATTATATTCATTGTGTCCTCTCGACTTGCGGTATTGCAGACCAGCGGTTATAACACTATTAGACAATAGTTACATTATGTTGTGAATTAAATTAGGAATCAGCCTTTAATAATTCAATTATAACGATGAGGGAAATGACGGTACAGACTTGATAATCAAATTACTCAATTTTAACTTGATTATGAAATGTTTACGAGTAAAATTGTTTCCATTCAAAAGTTGGAATATTAAACTATTTGAAAACATATTATTTATACTAGAATATTTTCTTTTACAATTTCAAACTGAAATTATGTCTTTCGGCTTAGATTGAAATCATAACAACTTCGCATTTACGGTTCAATTTTTATTTGTTTATCCGTAGACACTAGAATGACATCGTGTAAAATAAGCGTGTATTATAAGAACTTTAGGGGGTTAGTTTATTTTGATTATTAGTATTTTAACAATGAACCGTAGATTAATTACGCAAAATAATTTCTGATTTCTGTATTTCTTTCGGGTATTGAACTACTTCGTGATATTGTTGAATTTTGTCGCTTTTCAAAAATGTTTAGTTGCCTATCGTTTTACTCCGACTTAAGTTATCGATCAAATCAATATTCTAATAGAACACGAGTATCGGCTTTCTTCGAACTACGTTTTCAACGCATATTTTAACAGCGACTATAGCTTATTCGACGAGTAAGAGTAGATTCAGAATATACTATTTGCTATTAAAAAGTATTGGCGAAATAAATTCGAGAAGCAGTTGGTCTGCATTTTCAACTATTTCAAGTAAATAAATAAATTAAGTTCACCTATTTTCGCAACAACATTTGTTGATACTGACCATGTCAGTTAAACAGAATACAGAACATAGTAAGTACAGTACAGTATGTAAGTACTGCGTGTGTCTGCTCTAATTTTAAATTATTTAAGTTTAATCTTAATTTAATACCTACTACGGAGTTGTCAGAAACTAAATACTTCATCCGTGGAAACTGTTGATACTACTGTTACCGTTAATACCATAAAATATGTACGTAATATGTTATGTATAGGTTATATAAATCGTGTGGTTTTGAGCAAATTCTAATATCCACAAAGGTCATATACGGAATATATAACTATGGTGGCGTACAATAGTCTTTTTTTCCGCACGTTTATGCAAAATCAATTCCTACTAACTAATTGTTAATAATTATTCAGTAGCGTATATGCATGAGCCTAATTATTTATTGTCTAAATAGGTTGCTTATGGGATTTATGTCTGCAGTACTTGTCTACTACACCCATAGTTTTATCAACGACGAGAGCCATAACGGTCACCTACACTTTTTCCTAATTTACGAATTACACCGTGTTATGAGACTGGTAAGAATCAATATTTTCACAAACATTTAGTGGCATAACTGTAAAAGCAAAATACAAAAATAATATTTCAATATAATTATTCATATAATATATGCAATATAATAC
The DNA here is from genome assembly GCA_034509805.1 of Sipha maydis. Classification (NCBI taxonomy): domain Eukaryota; kingdom Metazoa; phylum Arthropoda; class Insecta; order Hemiptera; family Aphididae; genus Sipha; species Sipha maydis. The sequence goes on along the minus strand of JASXSY010001433.1, from coordinate 258,983 downwards.
AATACATGTACTTATCAAATCATGACAATTTGTAATCGGTGATAGATATTTTTTGCTTTTATATGCCTGATTAATTGTAATATGTAAGTAAATCGTTTGCAATAAATAACCGATATCGTTTAATATTTGCATTCCAATCTGCTGATTAAATTTCTCGCGTATTGTCTGAGCAAGTTCCGTATCAAAAGTATACTTTTACAAATATATTTGTAATATCTTTTTTTTTTTATGAACTTTTGTTAAAAACAATTTAGCTCAACAATTACAGTATATGCATGAAATATTCATAATACAAATTTTAAAATACAGATAAGTAATAAAATAATGATATAATACGACAGTTAAAAATATTGTAATATAGTTAATGAGGTAATAGATAATGGACTATAAAATAAGTTTTTAATTTAAAACAGCTGTAAGAAGCGTGATTAGAGGATTAATTAATGAGGAAAGTACAGAGATAAATTTAGCCAACAACTTATCGCTAGTGTGGCTATTAGGTAATGGGATAGTATTGGAATCGGCAACGGAGGCGAAAGAAACTTTGAAAACGTAAGGAGGGGGATTTTGAGGATAATGAGACGAGAGTACAGTATTCGGATTTCGCGGTTTTGAATGAGACGTTTTGCTGTGTTTGAGAAGTGCTTTAAATGATGGGCAACCTCTGTAATTGGAGGTATGATCGCCCTTGCAGAGAGCACATTTGGCTGGACTATCTTTGTCCTTAGTGCAAACGTCTGTGGAGTGATCGCTCCCACACTTGACACAGCGAGGAGGATGATGGCAATAGTTTGCTGTGTGATCGTAGTTCTGGCAGTTTCTACACTGTGGTGGAACACTGTTGGTCCTGTAGGGTAGTTCGACTTTGATTTTGGTATGCAAAACTGAGGACAGATTTAGAATATCTTTGTTGTTGGTGTTGGGATTTAGTTCCACTAGAAACAGCGGACATGGGTTGCCGTTTTTGATGACGTTTGTGACACGTCTGGTGGGGTGGCCCAATTCTGAGAGTGCGTCAGATATATCTGAGATGCGTGTTATGTGGTGCAGATTTCTTATTATGACCTTATATGGTCGATATGTTGGGGGCATGAAGGTGTGAAAACGGGCATCAGTTTCCATTAGATGCTTTACTATTGCGTTAAACATAAGACGTCCATGGCGAATGATTAAAAATGAGGACGTAGACTTACAAGTAAATCCGTCTAAGTCGATGATTTGTATTAACGCATTTTTGAAAGCGGAATAGTTGGTTATGTTTTTTTTACTTATATTGGCGGAGCCCTGGGGTTGTCCTGTTGAATGTTAGTAGTAATAGAATCGTCAATTATGTTTGATGTAACTCAAGAGGTGTCGAGATTGATTTCGTTATCCTCTTCATTCACAAGAACAGCGAATTTATTTGGCGAGACGAAAGATCTGGATTTTTTATGTTCTGTTAGGATTGGTGAATTTGGAGATGATGACAGCGAACGTTTGGGTTCGGACATTTTCGGAAAGGTGTTAAACATAAAACTAATGAAAGCGCGAATAACAGAGAGGAGACAGTAATAGATTACATATTAATTAATTAATAACGCGATAATGGAGCGAACAATCACACAACGTGCGACCGCGTTGCAGATCAACACCGAACCGATTATAATATATTATTTCATCAATTCGGTTATGTTTGAAAATTGTAACTAAAAATAAGTACTTTTTTCAAACCTATGTAAATATTATGATTTATGTTAGAACAATTATGTTACATACACACGTAGTTATGTTCATAATAGATAATTAGATTATTATTTTAACCTCATCATTTTAATGTTTGAAATTATAAAGAATAATGTAATTCAATTTAATAAGATATAGATCTAATGAGTAACTATTGTCATACTCACAGTCGGATTACTTCCAAAGCTTCTCCAATTTAACCACTGGCTATTCGTACCATTCGTAATAATTATAATCACGATTGTAGTATTACTTCCATGTGTGAAATAAAAGTTTCTCAATTATACCACATGGGCTATAAGAAATTGTTTTCTCGATCGAATTGACATTGCCATAAAAATATCGTACAAAAGTTCAACTATATAATTACTAATTTATTAAAAATAAAGATGTTTTAAGAGTTCGAATCGCAATCGGTATTATGAGCACTGGGGTCCTATCAGAAGAACACAAACAGTCACCAGTCGGACAATAAATATATTCGAAAATAACTAAATAGGTAGTAACCACTTTGTTACGATGTACTCCTTAACTGTAGGTGATGATATTTATTTTTTTTTGTGTTGATTTCTAAACGTAAGTTTATGACACCTTATACTTCCTTTGTGTTCGTTCCTCCGTCTGTTAGTAACTAATTTGTTAATACTTACTAAGGTTAAATTAAATAAAATTCATACTTAACCAGTACTTATTGAAAAATTAAATATAAAAACATGAATACTTTGCTAATAAATGTACATATTACATGTATTTAGGTTTTTATAGTGCATAAGCGTGTGCAACAAGTTATTAAATTCTTTATAGAATTAAAGTTAATCGTTTAAAAAATACTTTTAGAAATTTATCACGCTCGCATAGTTGACTTGTTCCCTAACTTATTTCTTTTTGCTTTGCAGGTGTTGTCGGTATTCATTTACCTTGGTGTGCAAGCGTTCTTTTTACGGATCAGCGACCCTCGGATTGGCGGCACGTACATGGCACTGCTGAACACCGTGTGGTACCTCGGAGTGGCTATGGCCAGAACCCTAGCGCTCGGCATGCTCAACGTGTTGACAATCAAACAGTGTTCGACTGATCACGCGAACATGTGTTGGACCCATGCAGCGGTAGAGGTAAAGCGTACCTCAATCGTTATAATATAGGGTCTTCCGGGAAAATTAAAAGATTTTAAATAACTCTTACAGAAGTAAAGAAAAAAGTATTTGACTACATAATGTTCTGATTGAAAACCGAGTCTACATTGTTTATACCATTAATAGCCCAAAGGTTAGAATAAATCATACTTAAAAATCAATGTTCGTAAGATGGTGTCCATTTATACAATTTAATCTCTGATAAACATTAGGACTTTGCTTCTTCCAAAATTCTCCGAATTCCTCTTAAATCGAAACTGTAAGCGTGTTGAAACCACTTTGGTATCTCAGTGGTGTGTAATTTAAATCTGGTTTTCAATAAAGATGAATCGTTAATATATGTTTTTTTATACTTCTGCGAGAGTTATTTCAAATAATCTCGTTTTTCTGAAAAGCCCTATACTACACGCATAGTCAAATAGTGACGTACCCTTCGTAATTGTAATATTTTCAATAATAAAATTTCACATGTCGAAAACATGCACAATTATATATAGTCTGACCGACAATGATGATTTGGACGATTTTTTATGATCAACGAATAAAAAAGCGAAAAAAAAAAATTATTCCGTGTAAGTGTTAAAATACAATCTTACTCTTCAGTTGTTGATCATTTTTATCCGAGCAAATCATATTTTATCATTTTATTCCTCTGTTTTACTGGTCTACATTTAAAAACAATCTTAACTGTTAACGTTCAATGTCCGTATAATTTAAATAAATATTTCGTATAATATCTACAGAAATGTACCGGTAATTTTGAAACGCTATTATTCGCTAAAAGGAAATCTGAATATATTAATAAAATGCTTTTATTACGAACAACGTCTAGTATGCAGCGCGTTGTATAATAATAGTATAGGTAATATCTGCAGGTGACGTGATGCGCAAGGTAATATCAATATTATAAATTATGATCAGATCTTGAGGTCAAATCTGTCTTTCGATAAATATTATTATATTATTAAATAATATCACGTAATTATTATTAAACACGGGAAACAATAATATTATAATTGGTACTCGAAGAGACAGGAAAATGTTTTTCCATTTTGACTTTTATTTTTTTAACTTAATTCTACATATTACAATTCAAGTTATCGATTTAATTGTGTTTTTATTTTTTCTATTTTCTTTCCACTGCTATAATTTGCGAGATGTTTTCATTTCACAGGAGTGCGAGATTCAGAACACAGGAGATTGTAATACTGTAGTAGATGGTTACTTTGTGGAAGTTTTCATCTGCACCGTATCCGGAGTGATTTGGTACGTGACCTTGAGAAGAATCCTTAAGAATTTACAGTCTACGGAAACGGACGAGTGGCAAGTGAACAATGCCATACTAGCAATTGCGGAAAAAAATGAAAAAAATAACGACAGTGATACTTGTTGCAAATTGCCTGACATAATCGATTGTAATTCTCCAAAAACCTAACTAAATGTCTATCGGTTTTCGATAGGAATTATACTTTAAGGTTTTTTTTAATTTTTTTTTTTTTTTTTTTTTTTTTTAATAAGATATGTTAAAGGTTAACAATTATCATGTGGATTTATACAGACTTATTATACACTATCACTAATTGATGTTATAATACATTATGTAACTAATTTATGAAAATTACTATAATCGATTTTCTAATATATTTTGTATAGTAATATATTACGTATTAACATTTATGTGTACAAATGCTGACAGAAACTTGTTTTTTAAATTTTTTAGAAATAATTTAGTCTCTGATTAGGTATTACGGCACTTTTATCTTTTAATTATCGCGGATGAGTAAAATAAGTAAACGCTAGTTATAGTCAGTTTTCAGTTCGCAAATAACCTGCCCTACAGTATGCACAAAACTACAAGAAAAAGTGCAAATAAAATGTTTACTATGGAAGTATCTGTAACAAGAAACGAATTATGTAGTTGAAAATCAATGTTTAAAGACTCCCAAACATATGTGCATTAATTTATTAGTATACCTAACAATATCAGGGCTTTACACCCAATTTAACCCGAACCCCTAACACCCCTAAACACCTTTAAAAAATCAAACACCCGAAACCCGTATAACCCGAATGATTCTGTTTTCAAAACACCCGTATTAACCAAAACCCGAATAAATATTCGGGTTAACCCGAAATCCCGAACAATTTTTTTTCATTCTTCGTGCGACATATCATTTCGTAAGTATTTCTTGTGGTGAGTTCGATTTTGTAGAGTTAAATAATCAATAATAATAATAACAGGAACAATCTTACAAACAATCATAGGTAATTTCTTGAAAATAAAATCCATTAAAATGTTTTTTAATTTAATTGATTATGATTAAAATATTAAATATTTAATTATTTCGTATACCTATTTTATGATATAATTTATTACTTTATTACTTTATTAGTAAAATAAATCCAAATATAGCCAATAGCAATATAAAATAGACGTGGTCTCAATAAAAAAAATTTTTTTTTTTTTGGGGAGGGTCATCAAAAATAAAAAAAATTTTTTTTTTTTTTGGGGAGGGTCATCAAAAGTTCTGTTTTATCCAGATTTCTCAGCACCCATATTAACCCGAAAATAACGGTTTTGAAAACCCAAATGTTTGTTTACATTTTTATTCGGGTGTTTGAACACCCAAATACATCCAGCACCCGAAACCCGAAACCCGAGTAAATGATTGGGGTGCAAGGCCCTGGACAATATATTTGTTAGTTTTAACTTATGGGTTAGTTAAATTATGTATTTAGTTACAAAAAAATATAATTTTCACAAATTAACCATTTGCTACGAAAGAAGTATGCTAAAAATGTTTTGCTAAGTCTATAACCCAACATAAAACGTTTAAATTTTCAGTGTTAAATATTTAGCAAGAAAATATAGCGTAAGCACGGTCTCGATCCGTTTGCAGCCTATGAGCGCGAGTTGTCTTTGTTCTCAATTTATTATTATTATTATTGAGTTATCGATTACTTCATCCTTCAACATTCCACGTACTCAATCATTAGTTTCTATAGAACTTAAACCTATGCAACATAATATGCTCAGTGACGCACTCTAAAATAAATAGGGGTAGCATATTGAATGGAAAAAATACCACCCACCCACCAAGTCACTTTCAAAAATAGACCTTTGCCCAAACACTCTCTTAAATATAACTTTATAAGCTTATTAATAATTATAATTATAGTACAGTGAAACCTCTATTAATGGACACCTCTCAATAGTGGACCCTTCCCAATAGTGGACACTTCTAAATTCCCCGGCAAAAATGTACGCGCATATAAATGTATGCGTAATAGGTTTTCTCAATAGTGGACAACTCTCTATAGTGGACAATTTTTAATTCCCCGTGGCTGTCCACTATATAGAGGTTTCACTGTATTAATAACATATAAAATAAAATATTTAATTGTTTCTTTTTATTTAACCTTCAACTCAGTCAACTTAGTACTAAATTATTGAATATTAATTTGAATAAAAAATAAGTTCTCGACTAATTATTAAGTGTATATATATATATATATATATATAGTAAAAATGTTAACTAAAAATACAATTTATGCAATAAAAAAAGTAAAATTTATAATTATGTATACTGGAACTCAGTTATAAACTTTTGTAAACAAATATGAATGAATATAATAAAGCATTTTCTAATATGCTGCTGTTATTTGCAAATGTCTTAAAGTGTCTGAGATATTATTAATGATAAAATACAAGTATTTTGTAAATAAGCTTTGTTGTTAATAGGCTAATCAGTGGCGGATCTATGGGGGGGGGACGTGGTGATCGCCCCCCCCCACTTGGGCCCTCGGACTTTTTTTTTATGTATTTGATATATAGATTTACCATTTACACAATACATTTTTAATAATTATTAATTATTATTATCTTTGTCTAAGTAGCATGTTTCATGATAATTATAACAATTTGATCCGAATTTGATGTACGGATTTCTGGGGGTGATGACCCCCTACATCCACCAGATTTGAAATTTTGGGGCCAAGGGTCCATCGAACCACCAAAATCAAGGTGCTGAATATGCTACAAAATTATGATTACCATTGATTAGTAATATTAATATTAATCAGAACTAATCTTAATTTTTGGAATACTCAATCCAATTTAGTCGTATTTTAGGTTGTTTTAGCCAGCACAATATCAATTAATCTTATGTTTTTACTTGACCTTAAGGCCGACACAAATGAAGAACAAAATTATTTACTATTGATAATTTCGTCATCCTTAAGCCGCGTGACACGGCATTTGTCCTATACTGCGCCAAGCCATGTACGTTTATTTAATCCTACGACGTAGATGATTGTCACATGACGTGTAAAGAAATTGTCTCTGTCAATTGTACTTCTGCAATTTTCAAAGCGTAGACGTCTTCTTAATTATTTTAACATGGAAAATAACAAAAAACCATCCAAACTTGCCGTTCGTGCTGCTGCATATTATATTATGGCAAGTAGTGAGATTTACAATTTCACGCTTAAGTTGTCCCAAATATTTTGCCGTGAATCCTGCGTTTCGATTTTTATGTCGAAGATCTCTCGGGTTCCATATGGATGATTCTTTCTCATATAGTTCCGAAAATTCAAAAATAAGATCATTAGACTGTAAAGTTTTTAGTAGGTAAATTAAATTAACGTTTTTTTAAGTAAAAAATTGACATTTACAACTCCATATCGAAGTGAACAACAAGGCTCACTTAAGAGTACCTAGTCTTCCGGTCGATCGTACATAATGTACATATAACAAAATTTGTTATTTAATATCATATGGACAATTCCATTTTAAATTTAAATAAAATAAAAAGATAAAAACTTTAAAAACAAATAAAAAATACTGTTAATTTGCGCGATCAATAAACAAGCCGTTAGATTGACATAGGTTGTATGACGAACTACGCACATTGCCTTTGACGCATATCACAATGGTCGAAAAAGGACGATCCGCACAGAGCACAACGATCCCACTGCGTGTATTTGAATAACATTTTCAATTTACAAAACAAAAAATAAAATTTTAAAAATAATATCTTATTCATAATTATTATTATAATATTATCTTATACATTTTAGATAATATACAATAATAACCAAAGTATTTATATTTATTAACATATCTATATCGAATAAAAACTCATTTTAAATAATATTTTTTATTAAAATAATTTATCTCTATGTAAAACGATTAATTTTTCTCAATCTATTTCTATTCTTATTTTTTCATATTTAGTGACGATTTTATTAAATTTATATATACTTTATGATGAATTTTTAATTTGAAACCGGTCGTATATTAAAAATGCAATAGTACACCAAGCTAACATTTAATTTATTTATTTCTATGTATAAACTATTTATTTATATATTAATTTAAAAGTATAAACCATTTATTAATATTTAGTTTTATTTTTATTATTTTATAATTTCCAAGGATTATTATATGGCACCATCAAATTACACAAATACAACTACTACAAAAATGGAAACAGTGGATCTTTAAGCTAATTATATCATATAATTAGACAGCTGCTTGCAATATTCCAGTACCCTTGAATTAGAATAACAAGTACAGAATACTTAGCAACTTTTCAACTTCAGAGTATGAGATCATTATTCATAAACAAAGCAATATTAAGCTGACCCTTTATGCCCCTCTACATAAAGTATATCGATGTAAACAATTTATTGTTATTATAAAATTTGAATTCTTACGCCATCACAGTTTTAATATTTTAATGCTCAAAATAGTTAATGAAATACATAACTAATTGAAAAATAAATTTTCATAAAATTACGGTTTTAATTCCTTATTCAACTGAAAATCTTTAAAATATACTTGAAATACAAATATACAAATTGTTCCATTTTATTCATCTAGACAAATTATATTTGGGCTTTATACCTAGAAGTAATAAATATGAATGCATAGCTCTAATTTTATTTTGATAAATAATAATACAAGATCAATAGTTCAATATGTATTTGCATTTATATTTATACAAATATGTGTATATATATTATATAAATATATAATAAATTATAACCTGTAATACAATACAATTCAATACAATAATAATAATAATGATAATGATATATTATAAATATAATTTAAGGTATATTCATCATACAAAATAAAACGAGTTTGCAATAACTTATAAAAATGTTTTTAAAAAAACTATAAATAAAACAAGTAAACTGATAAAAATTTCAAGTATCCAAAATTACTCATAACAAATGAAAGATTAAAAATATAGGAGTAACAAAAAAAGTTTTGGTCAAATAATACTGTAAACTAAACTTAACACAATTTAAACAGTCAAAAAAAAAAAACGTATTGATTATAAACATGCACTATGTCTTACAAACCAAATTATTAAATAAAATTACTATTATGTACAGAAGTAGTGTTAATCTGTGAGTAAAAATAGAAAATTAATTTTAACAAGGGTTCAAATGAGCATTAAGGATTTTATAATATAAACTATCACAAATTTTATTAAATACTTTTATAGATTAATTAGTGCGAAAGGGCTTATATAAAATGTATCAAAACATATTGCATAATAAATCACATTGGAAAATAAGTATTGCATTTAAGTTTTATTTAAGATAATGTATCTAAGACACATTATCAGAGCAAAACAATGTCTCAAGTGAAAGTTATTTCATACAAGACAATAAAATAAAATAAAAAAAACAAAAAAATTGTATTTTTAATATGTGCCTATTGACATTGAACTTGTTTATTTTCACTTGAGTTACTGTTATTACCAATTATTGCTAACAAATTTTTATTTTATTTTTTTTTTATAAAAAATACAATATAAATATAATTACAAAAAAAAAAAAAATGGTGCATCACAGCCCTAGTTATGTTAGGCAACATATAGGCGAATATTGAAAGTCTTAGTCATAAATTATTGCTTAGTCTACCTCAAAAAGGATCTTCCCAAAATAACAATAAGTTTATAAATAGAAGTATAAAACAAAATATATAAAAAAAAAAATAACACATATTAAAGCTCAACGTTACCACTAGCCTTACATTTAAGCAGAGGAATTCAAAAGTGAATACTAAATGTCAAATAATTCTAGAAAAAAAATCATAGTAAGAGGGCAGACATTTAAAAAAAATAAAATGCAATAAAAAAGAAAATTTTTAACAACCATACACCGATGATAAAAGCATGTATAGTATATATAATTAAAAACATTAGTTATTTTAATTTTTGAAATAAATACTATAATGAGTTATGATTTATTATATTTTAAATTGCTTAAGGAAAAAAATTATTAGGTAAACAATTCTTATGACTCTAAAAGACTTTAAAGTTAAATTTTGGAATGGGAGACATACATATGATAGAGTATTAATAAAATTATTGTCTAAGAATGTCCATAATAGTTTGTCCTTTTATATATAAACAAAGAGATCCACTAATAAGTAATGAAGATAAGAAAGAAAAAGATTAGGGTCAAAAGAATATCACCTCTTCTTCATTAGTAGTAGTAACATTAATATCGTTACTACTATTATTAGGTGATGTTGGTATTTTAGGTTGTTTAGAATCTGGACTACGGATGCGAAACTTTTCAGGCAACTTAGGATAAGTGTTCGTTCTTCCAGCTTTATTACCAGACTGTTTACCTTCAATCACCTAAAAATTTAAAATATATTTGTTACTTTTATTTAAAAATAAACTTAGCATAAAAATCAAATACTAACTAAAATATACAACCTCAATAATTTCAAAGAAAAAAAATTTTTCAAAGTGTTAATTTTATTTATATTTATATACTTTATAAATATTTTAACAATGAGTTTTTATACTTAAATTTGATTTGCTCTTATTGTAACAATATTATATAATAAGTTATTAAATAGGTTCTAAATAATTCAAACTTTTAAAATACACAAAAAATAATCATTAATAACATTCCTTACGCACAACAAATTAACAAAATAATATTAGTAATCATAAAAAATTTTAGAAACTATTGCAAAACTTGCAAAATCAATTAAGGTGGTTTTACATTTTGAATTCTCTGTTCGTCCATTTTATTTTGTTCATTTCCATAAGCATCTAATTTAGGTTATATTTTAAGATGATACCTGAGCACTTTGCATCATAGCTGGACTAGATCCTGTCCTTGAATGACTAGGACCTTGTTGATTTGTTGGTGACAATACTTCATTAGGACTACCTTGAACAGGATTTATGGGGTTTTTGGCACTCTCACGTAACTTTAGTGGCAAAAGCTGTTGAAAAGAAGCATATGCTGTTTGGGAAGATGAAATTACAGCATTGGATACAGCTGGTTCAGTTGTAGTACTGCTGTTACTTAATTTGTTGGCTAATTTAAAAGGTAATTTCTGTTTTATTTGAACTTTAGAAGCTGCTACCTGATCAAAATTATAAAAAACAAATGTTGGTTAAATTAGTTATTTAATATATTATTACAATTTTTGTTTACATACTTTTTGTTGATTAGTAGTGCTTATCAAATTTATAGGTAATGTAGATGAAGAAGTGGATGAAGGAGGAGTATGCTGTTTCCATTTCATAGAATCAGATCGTTTACTACGTACAGATTCTGAATGAGACAATGGATGAGTAATTCCATCAGAGGATGATATATTTTGAGTCTGTTGATTTGGAGACACAGGTGGTGGTTGCATGTTAGGAGACACAATAATACCTTGATTAGTCAACATTTGTAATTTGAGATAAAGCTGCTCTCGTTGTTGGGTGACATCAGTTTGTTCAAGTCGAACTTGTTCCTAAACACGATAAAAATTAATAATAAAAAAAATGTCAATACTGTTACTTAACCCAATTTATAATTAGAAGGAATATTATGCATTTAATTTAGATTTCAAGAAACAAATTATGCTGAACCAAGTAGCATTGGTTATAGAATAAATTATAAATTAATCAATAATAAATATAAGTAGTTACAAAAAATCTAGTAAGAGAATCTAGCTTTTATTATTTAAAGGAAAAAAAAACATAGCACATACAATTTAAATTTAGCTATAATATAAAATAAATATATGAGACTATTTATTGTTTCATTTTAACTACTAATTAGATTTTTAACTTAATAATTTTTAAAGAAATAATTTAACTGATACTTTAGTATAAGAAATTATTTAAAATTATTTACAGAATAGTTATTGATATTATATATTCTACACTTTGTTCTATTTTAGATATTGTATACAAAATTACGAAAACAATTTATTTTACTGTAAAACTATGACAGTAGAGAATTTAATTCTTTATTATTTACATTTTTATGATAATTTTATTATATTTTATTATATTTATTAATGGACGCCCGTTGAGCAAAAATTACATAGATGATACATGGTTATTTCAATCTACACAATAAAGTAAAATAATAAGAAGCAACAAATTAAATTAAATTAAATTAAACAATTTAAACTTTAGATGATATTTACAAGTATTAACTATACAATAATTTTGTTGTTAATAAAATGGTTAACCTTCAAGAGAAAACGAAAGAAAGTCAAAATTCTTAAGTTTATTACGTAGAGTTAAACATTTGATTATTTGTTACTTGTTTGAAGCTTTAAATAATATAAAAATTATATTTACAAGCTATTAAAATTATAATTTATATAATGCAAGAAGATTTTACTCTAATTAACTACAATTTAAATGAATTTTAAATAATAAATCCATAGGTTTTTTTTAACTATGTTCGATGTATTTAAGAAAATAAGCTTCTGATATAATTCAAGATATCATTTTAGTAACTGAAGCCAAATACTTTCACTAATATGTCATCAAATTTATAACTGTTAAAAGTTTACTTTATTTTATTTTATTGTTCATAAATTTAATATGTTCTCTCTATAGTCTCAGAATAAATAAATCTACTTCTGAAATATACTCCAATAATTGGGATTGAAAATTATTTCCATAAATTACTAATTAAATTTATTTTTATTTTTAATAATGAGGTTAGTATGATGTCACATAATTAACCAAAATATTTTAAGTCATTTTTTTTTTTTTTTTTTATTTAGCTTTCAGTATAAAACTATAATAATTTGAAGTCATTAATTTTATTTTGGCACATGGGTTCTCTATGGAGTATGAGTTCAATTATTCCATGGTATATAATAAAAACATCAGGATTATTTCAGTGAGAATAATAAAATAAAAATTGAATAATCTAATATTAAAAACTAATAACTAGTCAAATTTGGATATTAATTTGTTTAATTATTGTTTTTAAATATTATTTATAATAAAATTAACCTGTAATCTAAGTAATTGCTCTCTTTTTTCTTCTAAATCCTTCATTTCAGAATCACGTTCTCTCATCCATGATTCTTTCTCTTGTGTTAACTTATCTTGAAGGTTACGTAGTTCTTCTAATTGCTGATTATGCCTATAAATTGGTCTTTTATCTTTTAACCCTGAACTAGAATTCATATTTGAACTATTTATTGTACCATCTTCAAGTAAATTTTGAGATTTGTAGGCAGCTAACTCAGCTTGTAAGCTATTAAAAAAAATAATAATAATAATTAAATGTATTATTACACCTTATTGAATTAATTTTATCAATAACTTAAAAATTACAATTTATAGTATAATTTACATTTATCATTAATGACTTATAATTATATTTTCAATATTATGACCAAATTTACTGGTATTGTTAAAATATATAAAGCAAGATAAATAAAATAATTTGAATAAGGTTAACAAATATTCAGATAATAAATAACATATTATTATCAAAGATGGCAAAAACAATAGTAATATTATATTACAAGATATATTAATAATATAAGCAATCATAATACTAAGTTAAATTTAAAATTAACTTTAATTAACTAAATTTAGCTTTAACATGAAACTTTTTCATATTCCAGTTATAATTTTTAATCCAAAATTTAAGTTAAATTTAAAATAAATTTTGGATTAAAAATTATAACTGGAATATGAAAAAGTTTCATGTTAAAGCTTTCATCATAATTTAAGTTCCTACATTACAATAATAAGATTATTTAGTTATTCCTATTGGAAACAAGAAACATCCTAAGTGGCGAACGCAGGAAAATATTTCAGGGGGGGGGGGGGGTTAACTAGAATGTTCATAAATATCATACTATTTATACTGCATTACTCTTTATTTTAGATACTAATAGTATATATACACATATATATATATATATATATATATATAATCATCTTATTTCCACGGAAGTAATGCAAAAGCTGTTCCCGTGGCGTCGTCGATTTAAAATAAAATAAAAAAAAATCATCTTATTAAATTGTAAATTTATAAAAAAATAATATGATTTGTAGAAAATGTTGTGTTTGTTTTCTTAAATAATTTTATATAATTTTGGGGAGGGTTTAAACACCAAATTCACCCCCCCCCCCCTCTGTGTTCACTTCTGATTAATATTTATTATTATAACAAATACATATAATTTGCATTAAGTACTAATATTCGAATAATCTAAATATATATTTCCTATTCATTTGTTTTCAATTTACCTAAGATATTATTTCTTCGCAAACAATTAATATTTTAATTTTGATTTTTTCATTGATTTAAGCTAAAATTTACCTGTCAATATTTGTCATCTGTTGTGAAATTATAGATGATAAAGTGTAAATATGATGAGTTAGTTCCATTGCTGTAGCTTGCTGTTCTTTTCCCAAAGCTAATAATGTAGGAAATTCTCCAGAAGATTGTATTGTATTGGCACTTTGTGATGAGCTGGTACTACAATTTTCTTTCCATGTAATATTGCCTTCACCTCTCTTTAAGCATGATTAAAAATTAATTTACTACTAACTATATATAATGATATTACTATCTTTGAACATAAATTCTATCTTACCAATTTCGAATCTTTGCGAGTGGAACAAGGAGTACCCATTGGACTGGAATTACCAGACTCAACACTATTTTCATTACCATCCATAACTTTTGGTAATTTTCTCAGAACATCTAGTAATAAACATTTATAGTCAATATACCAATAATACATAAACAATTTCACTAAAAATATTTAATTTAACAAATAACTAATACATAAGAATATATTTATATAAAAGTATCTTATTTTAGGTAAACATAAGATTTTGGCCTTGTCATTTAAATTTGTATGAATATTATGATATTACTTTCATCATATCATTGAATATTCTTTCTATAAAAAAAAAAAAAAAAAAGAAAATACCTTATTATTTATATCATGGTAGGTAGGGATGTTTATTGTGAATATGATTATATAAGAACATTTCAATTCAATTAATATTATATTTAAATATAATTTAAAATATATAATGTAACAAATTTTAACAATCCAACTGGCTTACAAGATATTAATAAAATTGGTAAACAAATCAAAACAAATCAATAAATAACAAGTATATTAATATAAGTTCTATAACATATGTATAAAGGATATGGATATATTAAAACTATATATTTACTTTTTGGTGATGATACAGAATTATCAAATCCACCAAATGTTTCAGCTCGTTTGGGTAATGTTGGTGAAACATATGTTACGCTTTGGTGTTCACCAACTGAACTTGCACTACGAGACAAATTTGTACCAGAAGCATATAATGAACAAGCTAGTTCATTAACTTTCTAAAAATAAAAATTATAGAATTATGGTAATTCAACAACATAATATTTAATATGTTAATATGGTTTTAAATCCTTTTATTTTTGATAATAGAATAAAAACTATCTTAACTGATACTTTTAAATAGTGGATATATTTTTGAGAATGGGAAAATTCACTACTTATCTATAGAAAAACCATAAAATATAAGAAACATTACTGAATATTATTTTTTTATTTAGATGATTTTTTTTTTTTTTTTTTTTTTTTTTTGTTCAAAATTTAGAATTGCGGAAATTCTAAATAAAAGTTTACACATTGAAGTTAAACTACAGTGAAACCTCTATTAATGGACACCTCACAATAGTGGACCCTTCCCAATAGTGGACACTTCTAAATTCCCCGGCAAAAATGTATGCGCATAATAGGTTTTCTCAATAGTGGACAACTCTCTATAGTGGACAATTTTTAATTCCCCGTGGCTGTCCACTATATAGAGGTTTCACTGTATCATATTTTATCTTAACCATCTGGTCATTAAAATGTATGTAAAATAGAAATAAGAAGTTTATGCTTCTGTAGACTTCAATGACTAAATTCAATGTATGTATATACATTGTTTTAAATATTAATATACACAAATAAGTATTAAATACATTCAATACATTTTGAACATAGTTATTAATAGACATACAAAATGCAATTTATTTTTCTATCCAAATATAGACTTCTCCAAAATGCAAAAAAAATTTCAGTGACTGAAAGCGACCAGTATTAAGAGGTTTTACAGTATATTTATAAAATCTAATTGAAATTTTTTTTAAACATAATTGAAAAAATATGCTTGTTTTAATCATAATCATACTTTGTTAATTGTACTCGTATATTACATTAACAATTTTACATGCAAGTTGTATGAAAGTGATTTGTATTGTTTTGTATTACTGATAATTATTATGAATAGTCTTGAATCTTAGATTCACATAACAACACTTTATTGTAGTAGTTAAGACAGTAATCTGACATTGTTCTAGTATTGCAATACAAATTCATAAATATCATTACTATATAAAACAAAAATAAATTTACCTGTATAGCATTCATCACTTCTTTCCGTATTTTTTCTGAATCTTGATGTTCTGTAACCAAATGACAATAGGATGGAGTTTCAACAGGTAAACTCTCTACTCCAGCAGATGCTAAAAGTTTTAATTGTAAACCCATTTTTTCTTCCAAAATTAATGCTTGTTCTACATCTTTTTGTCTTAAGACTCCTAATAAATAATACATGCAATTTTATAAGAACTTTAAAATGATATTTTTGCATAATTAATAAGATAATCAAACGTACCAACAATTTCCCTTATATTGTTTTTCTTAGTTTCTAGTTGCCTTTGTCTTTCTTCAAAACTTAATGTTGTATATCTATCATCATCTTCTTCAGGACATTCCTTAACAGCTGAACGAATAGACTGTATCCATACTTGCTTATCTTTAGGCTTATGCACTTTGAGTTCAAACATTTCTGGTTCAGCTGGATTAGAAGAAATTAAATAAATTCCTTTTGTATCAGTTCCAGCTTTTTCTCTGACTAAAAGTTTTTGTAACGATACTACCCCAGCAACTGGTTTTAAAACCTGTAGAAAACAAATATACATTATTTATAATCTATAGGAAAAATGTTTATAAATAATAAATAATACAAATTACTTTTGTTTCTTTTTCTTTATTGCTTTCGGGCATAAAAAAGGTATACTTGTGATTATTTTCAAGTATAAAAAACAGTACATCAGTCATAACAATTACATTGACCATTACCATTTGAGTTTTTGCATGACGTTGCATTAGATAGGCTGTTCCTTCAAATCTAATAAAATATAGAAGCTCAATATTAACTTGAATATTTATAAATAGTACAATATATAATAACTTGATGTTTAATTAATAAATTTTACAAAATTAAATTAATAAGTGCACTCATATTTATTTGTTATTCTCTATAAGATTTTATTTTTATAAGATTAGGGCTTAATCCTTAAATAAGAATATTTAATTACATACATATACAGGGTATTTCACGATGAACTAACAAATGCAATAACTTTTGTTCTATTGAACATTTTCAACTTTTTTTTTTTTTAATTGTCAATTATCGTCTGCGCTATATTCATAAAAATTTTTCATTTTTTTTTCTAGCATGTATGCAAAATAAAAAAATTAAAATTTGTTCTATTTAATATTTAAAAAAATTAAGATAGCCATTTTGTAAATACGATTTTTAGAAAAATGTTGGCATCAAAAACTTTTACTAAGGTTAAGTCAATAATTTTTAAACAATTTTTAAAGTTTCTTTAAATCCTAATTTATTTCTTGTTTATCAGTGTTATAGCGGTTATCAATTTTGAATTATTTTTTCCCAAGGAATAATTTGTTCTATTTATAACCATTCATATTATTATACTACATTAGTATCATAATTTTTGACTATTCATGATAACAAATTATTTCTTGGGAAAAAATAATTCAAAAATCGATTATCAATAGAACACTGATAAACAAGAAATAAATTAGAATTAAAAAGAAATTTAAAAATTATTGACATAACCTTAGTAAAAGTTTTTAACGCAAACATTTTTCTAAAAATTGAATTTATAAAATGGCTATCTTGATTTTTTTAAATATTAAATAAAACAAATTTAAATTTTTTAATTTTGCATACATGTTAGAAAAAAATTTGAAAAAAATTTTGAATGTAGCGCAGACGATAATTGACAATTAAAAAAAAAAAAATGTTGAAAATGTTCAATAGAACAAAATGTATTGCATTTGTCAGTACATCGTGAAAAACCCTGTATATTCTCCATTAAAAATATAAAAATTAATTAAAGAAGTAGTGTACTCACCTCAGTCTTCTATTCTCAGATAATAAATCAGATTTTTTGAATTTACCACCTCTAAAATTAGTGAACGATTTAGCTTCCAATCGATTATATATTTCTAGTTTTCTATCTTCCTTTTCTTTTTCAGCTACTTGAGAATCTACTTCTACCAAAATATCCTGAATGGATACAATTTATATAATAAAGTTAATTATAAAGTTTATTATAAGATCCTATTAAATATTAATATAATATTAATACCTTGACCATAGCTAATGCTCTTGAAAGCTTTTCACATTCAATCTTATTTTCTTTTGATGTTTTTATAAGAGGTTCAATCAATAATGGATACTTAGTTAGTCTTTGAGTAACAAACAATACACACTCAGGAATACCTTTTTTTTTTAATAATGGGTTTGCCTAAAGCAAATAAAAATCAATTGTAAAAAAAAAACTGAACCAAAATATTTTGTAACATTACTAACCTGACAATGTTTGATAAAATTAAAAAAAGCTGGATCTTTTTCTAATACTTTGTAAACATCTAAAGCATCTCTATGTCTGGAACAAAACTCTCCATAAGCACTCTTCAATCGTTGAGCATTAATGTTGGAAAACTGATCTAATAATAAATCTGCAATGGAGTCTACAATACCATCATTATTAAGGATAGCTAATCGTTGCTTTTCTTTTAAATTTTTTAAAAATGCTATGTGTATTTCTGTAAGTTCAGCCAACCTGGGAAACATGCGATAAATTTTATCGCCCAGTTGGAAATGTTTTTGTAAACCATCAGCAAATACCTGTTCATAAAATAAATTAATAAACTAAATAATGAAAAGTAAAATAGTGACAATTAGTTTAATAATTTACTTTTTGCATAACTCTTAGAGTAAGACAATGGTGTTTTTCAGTTAAAACAAATTCATAAATATGTTCTTGACGTTTTATTTCTTTATCTTTCAACCTTTTCACAACCTATAAGATAATAACAAAATATTTAATGAGAATTATAAATTTTTAAAATAGTCCACTTACTTCTTTAGTAACAGTAGGAGACCATGAATCAGGTTGCTCTTCGTGGAGTCCCAATGCTGGATCAGTTTCTAAATCATGAGCTGTTACATGATCTTTACGGAGAAAAAAATAATTGAATAAAAATAATATATTATATATTATATTATAAATAATTAATACATACTTTCATTTAAGAACTCAAATTGAACCAAAGAAACTTCATCAGAGTAACTGAAACAATAATATTTTATAAAAACATCATAAAAATAATAACTCAAATTTTTTTATTAGTTTAATATTATATAAATGTGTTTAATGATTAAGCAATTTTACTTACACAACTCCATCTTGAGAATGATAGTGAGTATCTTCTTTTTCTTCGGGATGGCTAAAATTAAATATTATTTATTAAATTTAAATTAAAAACATAACAATTTTAAGTATCCAAATTGTATTAAATAATATAAAGATATGAAAGTACATACACATCATGTTAAAAGGAATTTTGTAAGCTACAAAAAGTATTTTTTTATTATAATAAATTAACCTTACGTGTTTTTATATATTATAATGATTAGTGCAATTACAAACCAAATACATAAGCTATTAATAATTATAATACACATACTAGATAGGCATATTATCAAACAGCTATACTAATTTAAAATTATGGGATAAGGCCATTTTAAATTAAAATTCTTATACACTATATCATACCAAAAGATACAAATAAAACTAATAAATAAATAAAATTATAAATTAAGAATTATTGTAAAATTAATCTATATTACATGTACATTTATATTAACTTTAAATTGCTATCATTATTGCATAAAGCAAGTAATAAATATATATTATACATAAATATACAGAGATAAGTAGAATGAAATCTTAAAAATATTATTATTTATATATTAAAAATATTTATTAAATTTTTTTTTAAAATATCTGTAGACATATTTTCCTATAAAGTAGCATCATTAATGATACATTTAATGTAATAAGGTGACAAAAAAAATGTTAATATAAGAAGTCAACCTACAAGTTAGGTATCAAATAAAATTGTAAAATAAATAAATAAGTAAAATCAAAAGTTTAGTTTCAATGAAATTTAGAAAAAAAAAAATACATTTTTAGCGCAGTTGGTAAGATTTATTTTATGAACTTTATACAATGTGGTTAAATAAATACTTCAATATTTATATGAAATAATAAAAAATGTACATATTAGAATAAAAATGAATTTGAAAACTATAAAATAAAATATAAAATCATTAATTAAGAACATGCCACACCTTTTTATATGTTTTCTTAGTCTTACAGACTTATGACAGAAAATCTGAATTCAGTAGAACCTATTTTGTATTTTTAGTTTAATAATAGAGTAAACTGACCCATAATGAAACCTAAAGAAAAAAAGAATTATCTTTGTTTATATATAAGTTTTAATTCATATTTATAGCTCATTCGAAAATTAAAATATCCTAAAAAAACTAATATACAAGCAATATTTTCTTCTTTAAGTTTAATAATTTGTCAGATTAATTAAGCTAACATAAAATTGGTTCTAATAAACACAAATTTACTTTTTTGTACAGAGCTGTTTTTGGCTACGCAGCAACCCTTGGACAGACATAGTTTAGGAACTCATTTTGAGGTAAAAATAAGATTATTATTTCACATAACCTCTTTGTTAAAAAAAATATCAATAATATTAATTTATCATGGAAATATTATAATAAATAACTCTGTAACCGATAACTGTACATCGATAAATTGTTGTTAATAAAATATATTGTTGAAGAAGTAACCATTGTATTCATTACATATTCATAACGTAGAATTTTGAATTAAATATTATTTAATATTACTTTCAAATTAAAACTTATTATCAGAGCTCGGGACTTATATCACTTAAAATCATTAAAATAAGCAATGTCATTAAAAATTGTTTTTTTTTTTTACTCACAGAGTAACAAGAGATTCTAATTCTAAATTTATGTCACTAACCTTACTTTAACGTCTATTCTGAAAATATATTCAAATTCTACATAATATGTATAAAGTCAGATTCAAAACTTATTTTAATTAATTAAATAGGTAAGCATAAAATAGTTTACATTTTTAAAAAGTATTAATAAATTATATTATACATGACAAGAAAATTAAATGTTGCCTTAACATTCTCCTGTGAATTTTATGAAAAATTCAAAAAAAATTTCAGAATTATGATCAAGATTAGTATTTTAATGTATTGCTGGGATTAAAGTTATATTATAAAGTTATACAAAAAAAAATAATATGATAGAATCCCTATATAAAAGATATGCCTTTCAGAAAAAAATATGTTATACATCATTACTGCATATAAATGTAGATCAATACGGTAAAAAAGTTAAATCATTGGCTTAAATACAGGGGAGGGAGTATAACAGAAACATCAAATCTGTTAACATTAACTTTTGAAAATTTTTTATATTCTAAACGAAGTGATGGAATCTATTGGTTTTACAATGATGTGTGTTTTTTTTTTTATTTTTTTGTGTCTGACGACACCTTTTTTGGCAGTAAAAATGCTTCGATTTGCTTATGTAGCAACTTTTCTGAAAGGAAAGTGAATGTAGGAGGTACTTTGGCTAATTTAAAATCCAACTTTTCAATACTTTTTAAAAAAATCGAAAAAAACGATAAAAAAATTACGAAAAAACGGGAAATTTTACGCAAAATCACATTTTTACAAATTACAATTTTTTAAAATGCTCTAACTCAAAAACCAAAAATCGGAACAACTTGAAATATTCACCAAATCTTTATATTGACGTTTTCTATACATGGTAAGGTTTTCAAAGTATTTTGACATATTTTGACTTATTTATAGACAATTTAAATTTTCGATTTTTGTAAAATTTTTGTTTCAAAATAAAATATACTTATTACAATATTTACAAATAACAGTGTATTATATTCTAGACAAACATATCATCTCCGTTCAGAATCGTTTTTCGTATACAATGATATCTATCATTGAATTCAAATTTAACAAATCCATTATAATGACCTATCCTATAAACGAGGTGCACTTCACCCCCATGTGTACAGCAGAGCGAGGCCCATCCGGTTCTTTTTTTTTATGGCATTTTAAATGTAATTTCTTTTAAAATTGAGTTAACTAAAAAATATCAATACAAATAGCTTTTACAAACAATTAATCTATATCATACTTGAAAAATAAATAATAAGCTATAGTATTAAGCATCAAACATTATACAATACAAAACTTAAATGTTGAACTCGTATAAAACTTTTATAACTATAGAGAATTATGGTGTTATATCAGTGTTTCCCAAACTTGGAGGGTGAAGGAGAGCATGAACACATTCCTGAAAGGGGCACAAGAAGTAATCAGAGTATATGGTTAATACATATACATACCATAAATAAAAAATTAAAAATTAAATAAAATGTATGATATATATATTGATTTCACACTTCTTTTGCAAAGTTTACAAAAAATAATGGGTTATAAAATTTTTCAATTTATGAGAAAGACAAAAAGTTTTAAAAATCCACAAAGAGGATATGGACTATAAGATTGGGAATCACTGTGTTAAGTAAAAACAATAATCATTATTCATATTCATTTAGAGTTAAAATCAAACTAAAAATTTTAAAACGCATTCAAGTAATAACAAAAAAAAAATAATTTCAAAATGCAAAAAAGAGAAGAAAAAAATGGGTGCAATAACAGTAGATCACTGAATACTATATAGTGATGAGGGGACACTTACTTTACACCTAATTTGTTTGCTACCACTTTCCAAGGAGAGTAAAACTGCACCAAAAATTTCCTGAGAATGGATAGGTGAAAAAAAATGTATGTGTTCAGAAATAATAAAGAAATGTTTTTCCCATTATTATAATTATTATATCAAAAAATTATAAACTGTATACCTTCTATGACTTATGCATCAAAGATTACATTTATAACACTACTTGAATGAATAAGTGACTTTTAAATTAAAATTAAAATATGAAAGATGTGATATCTTATTAAACTAAAAAGCCATGCAATAATAAAACATAATAAATTTGACTGGAAACTTTTAATAACAACATATAATACAAAAATATAATTTATTTTGATAAATAAATGTTCTTTAATTCAATCAAATGTACACCAAAATAACATGCAAAATAAAAAAATTTTGTTTAATTATATTTTCAAAAGTATTTGTCTAATTTTAAATTAAAAATGTCTTAATCATTATTTAACTACATTAATCAATCAGAACTAATATTAGTTAAGGTAAAATAACTTTAAACATTTAAAATTATACTGCACATGATTTAAGTATATAAAAATTCTATTACATAATATAATAGTTTGAGATTAGTAAAACTGTAAATAAAAACTGAAATAAACTAAATTCAATTCAAACAAAGAACATAAATTAAAATAAACATTTTTCATATTTTTAATTAAATATAAATAAACTAAGTCCAATCTTTAAGTAAAAAACATGTTATTAAAAAGTATACTTCTGATTGATTTAAATTCAAAATTTTTAATCCATCCTCCATATTATTTTATGTTTATAATTTTTTTAGTAAACAAAGGCAATTAATAAATGTATATATTTTGTATTTTAATTAAACTATTAATATAATAAAAAAAATGATTTGAAATATTTACCTGTTTGGTGAATTTGAAGACTGATTAGTATTATTTTGACGTTTTCCATAAAACCTTTGCTGGAATGAGGCTGAAGGAAATCTTAAATTACTCTATTTTAAAATGTTTATAAGGTTAAAAATAATGCAAATTACACTTTAAATTATGATAAGTAAAAATACCTACCTTTCCATATTTTTGTTTAACACATTCAGTAACTAGATCTTTACATGAATTTTGATGAACAGTAATTAAACAGCCTACAAATTAAATAAATATATTTAAATAATAAATAAATACAACAAAATATGAAAATGCATACTTTCACAAGATAAAGCTGGTTTATTTTCTAAAGGTTTTGAACACCAGTCACATGTCTGTTCAAAGTTACTATATGGTGGAGATATCCATGAATGTAGAATCTTCTTGGACTTATCTTTTTTTTTTCTGAAAAACAAGCTCCCTCTTTTTCTTCTTTTTGCATTTTGGTCTTCTGACATACTAGAAAAAATTATTGACAAGTTAAATTAATACATAGTTCTTTGGGGAAATCATTTAAAAATACAATAGGTATTCCATAAAAATTAACTAGAATAAATAAATAATGTGCAGAGTGCAAATAAAATTAAAAAACTCACTCAGAAAACAAATTGTAGAAAGGTATATTTGTGTTATCAGATGAAGG
Source organism: Sipha maydis (assembly GCA_034509805.1). Classification (NCBI taxonomy): domain Eukaryota; kingdom Metazoa; phylum Arthropoda; class Insecta; order Hemiptera; family Aphididae; genus Sipha; species Sipha maydis. Next base: position 234,235 of record JASXSY010001433.1, on the reverse strand, counting down.
GGTAATATTATAACAACGTTTCATTGTACTATCTACATCCAATGTTTCTTCTTCAGTCTCACTATCTTCTGTACCACTAGGACGACCTCTATGGTGGGTAGGATTTTTGTATTTACTTTAATAAAAATAAAATAGCAATAACTATGTATTTTAAATCAAGCATTATACGTGCAATTTGTGATAAAGTGACTCACAATGTTTTTAATAAACTTTTAATTTGTGTAAAACAATAAAAGTATAATTCACAGCTTTACTAGATTGTGTTAATTAGTTTTACAACCTATTTATTTTTATGTGAATTGAAATAATTTATTTGAAATAGTTAAAACTATTTATGTAGAAGTTGATAGACATATTTACATTTTTTGTGGAAACATTAAGTATATTTATAAAAACTATAGCAGATAATTTAATAAATCATTTTTAAAAATATAGTAATTTTTATTTTATTAATAATTGTTAAGCTAACATTTTATTTTATTTAAAATAAGAATACAAAATATAAAATAATACCTCAAAAATACAAAAATGTTAACATTTAATTGTATATTGCACAACAGAGAAAAAATAAACTAAAAATAAAACTGCAAGGGACTTAAGAAATATTCTGTTTAAGAGTAAGTTTTAATTGTAGGTTATTCAGTAACATGTCTACAATATAGTTTTTTGAGAGGTTTAACACAATTTAAATTGTATTCAAGTATCTGGCTTATTTGGAGCCTACCTAAGATTATTTATGGAAGGGTTTGATATATTTAGGTAATAATTATTTTAATTATTACTTATTAATTTACTAGCTGAGATTTTGGTAATGGGGAAGGGGCTGAACCCCCAAACCCATCACTTCCATACCTTACTGACACAACATTTAATTAAGATGAATTAATTTGTACATTAAATCTTGTAAAACTGTGATAATTAAATAAAACTAAATGAAATGACGCAAACTAATGATAAAAAAATAATTTGTAAGCAAATATATATAAAAATAATATATAGTTAATATGCAACTAATATTGACATGAGATACCAATAAAAATTCTAAATAAATATATAATTGTAAGCCACTATATTTAATAAATAAATATAAATTAATTATACTCAAAATAACGTACATCGGTATACTATTCACATCATTATTTATAACATTTTCTTTGTTCAAAATATCATGTGTACCCATAATTGATGGTGTAGAAACAGACTTTTGTAAAGGAATTCTGGGTTGTAACAAACATGTTAACATGCTAATATCCTTTACTGCTCGTTTTTCGATTATTTTGTTAAAACCATTCTAAAATACATTTAATATTATAAATTTAATATAAAATACTTATTTACATCTTAGTTGTATACCTGATAGTCAGCCTCATTAAGCGAATGTGTAGAAGAATTTCCACTAAACCTACGACTAATTAGACCAACGTTTTTCTTTAACTTTTGATGATGAAATGAAGAACTGTCAGTTAACAAATTTGCTCTACTATCTGAAAATGGATCTTCTGTCTCAGATTCCATACTACTCAAACTGGCACTACAAATTAAATTAATTTATGATAATGAAAACATTTTGAAAGATTTGTTTCAGTATTACCTTTTTTGTTGTTTTACAATTTGTAAACTATTCAAATGATTTTTTGTCAAATCATCCAATGCCGCCCAACTCCTTCTTCGCATAATTTCATTTTCTTTAGATTCAACACAATTTGTAACCATGTTCAGCCAATTAAAAGAGTTTTCTTAAAAACAAAAATTAATTAATTTTATTATAGAATTTTAAAATATTTCAACATTTAACATAAATATAAATTATATTATTATATACATACTATGTCCAATAAATCCAGTTTTGTGTTTAGTATTTGAATCAAATGTTGAGGATAAATCTGGATGAGTAGGAGAAGAATTAAGACTGGAAGTATCTATATCAGATTGACAGCGAGGTTTACTTAACGAAGGACAAGATGAACTTAATGAATTGTTTATTCCACAGTCATTTATAATCTAAGACATAACATATACAAATTAATACTTTTTTTTTTAAAAAAAAAAATAAAAGGAAACATTAAACAAATTGTTATTATTTCAAATTACTTGAGTTAATCCTAATGTAGCCGAATCACGCATTTGTTGAAGGGCTTCGTGTATTTCATGTAGCTGTTGTATATTATCTTCTGTAAATAACATACATGTCGAAAACATCAATAATAATTTAAATTCTAAAACCTATAAATTCATAATAATACCAAGAACTGGATAATGTCTCCCAGCTGATGAATGAGGTGTTACACTAATTGTAGGAACAAGAGTACTGCTAGGCATTGTTCTCAACACAAAATCTGTTGAATCAATACTATTAATATCATGTGCAGCAGCATTCATTTGGGAATAATCAGTCACTGTATCTTCTTCACTATCATCCAGTTCATCTCTTTCAAAGTTATCCATTACATGTCTTAATGATAACGTAGTTCTAAAAATAAATTAATAACAAATAAAAAGTAAAATAAATGTATTAAAAAGGAATTTCGTACACAAACTTAATTGTTTCAACATCAATTTTAAATGAATTTAAAATGGACAGTTGGATCTCAGATCAATATTTTAAATGACCTACTTGTGAGATTAAGTCATTATTTTATAAGATAATTAGTCAATAAAATTAAGAGTTAAAGGTATTAAAAACATATTATTTATAATTTATTTAGTAATTATGTACAAAATGTACCCAATAATTTATTTTTTTTTGCAAATAAGTTTTTATAAAAAAACTATAAAATTGATATAAATGACTAATAAAACAATGATAATGATAATGAATTACTAATAAAATTAAATTAGTTTTGATTTTGCATAATTATTTCCCATAGTATTTATATTATATTTAGGCGGTTGTGTAATTTAAATAGTTATTGCATATTTAACCAATAATAAAAATAAAAAAAATTATGAAAAATGATGAGAAGCAATTATTTTGTAATGTAGCATCTTTATATACAAGATACAGAGCACATTATCATAGATTAAATATACAATATTTAAATTTAATATAATATATAATATAATGAATATATTTAATCTATGACATTATATAGAATTAACCTGTTCATATACAATCTGATGAATCACTTATTTTTTCTGTTTCTACAGAGATCCAGACAGGCTGTGAATTAATTGAAAAATTCAGTCAGATTTCAAACAAAAGTAAAAATATTAAGAACCAGATAGAGACAGATGTTAATAATCACATAGTGAGTATTTAAATTTATTTTATAAATAGATACACTGTTTTATTTACTATAAAATGGTCAATGTCCATTTCTTAGTTCTATACTTATTGCCTTTATATAGTAATCAAACAACACACAATCACATTAGAAGTGAACAAAATATGCTGATTTTAATATATAAATACTAAGTATAGTACTTAGATTTGTATAAATTAAAAGAATCATTTAAATATTGATAGGTTTAATGATTTACAAATAATTTAATAATAAGAATTACTAATGGTTCATTGATTTAATAATTTACCATCATTAGAATTTCAATAAACTTTCAATTCATAAAAATTAACAATACTGAAAAAAATGTATTTCTTTAAAACAATATTTTTAACAAACACCAAAGTAATTAACTTACCTAAGTCATAGAATTAAATTAATATTTTACAACTTGTATCTAAAAAATTAACCTTGAAAACCTATACCTTGAGCTGACACATTGACTTGATAATTATTGAAAAATAAGTACCTTTCAAATATTTAAACTACCTTCAATACATAACTGATTTCAAAATAAAATGTAATATGTTTTTACTTATAGGTAATCAAAATCACAGCTAAATGAACACCAACTAGACTTGACAAATTATATTTTATAAGATACAAAATTAAGTGTTTTTCCTCTACACTCATAACAGGTGCATTACAAAAAAGAAAATTTAAAAGTTTTTGTTCAAATTATTTAATTTTCATAAATCTATTTGAAAAAAAATTCAGTATATATAATTTTGTTTAATTCAGATTATGATGAAATAAAATTTTCAGTTTCTCACTGTTGTTTCACCTATATTCTGTCTAAAATTTATCTTTAATATTTTTTTCTAAACCAGATATATATGTATTAATATACTTACAATAATTAAATGATAAGACATCTAATACAAATACCACACATGATATTAAATAATTTTCACCCACGGACACATGGTTAAAAATTATATTTACTTAACACATTTCCCCAGATTACTTATATAAACAAAACAACATTTAATTGTATACATATTACTTTATGAAAATTCTGTACTAATAACCTATTTTTTTTTTATTTTGCCTTTCTTATAAACATTACAGCAATAACCTATTATTTTCAGAAATTTTTTAATGGATTACTATTTAGAAATCACTCAACATTTAACTCAGCAATTAATAATAATACATAGTATTTAAAAATAAGAGAAAAAGATAAAAAAAAAGTAATGATAAGAATAAGGTAAACATTTTATTGAAATTCACATATTTCTTTACCCTGACGCGGCCACAGTTGTTACCCTTCCTCCTACAGCTAATAACAATTATTATTAATTCCTATAATATGACCTTTATTTGTTATTTAAAACTAGATATTTTAAAATGTTCAAAATTCTGGTTATAATAAATATCTGTGTAGGTACATATTTTATAAAAAACAATGGGTTTATTCAATTTATTATTAACTTAAATAAATATCAAACTTAGATTATATAAATATGCATAATAAATAATACATCAAACTTATATTATTAATTTCATTACAAACAGTAATTTTCATAAAAAAACAATTTAGGTAGGTAAATATTTTATATGCATTCCTACCAATTAACATGTTATCAAACCCATAAGTAATTTCACAATAATATGTGGTAATTTTTAAGTAAATAAGCATCATTCATTAGAAAACTAAAACATAGTACTTACATCTTCTTTAAGATGCCCTAGCATACTATTTTTACGCAGTATAAATGATTATATAAACATATACATTAGTAATTAATAATAATATTACATGTGTGAACATGACTTAACAAAACTTAACAATTATAACAATAATAACCAAATATAAATACCTTTAAAGTATGGAATACAAAAATTAATCAATTGCTTAATCTAGTATTCCTACCAAAAATGTAATACAGATAAACTAGTTCACAGAATTATTCTAAAAATTTATAATTCCAAAACAATTTAGATATAATAAATAATAATCACTATTAACTAGAAATTCAAACAGAATAATTAGTTAAAAAAAATATTTTGATAAGAATTAAAACAAGTGATTCAAATATTTTATTTTTAATTACAATATTATATCATGTTTGTTACTTAATTAGATTCAAATCATATTCAGAAAAAAGAGAAATAGTAAACAGTTTTCAATAACAGTAATAGTATACAACTATTAAAATCTACAGGTACCAACAGGAAATAAATACTTCAAATTAGATAAGGTAATAGTTTTAACTAAATGAAATACAGCAAACAAGTAAAAGTATAGAAAATTATACCTACACAAAAATAATATAAAATAGTTGAGCATTCATGGATTATATAGATACATTAATGATTAAGTTAATCAGTAGACGTTCATCAATTCAAAGAAGATTTTTTCATGAAGATTTTTCACATTAACACCTACCTACCAATTTTTGGACAATAAAAGTTGTTACTTCAAAATAAAATGACCAAAAAGAAAAAAATCTTTAGGAAGATTCAAACTTCTCACAAATTAAATGAACAGAAATCGTTTTCATTGAATTCTCCAACGGTAACTAAGGAGTAACGAAATTTAGTCCAAGACCTACATTTATATAATAGGTTTGTTGGTCAACCTAGAAGGTCTAGGCTACTGAGTAATGGGTTCAATACACAAAATAATAAATAAGCAAAGTACACATACAGTAGCCATAAACGTTTTACCTGTATTTCAATGAAATTAATTCTTCTTGTTTCGTTGAACGCAAATTATAAAAAAAAAAAAAAATACAAAATCCTACGTTTTCCACTTAATCGTGATGACAGACTGCCATTTTGATACTTTATGTTCATAACAATGAAAATAGGAACGAAAATGATATAGAACTAGTCAACAAACAGACGTCAGCAACGTTTCCAATTTGATAACGCTAACTGATAACAGTGATAAGGACGGAACATCAAGCATAGAGTATAGTACATTTTAATTATATTGTTATGATAATAATTGAATGTACAATTTTGGTATACGATTTAGTGGTCATTTAGAACATTTGAAAAATTATTTTATTTAGTTCATTCAATCATATAATTTATTTTAAAATGTATTCTTTTACAAACCGCAGTGTCAAAATATTTGGTTCAAATCTCGTAAGTCAAACAACATGAAATAATATTTTAAATTCTGTGGCTACTTCCTGTGAAGATTTTCAATTAAAAAAAAAAAAAATTTTCTTAACATTTTTTTAAAAAATCAGTTAATATTTTCTCCCTTTATCAGTAATAATTAAAAACCATACATTTCTAATATGAGTTTAGATTTACTAAAAATCATAATTACATTTTTTCAAATGTTATTTATAAATTACTTAAATTACCAAAGGAACTGCCACCTGTCACAAATATAATAAAATATCTAATATAATATAATAACTGTTTCAAATTGTATAGTTTGCTTTAAGAAGATATACTGACAATACCAATGTAGCAACCCTTAAAGGTGGTGAAAATATTTTGCACCTATCATTGTCAAAAAAATTTCCCCAAGCTAAAGAAATTAAAATTAAGGATATCTCAGGTAATTTTTTATTATGTTATTCATTTGAGTTGTGCATTTTGTTATTGTTTTTGCCTTCCTTTTTATGATTAAATTTCTCAAAATATTCAATTTTGATTTGGAAATTTGTTATATTTAATACATTTTGATTTTAATTAATTTTGAAATTGTAAAAGCATAAGTTATCATTAAATTTTGTATGAGATACATTTACAAGTTCATTGTATTAATTTTTCTTTTAAGATAATTTAATGTTACTATAATTTTTTTTTTTTTCGATCCTTAATACTTAATATACAATGATCGTAAACTAACCATAAAAATAATCTCCTTGGAAATGGAGCCATAAATATTATACATATATAGAAAAGCAGAAGAGATTATTTAAAAGTACCTCTCTACAGTAGAATATGATCTAGTGGTTATGTCACATTGTATATTAGATTTAAATCTCTGGTGGTAGTAAGTGATACAGTTAAAAATAACGTTTTTGTCTTTTGATTTTATTTAAAATATTAAATTAAACATAGAGTAAACTGTTTTCATTAATTTGTATGAATCCTTAAATTAATAATAACCCAATCATAACACTATTTGTAAATTAATTTTGATTGAATTAAGAAGAATTAAATAGAAGTTCCGGCTAGTAAATTTCAGACTTCATAACCAATTCAAATCTGTTTATAATATTTGTGTGATATTTATCAGAGTCATGTTGTTGGCAGTCAATAATAATAATTTACTAAGATAAACTTGCGGTAAATATTGACAATATATTTCAGTATCCAACCACTATATCTATTAAATGGTTCAATATATAATTAAAGTATTCATTATAGATAACTCTGAAATTTAAATACATATAAAGTATCTTACACATTTACCCAAATACCAACTATTTCATAAAAAATATTTAATTTTTAATATGTCTTCTTCTTCTTCTACTTCGCCTTCCTCCCAACTATATGGGGTCGGCCACCCTTGTCCTACACCTCCACTTTACTCGGTCAATCACCTCTCCTCTGCACACACCGACAGCCCTCATGTCATTCTCCAAAGTCTCCAACCATCTCTTTTTTGGTCTTCCTCTTCCTCTTCCTCTTTTCCCTTCAACGTCCATCTTCATAACCACTCTTACTGCATTCGTTTCCTCTCGCCTCATCACATGCCCAAACCATCTCAGCCTATTTTCTCTCATCTTGTCCACAATTGGCGCTACACCAACACTACCTCTCACGTATTCATTCCTTATTCTATCTTCTCTTGTCACTCCACTCAACCATCTAAGCATTCTCATTTCCGCGACACTCATACTTTGTTCTATTCTCCTGTTAACCGCCCAACACTCTGAACCATACAGCATAGTTGGTCTCACTACACTTTTATAAAATTTACCTTTCAGCCTAATTGGAATTCTCTTATCGCATAACACGCCCGATGCTTCTCTCCATTTCATCCACCCGCACTTAATCCTATATTTTACATCAACGTCAAAGCCCCCTTTTGAACAAAAGATCCTAAGTATTTAAAGCTCTCAACTTCACCTATCACATCACCATCTATTGTCAGTTGTCTCCTCATTCCTTCAACTTCTTGATCTCTTTGTCCAAAATCATACTCAATATACTCAGTTTTATTTCTACTAATTCTCAATCCCTTTTCTTCGAGGGCTAACCTCCACTCATTTAACCTATTATTAACAACTTTTAGGTTTTCTCCTATCAGAACTATATCATCCGCAAACATCATACACCATGGTATCTCACCCTGTATCTCCTTTGAAACCTCATCCATTACCACTGAGAACAGGTAGGGGCTTAGAGCTGACCCCTGGTGCACACCTACTCCTATACTGAAACCTTCTGATACTCCACACCGACTCTTGACACTAGTACTCGACCCTTCATACATATCCTGGATCAAATTAACATACATTTTTGGGACATTTTTTCTCATTTAATTTTTAATATGTATTTACTTATTATTTAATCTATATTTGAACACTTAATTTGCAGCTCGATTCTTGCTAAATAATTGTGCTTATTCATAAAAATATTTTTTAATTGATTGTATGTGATTTTTAATTTTTTATATTTTAAGGAGGTTGTGGTGCTATATTTGAAGTGTTTATTTCATCAACAGAATTCAAGGGAATGAGTATAGTAAAACAACATCAACTTATAAATGAAGTATGTTACCATTTGTTATTATTTAATGTTTATGTTTCTGTCTATACTTTTGTTTTTATTAAGTATACTTATCATTATTAAAAATATTTAATAAATTCTTTGAAAATAATTATTTTATACACAATTATGTGTTTAAATACCTAAATTTTAACAAATTTATAAGATTAATGGCTAATTGTTGTGTCTATATTTGTTTTTTAACTCAAAATTATAATCCTCTAAAATAAAATACAATTTTTTTTAAATTTATTAGAAATCATTAGCATACATATCAAGTTATAATGTGCTGCCAATTTAGTATAGTTTTATTTAAATATTATTTATTTTAGGTTTTAAAAAATGAAATTAAATCAATGCATGGAATACGAATACATACAGAAATTCCTGTTGAAAATAAAGAGTAAGAATTCCTTTGGATTGAAAATGAATAAAAATAGATGAAATTTAGTATATTATTTTGATATTGTGTAAATTTATTTTTACTTAGTGTATCTTACCTTTATTTGTAATGTTATTATTATATTATTAAATTATTATATTTATTAATATTTTACTTTTATTGTTCTTTTTTTTTTCTATATTACTATATTTTTTGGGACGAAAAAAAATATTATTAAAAAGTTAGAAGAAGAAAAAGTTTTTTTGGGGTAGCTATACTGTGAGATCCAGAGAAAAATAAGCAACTTGTGAATAGAGTGAAGAAAAATCTATGGTCATTGTGGCCAATTACACTTTATTTAATAATAAAGTAATCTGTGATGTAGTGTCACCACTAGTTTAATTTTATTGCTACCTGTAACCAGGAAATGTATTATATTTTAAATCACATATTTATTTACATTTTGCGATGCACCTTGAGACACAGGTATATCTTCACCATACATTATTGTAATTGTACAGAAATTAATAGTAGTTCTAAAACAACATATTCAAGCTTAATTTTCAAGGATCACCCATTCCAATTTTCTTAGGTTAAATATATAGAAATAATATTTGATAAGATATATAAATATATAAATTATTTTTTACAACTTTCATAACTTTCCTTCTTAACCTTTCATTGCCACTATCCATCTTCTACGAAAAACCTATGTTCCATCACGGTTGTTTTTAAAATCTGAAATTATTGCTTTACCTATATCTATTATAAATACAAGCCAAATGTACGCTAATCTCATTTATCTAGTTTAAAAAGAATCTCCATGTTTAATTCAATTTTAAGAACATTATGTTTACATTTATTAGACATTTGTAGTATCATTGATTATATATACTATCTTTAATCAATGGTAATATGTATAAAGATGCAGGGCCAGTGGCAGATTTTTTCATAGGTCCCTGAACATTTTTTTTTCGTGAAGCCAAAATATTATATTGAAGACGCCCTAGTACTTGTACGCCATACATTTCTATTATAAGTAAATTATAAAAAAACATTATTATTTTTTTTTTATGAATATTATATTTTATCATCAAAGCGTCATAAATATATTATTATTTAACATAACAGTGAAGTTATGATATTAAGATTAAAATTAAAATATCATATACATTATCACATGACAGGGGAACTTTTTATTCAATTTTAAAACAATATTATACGATAAACAATTAACGGCACTCTTCATATATACATAAACCAAAATTTTAATTTTTTTTCATATACTCGCACATTTATACAAAAACAATAAAAAATGTATAATACATAGATATAGGTAAGGTCAGAGGCGTAATTTGGGAGGTGCTTAGCACCCCCAAATATTATATTAGTACCCTAAAATTTTTTTAGTACCATAATCGAATTTTTATTGTTCATGACTATTATTTAGTCATAGACATAGGATATATTTAATTTTAAGACTTTTCACTTTCATAATAATAATATTTTAGGTATGGGTAATTTATTGTCAATATTTTGATTAATAAATTATTATGTATTTAAAATACAAGAAGATTTTATAAAAGGCTGAACAATAGACGATAACGATTACACTGAAACATCCATCAGAGTATCGACAATTCGCGTCTCGCGGTAGAAAGCTTATCAATATTTTTAGGCCGGTGCGGGTTTGTCTGTAACGGGCCACATGGAAAAATATAAATAAAAATAATTGATACACACTGTACCCGTAAATATACATGTCTTAAATATGTGTTTTATTTTATTCTAAATGATTTATAAGTTAGTATGATAAATGTAGGAATGGCGATGTGGTATAAGGAAGTGTGAGGGGCAAATGCCCCACGACACACTTTGGTCAACTTAAATCTTGCACCTCCATAAATCTGGCTGTAGTGTATTCTATAGATACATAGATATAGACGAATAAACAAATATATATAATAAATATGACATTAGGGTATGTAGCAGGATACTTGGCTAAAACTATAATTAAAAAAAATTCCATATTGCATACGAGTCTGCAATGAAGTACCACATTTTATGTCTTTGCCGTCCTTGTCATCATATGTAGCACATAACTATATATAGATTATATTTATAGGTTAATTTATAAATATAAAGACACGATTGCTATTAGTAATATTAGTATACAATTTATTTTATTTTATAACTATATATATAATATTATATTATAATCTTATATATTATATTATAAATATAAAAATATATAAATATTAGAATGTTACTAGGAGACGGTTGCTAAGGAATGATATGTAACGCTTTTTCGGTTCTATGTGCCAAAGAAAAGACATAAAATGTCAATTAATATGAATAATAAATAAATAAAAAAAACGTGTAACTAAATTAAACAAAGATTATATAGAACTATAAAACGTATTTACGAGTACAAATATTTCGGCTCTTAATATGCATTTATATTTGTGGCTCGCGAACATATTAGCATGTTGACCACTCCTGCTATATATTTTATAATAATTATTTTTTCGATCTATTTCATTCCGATAATATAAAATGAAATAACAAGCGATTTTCATGCGACAGACATCACGTTTCTTAACCGCCGATTTCTGTATCCGCGGTAACGACAGTAACTAGCAATCGAGAGTAAACAGCAAACGGGCAGAATATTTTCTTGAATACGGTTTAATCGTAGAGCATTTAATATTTTTCCAACTGATAAATTGGTACTGTTTTTCTTTTCAAGGCTTTCGCATTGTTTCGAACGTTTTCCCGAATCGACCGGTCGCGCACCATGAACTGTTATTCGATCGTGCTCGTGTTCGCGGCGGTCTCGCTGGCTACCGCGATCAACCCGAATACCGTACCACCACGTTCCGATCGAAGACGTTTGGCCGCGATAAAGGTGAACCGTCGCGGTGGTCCTCGATCGTCTACCGACAAAGATCTAGCGTCAGAAACGCGCCTGATCTCGGCAACATTGTCGCGCGTCCACGGCGGCGATCAACCGAACGGCGGTCCGGAAAGCCGCAGCACGGGCGCCGTGTCGGTGCCGGTCCCGAGGGAAATCGTCGAGAAAGACGACGCGGTGGCCCGTGCATCGGGTGCCGTGTCCATGTCGTCGGCAGGCCAACAAGTTCCGAGCGTTTCGCCGGTGAAACCGCACGTGGAACACCGCGGCAGTGCCCCGTGGACGATGCGGTCCGCGAAACCGGTGTCCGACACGTCGGCGCACCGATCCCGGGTACAACTCGTTCCGCGGCGCGCCTTGCCGGTGCCGTCGACGAGACCGGCGTCCAACACGCACGCGGAACGCGGCGCCACGTCGGCGGTGCGGTCCGCGGCCAAACCGGTGTCCGTAACGGACGTTCGCCGCGCGCCGCTGGTATCGCCGTCGCCGCGGGAAAACCGTTCGCGCAAGACCTCGACGGGACCCGCGGCCAAAGGCATCGCGCGCTACGTGACGTTCACCGTGCTAAGCGACCGCCAGACGCAACGCGACCGCCTCGGCACCGCCTGGAACATCGGCACGACCAGCGGTGCGCCGTGCATGGCCACGGGCTGCCTGGGCACGACCCGCCGGCCGCTCGGCTGCGAGGACGCCGACCAGGACGCGCTGCTCGACATGCCGGCCGAGGAGGACGAGGAGAGTTCCGTCGTGGTCGCCGACGAGCCGCCTGAGCTGTGGTGAGTTTTACCGGCGCGCCGTTGGCGACGGCACGCGATTTTGTCTCGACGCTCGCTCGCTAGGCGATTGACCTACCGTAGGCGTCGGGTGAAAAAATTCCTTTACTCGTTCGCAAAGTGCAACGCTTTACGTTCTTGTCGAAGTACCGGAGAGTACTGTTGACTCGTGCACCGCGGGGCGTTTGTAGACAATAATGTTGTGCATGTGTTTTACGATCTTGAAATCATTAAAGCTTTCCGCGTATCGCTTCAGTGGCGGCGACGACATCGAAGAGAACATCCCCGAGGAATGGACGACTTTCAAGGTAAACCGGTCGGCCATGTTGATTGTCATCATGATCGTGTTCGTTCTGTCGGTGTGCAAAATCATCATGCACGAGACGAACGCGAGGAAATGCCAGTCGAAAGAAAATACCGTGTGCTTGCGGTTAGCGAATTGCAAATGTTGCGCCCGGTTCAGTCCGCACCCGTTCCGCAGTTTACCGTGAACGGTATTGTTACAACAACAGTGACGGCCCCCGAGGTTCACACGAGGTGGTGCACAATTAACTTTTAAAATACCTATGTGGGCGGGTAAAAAATCATTAGTTTTGCTATAGGTATATTTCATTTTTTTTGTGCTCTATCTACCACGTATTAGTAACCGACGTGTCTACGCATGTAGCTAATTTTTGTACGGCTGCCCGGAGCACAACGAATGTGCTTTTCGTGTTGAGAAGTATGTCTATAGTACATCGAATTCGTTGTGCTCCGCTTACTATTTAATCGCTAATAGTAACATACTTTTCAACGCGAAAAGCTGCAAAAACTTTTCTTTTTTTTTTAATAAACTTTTTTTATCAATTACAGACTATGTACATAATAATCAATTATAATTTACTTCAGGAGCCCCGAAGCAATGTGTAAAACAGTTTCGGGACCGTCGTCAGTTCCAACCGTGAAAAAAAAAATTTACTACAGGAATCTAATAATTTTGTATATTTTAATTGTTTTGGATAATTCACGAGCTCCTGCGCACCATAGCACGAGTCGCTGCTGTATAATAATATTCTCTGACAACGTATAGTGTATTACAGATTGGAAAATTTTTTGTTTTTGTACATTTCTCTTTGTTTGAGAAGATTTCTTATCAATTCGCTAGACGATTTTTGATTTTAGATTGAAATGTAGATGGATCTCGTTGGACAATCGGTGTCTTTCGAACAACCCAAGACGTGTGAAACGACTAATATCATATTACAAGTATTGCGGGTGAACAAACGACCAACGCGATAAAGCACTCACTTGAAACTATTATCTTCGCAGTGAATTAATTATTCAACAAGTTACATATTTTGCTTCATCGTACAAAAACATTGAGAAAAACTTTTTGTTAAAAGCGTATTTGACCTCATGGCCCTGTGAAATTTAAAAAAAAAATAAAAAATTACAGTAATAGTAATTTCTAAAATATATATTAGCACGTAGATTATAGGTCACCGAAGTCTACCAATAAATCACTCGACGTCCGACCGATTCGCAGGATAGAAGTGCGCTGTGCACTCTTAAGGCGACACCGAGCTTCATGTTTAATATATGAGCCTCGGTGCCGCCTTGAGACTTTTTTCAAATATGCATATACGGTAAAAAACCAAACTAGACCAACAAGTAGAGCATAAGAACGTAGTTTAGATAAACTTATCGCGTACGATTATTTACAAACATTCATACACATATATGTATGTAATTGATTAATGCGTATTGAACCTTGTATAACTATATGACCATATAGAGTTCAATGATAATGCGTTAACAATGTATTGAATAAAATCGGTAAACCGGACAATAATTTTGATGTTCGCATACATCAATTGCAGTTCGGATAATAGATTTCGTATAACCGATGTTCGGTAACGTTTGTTTAAGTACAGTTAAAAGCGTAGAAGCTGGGATACAAGAACGTAGGGCAACATCTTTTTTTTTCACGAACATTAACTGTCCAATCACTTATTTTTATCGACGAGCGACAAACACTTGTAGTTTACGAGACTCATATTCAGGCCAACTACGTTTTACTCAACTGTTTTTCTATTGCAGAGGTTTATTTCGGTAAAGTAATACGATTTATGTCGAAAAATGTAAATAAATTCCAGCAATTCGAGATAAACTAAAATCATTATTTTATTGGTGTCATTATTAGTTTGATTACGAGTACGTAATTTGCATATGTTATTTATACATTTATTATTTACATTTATACATTTACAATTGAACATGAACAGTAATATTATGTAAATAAGTTTTATTGATCTCAGAAATATTATCAATACAATACAATATCGAACTAAATAGGTTGGGGTATTAGAGTAGATATATAATTCTATGTAATATTGTACAATATATTATATAAGTATGTACCTATATGGTTATACTGTATTAAATTAAAAACCACGTTGTACTATATAGTAATATATTATTTGATATTTGATTAAAATTTTAGTAAGCATGTGAAGATAATAAAAAAATATTAAAAAATGTTTGTAGTCACATTAACAACAAATATTTTAAATTATCATGGTATTTTCATGACCCGTAGGTGATACTCATGGATGTAGTTATTACTTACAGTCGTGGCAATACTTTATGTAATGTACAGTTATATTTTTGGAAATACAAGTACAGTAGATTCTCGTTATGTCGAATCTCAAGGGGAACAGAAAAAAGTTCGAGATATCGAAAACTTCGAAATATCGAGTTTTATTAAAAAATAAAAAAAATAATATAAATGCATGTTGTATAATGTATATGAATAATAAATAATACGAATACCTAAAATACATACTTTGAATAATAAAAAAACTAATATAAATGTATGTTGTATAATGTATATGAATAATAAAAATAAATTAAAATACTAAAATACTAAAATGACTGGATAAATTATTTCCACAATTGAACTTCATTATTTTCTCTTTCTGTTTAATAATTGATGATAATGTATTTGGTGGAATATTGAATTCTTTGGCGATTTCACATTTTTTACGGTCACCTTTTTCAACTAACTGTATTAAACGAACTTTGTCCGAAATTGAAAGAACATTTAATTTACGCTTCTTTTCCATTTCACTACAAACGAACAAACGAACTACGAAAGACTACAAACGTGACTACCAACGCGCTAAATCACAATCGCTATACTGCACTGCCTGCACAATGTATGCAATGTACTGCACAATTCCTTTTTTATCCGTAATAAAAATATTATTTGTGAACTCGAGATAACGAAAAACTATTAATTTTATATAGAGTTATCGAGAGCAAAACACTATTAAGTGTAATAGTAGTTTCAAGGGGAATTCAAAGTAGTTCGAGATAACGAAAAATTCGAGATAGTGACGTTCGACATATTAAGAATCTGTACTTATAATTGAGATTTTATGAGCGTTTTCATTATTATTTATGTTTATTACATTATTTATTTTGTAAATTGTGCTTATATATATATATATATATCACTTATTATGATACCAGAAAAAAATGTATTTATTAAATTGATTTAACTATATTTTAGATAATTATGTGTTTTTATTTTAGATAAATTCATAAAAATAGATCTAATTAATTTTTAGAATGTTGACGTTATAGTAATTTGTCCCTCGTTTATTGTTAAATATATACATATAATTAGAAGGTTTAAGGATTTTTTAACCGTTTTAAAGTAAGAGAGGTTCAATACCTATCAGTGGAATGAGGAATTTTATACTGAAAAGTTATCAAATAGGCGCTAAATAAATGAACATTCGTATACTTATGCATATATATTTACTACATAACTACTACAATATCTTAAAGATCAGATATATATTATATAAAATATAAAACCGACAAATACGTATAACGAACGTTATGATAAGCTTTGCGTTGTAATATTAAATTCTATAAAAATGTTTAACCACTCACTGACAATTAAATAAAAAATAGTAAAAATCTTTATGACGAAGAGAACATGTATTCTATACTATTGTAGAAAACACCATAAAATAAGGTTAGGCATTTTCATTTTTGCAGTGGTCTACAGCAGTGACGGTTTAAATCATTTATTTCCAATGCATTTGCTTGACGTTACGTAAAATCCATGAACAGAAGTACCACATTAATTAATAATCCATTTCAGACTTATCTTATATTAATTAGAACTTGTGTTCAACATAAATGAGATAATATTGTAACACGTCAGCATTACCTGGAAATAAAAGATTATATTTTTTCTCTAATATTCATATTATTATCAATGCTTACACTAGTAAATAGTTGTAGATTTACAACTTTATTTGGTGTGATTTTTATCATCATTTTATTGGCGTCTTCCACACGCATTGCATGTATCAACAATAATTTTGTTTTTATGTCCATTACAGTCCAGTTACAACTAAACATACTGAATTTAATTGATTCTCTCTATAAAAAAAATAATCATATCAAAAACGAAAGAAACGTTTAATACATTAATACATTAATATTACCTTGCTGTTAATTTTTCCCATTAGATAACTGAAGTAAAATATGACAAATAAAATATAAACAAATGCAGAGGATAGTTTGATTATTTTGAGAACTGTTACCGATTCCGAGGATAAGAAAACCTTGAAAAACACAATAGTTGTAAATCAACAGAATTTATTGCAATTATTTCGATTATATACCGTAACAAAAGAGTATGTTAAGGCTACGATTAAGCCCGAGTACAAAACAACATACGTCAAAGTAATAAGCCTTACGAAGGAATAGAATGATTTTAATTTTCTGGAATAAAACACATTTTATAACTAATATGTTTATAGTAAAATGTTTTTACGTATAATTGTATCTAAAAATTGTTTTTATTATTACATTGACTGAAGAACTGTCTAAGGATTAATTTTAGTATAGATTTCTCTAGTTTTCATGTTTAATATGACTGAAATTAAATGTACCATACTTACAGATAAATGTTTTGCAAATCGACTACAATTGATATGAAATCATCGTAAAAATGTATCATTCGACCATATTTATCTCCTGAAACGTACAACGTTTAAGATTTTAGTTTTAGTTTGATAACTTATTGACTTTGTAACTTTACAGTTATTGAATCGTATTTGATTAATTTAAACGTCTATATCACAGGAGTTCTAGTCAGTATACCAGGCCTTGATAATATCCAAGAGGATATGTATCCAGAGGAGGAATGACCAGGGGAGGGGATTTCCTTGGGGCGGTGACAATTATCAGACCGTGTATGTGTGTGTGTGTGTGTGTGTACCCAGAAGCATTAGAATAATAATATGTATCACATTATGTTATATAAATTTCTAACTGTTGGGTTCATTTTAATATTCTACTAAAAATACGTACTGATAATCAAGTTTATTAACTCATTAAAATTGTGATAAGCTATAATTAGAGGTACTAGTTGTATTGTAAGATGTTGTCCAACGCCGGATTGGATCTAACCAACAATTAATAAGCTGATATAAGTAAAAACTGTTGATTCAGATTTCAAAAATTGTATAGGACCAAGGTTGGTTTAAAAATTATGTGTAGTTACAAGTCTGTTTATAAAAAATGATGAAACGGGCCGCTACATTATCGAATCTCCCTAGGCCGTTCTGTTTCTAGTCCGTCCCTGCCCAAGGGAAGAATGGTTGAACGTATCGGAAAAATAATGCGTTACCGCAGAGAAATCGTCAAAGGCTGTTCGGAAAAGCGTTAGCTTAGTAGGTAAGTGAATACAAGTGAAACCGCCGGGAAAACAAACACATGTAACTATTGCTATGATGATCTTAAGTTCGCATGCGCGTCGAAGCGACTCGGGAGACTACTCCATTCCGTTGTTCGTCCATTTCGATATCGTAAAATTGGTTTCCGCACGCAGTCGATACCTATTATGGCACGACGAATATTTGGTGTGCGTTACTACGAGAGATTTGGATAACTGGTATCAGTGGCGTATTTGAGAGTTTATCTCGAGAGGGGCGGGGGATTTTTAAAAGAGTTTACCCAAACACTTACACAAACTTAACTGGACATAATAAATAAATAAGTAAAATAAAAAGTAAATAAATAAATTTTATATTGTGCCTATACGCCTATATAAAATAATAGGTTACTAATATGATAAAAAAAAAAAAAACATTATTTGTACATTACATAATTTATACTTCTTTTTTTTTTTTGGAGTAGAAAATATATATAAATATTCTTCACCTGTTTATTATCAGCGATACAATTTTTTCAGAATTTTTATTTTCTAATGGAATCCCCATTAGTCATATAAATTATTTCCTGTTCAAAAAATTCTCGTGGGGTGGAAAGGGGGTAATTTTCCCCATAATCGAGCCCTCCTTAAATACGCCGCTGACTGGTACCGAAAGCAGTGCGCGGCGATGATCGCGCTTCCGAACGCGTACCTCCTTCGGACGCCAGCCGTCCAGGATCGGAGCCGTCCACGTTCTCGAGCGATCGCGCGACGATGTCGTAGTCGACGATGAACACGTAGCACAACGATATGATGAAAGCGTCGAGCAGCACGTGCATGTACGTCATGCACACGGTGATGCTCATCTCGGCCGCGTAGAACAGCGCGTAATAATCGTTGTAGCGGCGCGCGGCCACGGGGAACGGCAGGTTGAACACGGTCTCGGGCCGCGCGGCCGCGTCCGACCGCGAAGCGTTCACCATGAGCGGGAACGCCAGCCACAGGGACGCGACCGAGAAGCCGAATTTGCACAACGCGTCCGTCGCTGTTATCGACCAGGCGCGTTGCTCGTGGAACAGGGCCACGTGCTCGCGGCACCGGTCGCTGACAATGAACCGTTCGCGCGTCACGTCGATCAGGCGCCACAGATCGTCGCCCCGGCGCACGAGTATCACGAACTTCAGCAGGTACACGCTGTAGATCATGTACAAGAACAGCGGCTGGACCAGGGCGAGGTCGCCGATGCCCGCGTACTCGTGCCGTTCGGCGATCAAGCCGACCATGGACAGCGCGACCACGCATCCCGTGACCACGTTGGCCGCGGTCCAGGCCAGCCGGTACACGTTGCAGTCGAACAGCTTTCCGCCGTTCGGGTCCAGTATGTGGTAGAACCTGAGTCGTTCGAACATTTCCAAGTTGATGCCCGACACGTCCGATCCCGTCGAGCTCATATTGTTTTATACGTTGTTTTATTGGTCTTTATTGACGGCCGGAGGAGCCCTGCACAACGATTCCAAACGTAACCCTGTTGAAACAATCAGTACGAACGACAAGCACACATTTTCGTTAGACAATAATAATGCAAGTCCTATAATAAAACTGTGAGAAACGCATAGTTTCTTCAGTTGGCCAAACGCATCGTACGGTCTAAGGCAGTGTTTCCCAAAGGGTGTGCCTTGAAATACAAAAGGTATAAAAGGTGTGCCTTGACAACTTGACCTTTTTTCATAAAAACACATTATATAACGATAAATATTAATCCGATCTCTAGTAATAACATATTTATAGAAATTTCTGTAACTATCAGATACTTTGTTCTTACTAAAACTCCTAAACTGGAACTCAATTACTTAATTATACTAAGTTTATGCTTCTCGGTCCTGAACCACTTATATTTTAAAAGTAGATAATATTTATCCAAAGTGTGCCGTGACTTATAATAACTATTATTAATGTGCCGCGATGGAAAAAAGTTTGGGAACCACTGGTCTAAGGGATGATATCTGCCACGATTAGTAGTGTGCGCGAGAACGTAGGTAGAAGGAACACGATTTCTAGTTGCGAAAGAAGCAACTTAACCAACGAAAGAAGTGATGAAGCGTCAATACGACCATCAGGCATCTCACAATCTCCTGTCTGTCATTGTTTACCCTAATCTTCTTTTATTTTACAAGTATACTGTTTTCAGTGTATATTTTATGTGTATACGCATCAACTTTAGAGTAAAAAATAAATTGTAAGATATGCGATTATAAATCATTTTTATACTTCTGGTATCAAAAGAGCGAACGGTTAATCCAACATCAGCAACTGCACAACAAAAGGGGCATTTTTTGTCCGTCCGTAGCTATCGAAAATTTGTCGTACACCACATGTTAAAAAAGTAATGATTAAATCTGAAAATTTCACTATTTGTTTGCTAACTGTGCACTTGAATCATCTTGCCCTGTAGTTTTAAAAATGTACACAATGAGTATATAAATCGGAGTGATCGAATTAGTTCTCGTTTGGTCGAATTGGTTTCCGTACGAAAAAGGTGTTTTATTAAAGTATGCCGAATCGGTTCCGTTTGTGTTTAGGTCAAATAGTTTCAATTTTAATTTTCCAGTATGAAATCACATGTATGATAAATACACTATGTATAATTGGTGAAAAATATAAATAAGGTAAAATAGTTTATACAATAAAATAGCAATACATTGTTACATCACTAGTACTTCGATCGATAAAGATAACGATTAAGATGTATATACGTATTTATATCGCTATATGGGTATGTATCCATATAACAATAACTTATGTTTAAAACTTGTTTTTTATTTAAGTGTTTTAGCTAATTCTTAAATAATTTAGAGTTAATGTTAAAACTGTGGGATATGTATTATACAGGGTCCGTCAGAACAAACGCATGTTTTTATAGTTATTAATACTTCAAGTGGGGAAATCTAATCGGTGTGAGAGACGGCTCGTTTTAAAGCTGATAACGTGCAGTTTTAGTTGTCATCATGGTGTGGAGTGTGCAACAACGAGTGTTCGCAGTACGGCGGTACTTCGAAAATGGTGAATCTATCATTCAATCACAGCGAGATTTTCGAACTAACTTTGATATTCCGCGTCATGGAACGATTCCTGACCGTAATACCATTTTGAGATGGGTCACAGCGTTCAACACAACAGGTACGGTGTTGATGAAAAGAACTAACGGACGAAATCGGGCTATTAGAACACCCGAAAACGTGGACAGAGTAAGGTTGGATACATTACGGAGCCCCAACCGTTCTGTCCGTTTGCGCGCCGTTGCTCTTGGGACCAACGAATCAAGTGTACGTCGAATTTTAAAAATTGATATAGTATTAGAAAAGTGTGGTTTCAATAAGACGGGGCAACATCACACACAACTCGTGCCTCAATGGAGGTTCTTCGCCAAAAATTCCCCGGTCGTCTCATTTCACACTTTGGTGACGTTCCGTGGCCCCCTCGCTCCTCTGACTTGTCATTGTGTGATTTTTTTTTGTGGGGTCACTTAAAATCAAAAGTCTATCAATACAAG
This sequence comes from Sipha maydis, assembly GCA_034509805.1. Classification (NCBI taxonomy): domain Eukaryota; kingdom Metazoa; phylum Arthropoda; class Insecta; order Hemiptera; family Aphididae; genus Sipha; species Sipha maydis. The sequence goes on along the minus strand of JASXSY010001433.1, from coordinate 211,925 downwards.
CCACAAACCCTAGATGAATTAAAGGACGAGATCACACGAGTTGTGGGTGAAGTTCTGGGACAGATGCTGACTGACGCGATGGACTCGTTTCGGAAGCGCCTGCATTCCTGCATTGCGGCTCAAGGGCGCCATATGATTGACATTATTTTTAAAACCTAAATTTTGTTACAGTAAAAAAAAATTGCATATGTTTCTACATTTTTTGATGAAATAAAAATTATTTTACAGAAATTACTTTTAGTGTAGTATTATTTCGAAAAACATGCGTTTGTTCTGACGGACCCTGTACATCTAGGAACTAAGGATTTTGGATATTTTTAATACTAAAAAAATAATGTTAAACTATTTTCAAAATTATAAGTTACAAGCAGTGGCGGGACTAGAAGGAAAAAGGCGAGGTTCATCTTTGGGCGCAACATTTTAAAGGGTATTATTTTTGTAGTATAATAATATAATATACTAGCTTGATATTTATAATTTTGTTACTGATGTGTTTAAGACATAATAAGTATGCTTATATGTTAATTATTAGAAAAATTTGATTCTTGGCTTATGATAGGCATAATTTTAATATTTTCCCTGGACGTAAAAATGTATAGTTCCGTTTTTGGATATAAATTATTAGTGGGTAATTATAAATTGAAATAACTAACTGTAAGTAGTTTACATAATAATCTCAATAACTAAGTGATGGACGAAGACGATTGTTTTTTTACGGTGTAGTCACAGTGCCGCGTATATATACCACAAGGTATATTGATACACTTTGGTATAACTATTGATTATAAATAGTACTTATAATCGATGACAACATATTACCACGGATTACAATATTAGTTAGTTCCATTTAATTTGTGGTGTAATTGTGTGCATCAAAAAATTAAACCCTATTTATATGTTTATTATTACCTTACTACCGGTTTCCAAATTTTAGTTTTGACTTGTTTCGACGGCTTCAAGAAATCCAAATACATACAAAACTATTATTTTACGTTTCTATTTGTATGATGATGTCTACGCAACACAAATATTTTATGTGTATTAATTTTTAAAATTGAAATAAATGAAGAATTGTGTTTCGTCATGTCATGTAAAATGACAAACCGTATATTATAAAATAGTAAATAAACTATTGAAGGTATACATCAGCGTTCACGTCGGTTGTTTAAAATATAATGAATAAATCATTATTAAACCTGTTAAAAAATGTAGCAGGTCCAATAAAATACAGTGAATGTAGTATAATGAGTAGTTCTGAAAACGCAATGTTATTTATTATAAATCTAAAATAAGATATCCTAACAATTGCGCAGTAAATTTGAATTGATCGATACTTATACACATACGAGTACTGAGATTATTCTAGTGTGTAAGTAAAGGTTACCAAGTTTTGTTTTTTATAAAAAGCATGACCGTAGAAAAAATTGTAAAACCGTAAAAAATCGCTTTTAAATTTAATGATAAACTTAATCGAACTTAATAGTAGAACTTCAAATTTGAAAAAAAAACCTCTTTTGAAAATGCTGGTCTGTGTAAAGTTAAGTCTAATTAATACATTTCTGATACATTTTAGATAGGTACAATAAATAGACATTGTAATATACCTGCTTAAATGTGTTATACGTACACATATAGGGGACAGAGTGGCCGAGTGGACTAAGGCGTCGGCTACGATACGTACCGTCGCTGGTTCGTACACGGCCACGGGCAGTCTCTCTACTTGGACAAGAAACAACTGCCTTTGGAGAGAGATTGCCATCCTCCCTCCCCGGGACATGGCTGAAACCTACGGGTGTCCTAATAAAAATGCTGCCAACCAGGTGGTCAGAGATTGTTAGTCATAATCTCGGACACACACCCGCCACACGAGTATATACGTATACATATATGTAAGGTTTTACTTATATATAAGGTTCAAAAAACTTTCAAGTTATGATGGGTTGTATCAACGGATAGGCCCCCTGATCATGTCATTTATATAAAATTAAAAAAAAAAAAAAAGGTTCACTAAGTTATCGGAAACTGAAAAGTAATTACGTAAGACGTCATGACAGAGTCGTACTAATTTGCCTCTTCAGTCATCGTTTGTGATGTCTATCACATCATCGATGTTAAATTCTATACGTCCCGGTATTGGTTCCCGAGGAAAACCGGTTAACCGACGTCTCGCGGTAGCTGGCAGCGGTACAGGCGTATCTTCTAACATCACGGTATCCTTATCCTTTTGCGCTGCACCTACGAATGATAAATCACCTACCACGTTCAAATAGTTATCCAACGCAAGACACTTGGTAAACGTTATGATGCGCAGCCAACAAGTAGGATAGTACGTCCATTTCCTAATACATTGGACGCAGAGAGTATGACCGCTACTCGGTACCGTAGTTATGGTGACCAGTTCGACGCATATGGTGCATAGAAGTTTGCGCAGATGACTCTTGAACTCTTCCGACACGTTTTGGTATTCGATTATCTGATCGGCCACTCGTCGGATAATATATTTCTGATGTATCGCTTGTGTGTGTACCAACTATGCACGTGTCAACAATGCTCTGGAGTTCATCGAGTGTGCTCTTGACCGAATCTTGTACCGTCGGTTTGTCATCTTTCAAGTCGATTTCCCGGCTAAGTATCGTCTATGAAAATCGTTATATAAGTATTTTGTTGATTTTTCATAAAATTTATACATATTTTTTTTTTTTTTTAACTATAGTTATTAAAAATGATTTAAGAACAAAAAAATATATATAACCATCTAACTGTTTGCTTTTGTCAAAATATTTAGAAACTATATAGTATTCAGTAAAATATACATCGCATGTATGTTATTATTGTATAGTTGATATTTAAAACTTAATCCACATCAATTTAACTGCATCAACTGTTTTTAAACATCAAAATCAAAATTACAACACAACCATTAAAAAATGTGTTTCTTTTATGACTAGGGCTGCGCGATTATTCACGCACGATAATTCAAATCGATTAATCGATTAGTCGGTTATTTTCTAAGCCTTATAAATAATTGATCTAATAGAAATTTGATTATTCAATTAATAATCGAAAGAAGATTAATCGATTATTAATCGATTAAATTATCGAGATGAATTATAATTTAAATTATAACAGGTTATTTCGATTTTATATTTATACATTATATATTTATGAAAAAGAAATGATGAATGAAAGATAAATATTACATGTATAATTTATCATTAAGCCGGGTTTACACGCAACGACAAATCGTAACGATGTGATTGACAATTTATCGTCATTTTTATTGTTCAGACTAATCGAAAGAGTGAATACTGTTTACGCGCTACGATTTCTTGTCCAATATTCTTTGTCGATCAGGATTCACTCAGAATTAAGTTTTCCATCAGTACAACCTTCTCCATGAACAGCCTATGCAAACTAAATAAAATTCTTGCGATAAATGGTTGCAACATGTTATAACCAATTATAATTTAATAACTTATAATAATCGGTTATAATTTATGTATTGATAACAACCGATTATAATGGAAATAATTTTCTATATATCGATTATATGGAAATAAAATAATCGCGTAGCCCTACTTATGACTACATGATACGTGGTACATAATATGTATCTTTTCGCTATTAAAATATCCAAATTACTGAATAAGTTCCGTTGCCTGTATAGTTTACAAATTAATTTTTTGAAATGTTATTGATATAGTGTAGTTATACGTAAAATGGATAAGTCGCGGTTCATTTCGCGAAACCGTCAATAACGAGATTTGGGTACATATGTATAAAAATATACCAATATAACAACAGTAACTTAGCAATTAAGTGAAAATAATATTATGTATAGATTTTTTTGTACTTGAATTAAAATATAAATTAATTTGTAATGTATTTAAATTATATATTATATATAATACACCGATCCCCGTTCAGAATTTTTTTTGTATATTTATTAAATTTGACCTTTACAAAGTTCGCTGTTAATTATCGATATTCGATGAAATTAAGATTATTATTTATGTTTTACATTTCATTGTCAATCCCTGAAGATTTACAATTTACAAATGTAACTTTAAAGTGCAATCGTGTCGTCTTACTTATACTATGCGAATTTAATATTTTTGTTAAATGGAATTCATGTAGGTAGGTATTGCGTGCAAACTCTTCGTACTACCGTGTATGTAAATAATATGTTTTGAAATATGTTGCTAAGAAATACAATTACCGTACTCATATATACTTTACACGCGTACCTCATACCCAGTAGTATGTAAATAGATAATAAGTGGCCAAGTCGAGTATAAGGCTTTAAGTGTTTATTTAAAATACCGAGACAGAAATTATGAAAATAATTATAGTATTACTTTATTTTCTTTTTTTTTTATACCAGAAATTTTACAGAACATGCACTCAGAAATATGTAGTTCCACGTCATGTTGCATATTTTTACGACTGATGTTGATCTCTAAGGTTACTGCACATGTGTGTTTATACATTGTAAAATATGTTGTTATGCCTTATTATGGCAGAACTTGGAAATTGTATAAAAACTATTACTTTTAAAAAAATAAGTAAACTATTTATATAAATATAATGTTATTCAAATACTACATTATTCTTATAATGTTTAAACTACCTACAGCTCTCTGTGGCTTGGAGCATTACCTAGTAAAGTCTCCATGTGGTGGGTCTAAGGTTAATTTATATTTATATAAAAAAAATGGGATTTCTGTGGTGATTGAAAACAATGTATCACCTACCATCAGATAATATATAGTCTGGTTATTCACATCAAAAATTACAAGCTATTATTATTTTAATATGTTTCTTTTAAACGTAACATAATGGTATATTATTAATATACATAATGTAAATGTAATAATGTATAATCATAAAATTAAAAATGTTGGATGTTATTGCTTAAAAGTAAGAACACATCAGGATTTTTTCTCAAAAAAAAAAAAAATAATAATGAATAATAAGTTTTATAGCACAACGAACAGTTCTTGGAAAAATAATCTGAGTAGATAATTCCGCTGTGTCCTCCAATACTCTATTAAAGCACTGAGCAAATTGTTTTTTCCGCTAAACTGTTTGAATTTTACCTATTTGGTGTATTCTTCAAGATATGAAATTTACTAAACTATGATGGGTGTCTTTAAATCTTGGGATTCTGAAATCTATACATATTCTTATCTGTTATTTTTATTTATGTATGAAAATGACAAAATTAATAGGAGTAATAATAAATTAATTTATGAAGAATACCTAATCTAAATTCTTTAAAAACCATAGAGTTTAATATTCCATGTTTTACATTATTTCTAATAAAGTTTAACTACGTATTAACAAACATCATAACAATAATTATTGAAGAAGTATTCTGAAAAATAAAACTGATGAAAAATATATTATTCCAAATTTCATACTAGTGTTATTTTCAAAATTTTATTAAAAATTGAAACTTTATATCAGTTTCACAATATAGAATAATATCTAGAGATGTAAAAAAACTTTTGAATAAAACAAGTTCATTGTGGCGGAATAGCTGTTCTTTTTGTCATTTTATTGTAACAACAAAAGCTAATGGGCCCGTGGCGTAACAAAATATTAGCACTTTGGTAAAATAGCAGGTAACAAATTAAATATGATAATATATTCAAAACATTGTTGCTCGATTAATTTTCTTCATAGTTCAAAAAATAATTGTCTTAGGGACATCATATTTTTCCTGAATTCTTATATTATCGTTTGCTATAGGTGTAATATAGCACTTTAGATGATTTTTTTTTTTTATGTTAAATTTATAAATAACCTAACCATTAAAAGTTTACCAATTAAGAAATTTGGTTCTTCTACTACAGCGATGACCAACCTTTTTTCCTTGGCAGGTCACTTTGGTAAACAATCATCTTCGAGCTGGTCAACAAATACAAAAATATGAATAATGTCTATATTTATTGAATAATATAATTTTGTTGCACGTAATTGGTATACAATATACAAACGGTACATATTTGAACTTGTTTCCGTTTGTTTGAAAATGACCGAAATTAAAGTTAATAAATTAATAAGAAATCGCATTTTATAATAATTGTTTTCTTTATTATTTTGTTTTATTTTAAAAATGTATAACGGGCCGGAACTAACTATTCTTCTACATAAATCGTCATCAGAAATATTAACTGGTCCATTCTTTTATTTGGAATCGGTTTTTCAAGAATGATGTTACATTGGTTTCAATTTTAAAAATCCAGCACATCAATACCATTCAATCTTCCTATATCTCGCTCGACGTGAAGTCTTATTATTATTTTTTTTTTTTTCTATAAACTTTATACATGATATACCGTTTATATTTATCCAATAACTTATATTAATTATTTACTATCTAAACCTAAATAATTAAACAAAAAGCATACATTTTATAACTCAGTAATAACAGTTTTTTACAATTATAAAATTATATAATAAAATGAATTTACACAAAATAAACAAGTCTGGATATTATTCCCTAGTTATTATGCACATGGTGGTAAACATGGTAAGCGGAAGTGCTTCAACACCCGTTATTTCATACGACCGCATCCAAATTGCATGGCAAAAAAAAATGTCCGAATTGCATGCCACGTCTTACATGGGTCTTTCCGAATTGCATACAGGTTCGATTTTAGCAATTTTTTATGTTATTTATTTTTAATATCCTGGGACGCTGTATTTTATCAATCCATTTTCCCTCTGATTTTGACAGATTTGGGACTGTCCGTGAATTCCACGGGTATGATTGAAAATGGATTGTTTTTATTTTATTTGTTTGTGATGATTTAGATGATTAAAATCAAGTAAAACTATTTGTTTATATGTGTAATATTTATTTTATTTGTTTTTATGTTTTTTAAATAAATAGCATTTAGTCTGTCAAAATGAGAGGAAAAATGGATTGATAAAATACAGCATCTCAGAATATTAAAAATAAATAATAAAAAAAATTGTTAAAATCGAACCGGCATGCAATTCGGACATACGCTTCTGAGACGTGGTATGCAATTCGGATTGACCCCTGTAAGACCTGGCATGCAATTCGGACATTCCAATTTATGTTTATTTTTTTGGCATGCGATTCGGACACACCGATTTCAAACAAGAGAAAAAGATAAAAATAAAAATATTATTGTAGGTATTAAAAAAAAAAAGTACGAATTATCACTCAATGTCATTTTAAGGTGAGAATACTATGGGTTCTTTACATATAAGGGTCCCGGAGACTTGTTCCAACATGACCTTCCTTAATCAGGCTTGAACTGGACATTATACGACATCAGACCACTGCGCAGATGCACAGAGGCATATCGATTCAAACCGCACCTGCACGTACTAAATTTTTAAGCACAGACTGCATATTGAGGACCAAACATTGTAAGAGACGTCCATTAAAATAGTTTTTCTATTTAAAATTCGTCTCGAAGGTCGGTGTTGTTTGGGCAGTTATATTTCTTGAAGGGAAACGAGTATAACCCAAATCCTGAGCCTCACGCTTTATGCTTAAATTTGGTACCTTGCATTTGAAAAAAATAGTAAAATTGGTTTTAAAAATTGTTTTATAATAACTGATTCGTCGTGGGATGTCTCGCTGATGTAAAACATTGAAATTATTTCGTACAAAAAATATGCATAAAAGGATGAAATATTAAAGGAAATTACTATGGCAAAATCAAAAAATATGGCATAAGTAAAAACAAAATATTTTGATTTTTTTTCAGAAAAATTATTCTTTATTTACAAAATGTACATTAATTTAATACCAAAATTAAAAAATTAAAAATAACGCGTCAGAAACGAACTCGTTTGAATCTGATATATTTCAGTTATTTTTATTTTAACAAACTCTGAACCTTGTTTAGGCCGTAGGCAATCAACTATAAATTTAATTTAATCGTTGGTCTTAGTTGTTTTCGTGACACTAATAATTCAAAATGTACAAAATTATCATGTATGTAACTACGTTTATACTGGTTTGGACAATTTATTTCATTCGTTTTATTTTGCGTCACGCACGAGATGATTGATAATAATAATAATAATGACGTATAAAACAACGTATTAATTGTTTTCGATATGGTGGTTAGGTGTGGTTAATGTCCACCTAATTTCTAGTCGGAATGGATTTTCTAAGAATATATTGATCGAATGAGTTTTGTCCCGTGCATTTAAGGTACCATTTTTATTTGCCCCCCGAAAATAGTCTATAGCACGGAAATTGAAAAAACGGTGAAGGAAACAGGACCGCCGTGCCAACTACCGAGTGCTTGGCGACATGGCAATAGTCGGTCTTAGGATCAGTGGCGGCGTGAACTTATTATTTCAATGACGTAGGCAACATTTCTCAACACCTAATCTATTGGCACTTTTGCGCTATTGATTATTGTGAATTTAATTTATATTCAATCGATTACGTTAAAAACAAGTTCCTAATTTGTACTCAACTACAAACGTCCACTTTCAACAAATGATTTTTCGTGACGCAGCCGCGTCAAATTAACTCCGTTTACGCCGCCACTGCTTAGGATCGCATCACATTACCACAGGTTGTATCGCGCGGTTTCTTTCCTGAGTTCTACACATGTGTATTTATGAAACCTGACACACTTGGACGTTTCCAACGCGTTCTATCGCTAGTAGTCGCTCAGTGGCGTTGTGTGTCGCGGTTTGACGGTGACGCTGCTCGTACGATTTTTGACCGCTCAAAATAAAAACCTTTGGTTTTACATTCGCATGCACCATACTACAGCGGTATAAACGCGCGTTTTCAATAGTTATATTATTCAAAATTAATTTTTTTGACACTGAAACATTCATTATCTTCGCGGTTTTTATTAAACGGATGTACTCAAAATGCTCTTCCTCTCCTTGGACAATTTGAATGTCCAAAAGATTCTGCGATTGATATTACTTGAAAAGAACGCGTGTAGGAATTGTAATCCATCCTACACAACATTTTTATTCAATTAAATAACAGTATTCATATAGATGATATTAAATAAATTACTATACTTGAAATTTAAAATATCCAAAAGAAGTTTTAGAGAGTATGTCATGGAATGAAGGATTGATTGGTCAAGTGGGCGAGGAGGAAGTGAGAGATGCGGTGAAGGCGATGAAAAAGAAAAAAGCGGTAGGACCAGATGGAGTACCTGTAGAGGTGTGGAAAATGTTAGGAGATGTAAGCATTGGGTGGTTGAAAAATCTTTTTAATAAGATACTGATAGAGGGAAAAATGCCAGAAGATTGGAGAAAGAGTTTTATTGTACCAATATTTAAAGGAAAAGGAGACATACAAGAATGTGGGAACTATAGAGGAATAAAGCTCATGAGTCATAGTATGAAGATCTGGGAAAAGATTATAGAGAAGAGGATAAGAAGTGAGACCTCGATATCAGGAAACCAGTTTGGTTTTATGCCAGGAAAATCGACAATGGAGCCATTATTTTGTGTTAGGCAATTAGTAGAGAAGTACAGAGAAAAGAATAAAAAACTATGCATGGTGTTTATAGATTTAGAAAAGGCGTATGACAGGGTGCCAAGGGAAGTTTTAAGGTGGGCATTAATGAGGAAAAATGTATGTTAATTTGATCCAGGATATGTATGAAGGGTCGAGTACTAGTGTCAAGAGTCGGTGTGGAGTATCAGAAGGTTTCAGTATAGGAGTAGGTGTGCACCAGGGGTCAGCTCTAAGCCCCTAACTGTTCTCAGTGGTAATGGATGAGGTTTCAAAGGAGATACAGGGTGAGATACCATGGTGTATGATGTTTGCGGATGATATAGTTCTGATAGGAGAAAACCTAGAAGTTGTCAATAATAGGTTAAATGAGTGGAGGTTAGCCCTCGAAGAAAAGGGATTGAGAATTAGTAGAAATAAAACTGAGTATATTGAGTATGATTTTGGACAAAGAGACCAAGAAGTTGAAGGAATGAGGAGACAACTGACAATAGATGGTGATGTGATAGGTGAAGTTGAGAGCTTTAAATATTTAGGATCTTTTGTTCAAAAGGACGGGGGCTTTGACATTGATGTAAAACATAGGATTAAGTGCGGGTGGATGAAATGGAGAGAAGCATCGGGCGTGTTATGCGATAAGAGAATTCCAATTAGGCTGAAAGGTAAATTTTATAAAAGTGTAGTGAGACCAATTATGCTGTATGGTTCAGAGTGTTGGGCGGTTAACAGGAGAATAGAACAAAGTATGAGTGTCGCGGAAATGAGAATGCTTAGATGGTTGAGTGGAGTGACAAGAGAAGATAGAATAAGGAATGAATACGTGAGAGGTAGTGTTGGTGTAGCGCCAATTGTGGACAAGATGAGAGAAAATAGGCTGAGATGGTTTGGGCATGTGATGAGGCGAGAGGAAACGAATGCAGTAAGAGTGGTTATGAAGATGGACGTTGAAGGGAAAAGAGGAAGAGGAAGAGGAAGACCAAAAAAGAGATGGTTGGAGACTTTGGAGAATGACATGAGGGCTGTCGGTGTGTGCAGAGGAGATGTGATTGACCGAGTAAAGTGGAGGTGTAGGACAAGGGTGGCCGACCCCAAATAGTTGGGAGGAAGGCGAAGTAGAAGAAGAAGAAGACTATACTTGAAATTTATTTTATTAAATTTTTTAACTTATAATAAAGGTAGGTAAATATATTAAGGTTATTTATTGTAATGAAAATCGAACTTACTTATGATATTATAATATTTAATAATAATAATACAACACACATGTACAACGAAAATTGTACAACTGAGAGTGTTTTACCGCGTTGAACCGCTTTGTAGCGTTCAACTTTATCAAATTTATCGCGCGGTGCAATCGCGATATGTGACGTGACCCTTACTCCCGTACCGCGCTATAAGATGTTTCACATCAATAATATTAAAATTATGAAGTAGGTTCAGCGTATAAATATTGAAATATCCAATAATAACATTACCGTAATCACAACACATGCACTATCCTAATATCGTAATTTTCAGTGTATCTAAATACCTAGTATGCATGGGGCCCCATAGAGAGGGGGGTAAGTAGCCAGAGTCACTTTTGAAGCCCTCCCGCGGTGATTACTTTCATTAAAAACATTTTATCTGCATTTATAGATTTAAATGTTTTTAATAATTTTGTAATATTTATAATATGAATGCAAAAAAAAATACAAAAATCTAAGTTTGATTTAATGACTTGATTTTGCTTGTTTTATCTTTTTTGTATTGTAAAATAAAATACAGATTAAGAATAAGTCAAATATAAATTGTTTTTTTCTAGAAAATGTTCCATTTTCCTTTAATTCAAGTCAAAAATAAACAGGTTTTGAATTGTATTTTTCTAGTCTTATATACCCCGCAGATAATTATACCAAACTACGCCCATGATCGTAATATAATATTAATTATTTAACAATAAAATAGCGTTATAACAGCGACTGCTATAACAATATCATATTGGCTATAAGTCCCATAAATGATAAACTAAAAGTAACAATAACTGGCATCTCAGTATCTGAGTAGCAATTTGTGTCTGCTGTTTTAGAATTACTGTCAAAGAATCACTGCAACTGTTATTTTATGCTATCACTTTTTTTTAGTGCGTGTTTGTTTGTTATTGACATAGGGTGTAGTTAATACAATAATATTATAATGATTGGTCGATTCCGTGATAAATGTCGACGATTTGAAAGTTGTGCTGAATAACGAACACTTAAAATTACTAAATAACATCAACATTGACATCAAATAAATTCTTTATTTAATTTTAATTTTTTTTTTTTTATTAAAGATATACTACATACTATAGTATAGAGTGGTCAAATTTAAAATAATTTTAATTCTGAAAAAGTATAAATTCATTCCAATTTCAGTGTTAGTGATAAATATAACCACGTGCTAATTAGTACCAGACGATCAGACATGACCAGAAAAATTAATTTTTGATGAATACAATTATTTTTTTACTGTATTTTTTAGTATTTGTCTGTATATTTTCATTATTATTTAACTTATATTTATTTACATTAAATCAAATTTGTATAAATATCAATAAATTACGACTTAAAAATTACGGACGTGTAAATAAAATTAAAATAAAAAAAAAAAAACACTTTTTTTAAATTGTAGTTATTGAGGTACCTACCGAATTATTTGTATGATAAAAATTATTTATGTGATTATATGGTCTTAGGTTGGATTAATACTTAATAGGTTTTACAAGTGTTTTCACTATGGGTTTGGTAAATCCTGAGGATAGCTCTGTACACCGATATATAACAATCAATATAGATATACGAAACGGTTAAATAATATACAAATCATTATTGTTGGATTTAGAAAATCGTGGAAAAGAAGAAAAACAAGCATGTACCACGTCGTCAAATTAAAATCGATATTCTATATTTCGAGAGTATACAATATTAAAACAAATAAGGTAAAAAATAACAAATTCATAAGACTTCCCTAAAACATGCGATTCGCGAGAACATAATAGGTAATATCATGTCATTTATAATATATTATATTATCGTTTAAGGTAATAAAATCAACTATCTAATATCGACATATAACGCGTGCGGTCAGAGTATACATGTTATATAATATATATTACGATCCTAATCTTAAACGCGCGCAGTTTTTGTTCTTCAGTGATTTATATATATATATATTTTTTTTTTAACAGAATAGAGAAGACAACGTTTATATCGTATATACGTGGACAGTATATAAGTATGTATAATATAATGACGTATATAATCGTGATACTAATATTGTATAAATTATAAATATTACCTTAATCATTTCATACAATACATATATATATATATATATATATATATATAACTTAATAATATAATAAAATTAATAATCGTAGGTATAATATGTGTATGACGAATATAAATAATAAAAATAATAATATGGAACAATATATATATATAATATATATTAAATGAATGATACGCGCGCAGTAATGTAATAATAATACATTTTTAAGATCACTCTAAAAGGTTCAGAGTGCTGTTGGTCTTCCTTAGTTGAGCTCTCCACGGAATGATTTTCGCGTGTCCGTCGTCGCTGTCCGCACCGTCGACCTTGTTGCCGTTGTTCTGCTGCTGCGGGGATTGCGGCTGCGGGGCCGCCTCGGACGGTTTCTCTTTGGTCTCCGACGGCGGCATCAATTCGTCCGGCTGATCGTTCTCTTTGTTATGCCCGTCCGACTGCGGCGGCGGCGGTGGCGACGACGGCAACTCGGCGAACGTCACCTTGGCTCCGGCACCGGATGATCTCATCGGTTGGGTCGATGTCCTATACGAGCAAACCGATGCGTTATTGAAAAATAATAAGAAAAAAATAAACGTTCGCAATACGAGACACAATATGCCGTCAATTTGTAAGTCGAAGGGTTCTTACAACAAACCGCGGTCATGTATTGTTCCACGTGCGCTATTTAAAACGTGTCGTACCAGTGTATGATACCGCGAACGCGTGTTGTATATTTATTACCTATCGAATCTTTGTTGTACATCAATTTAAGTATTTCATTCGCTCACACGCTGATGGGTACATCTCAAAAACGACGAAACGTATGAACTCGAAATTCGACGATGAAGGGATATTTTGGAAATCATATTTTTTAGGGTCAAAACATTTTTGCGCTAGATGTATAAATAAATAAAAACGAATATAATTGGAACTTTACGACGATTGTTTCGAGTTATAATTTTTATCATTGCTTTAATTCAAAACAATAAAATATCTTCCGGGCGGGTCCGTGTAATGCAGCTAAATTATAACACTTCTAAAATATAACCTATTAAGATCAGTAACCGCAGACGTTCAAAAGTTGTATGAAATCAGTTTCGCGGTAGCGTATGGTTACTTTGGTAACGTATAATAAATTACACACGCGCATACGTGATATGGTGTATTTAAATGTAAGTACGTGGTTCAACCAATCAGGAATCACTATTTTACATAACGAGACACGGGACACGATAAGTGTAGACCCGGTTAAATTCGAGTGGTACGTGCTCGTCGACCGCGGTTCACCGAAAACGTCATTTGGCATACCATACACGAATAATTATTAAACGTTTAGTTTTACCGCGGTATAATAGCGGTTTAATAGATGATTTGAAATTGAAAAAAAGTGACCGCAACGACGCGTAGTCTATAGTTTGTACACGATATGTGTTACGGTGATGAGAGAGAGGAGCCACGGGGTAAGGTTTTCGGAGTTGTATATTATATTTCTTTCGATTCGGAAAATATGCTTGTCAACACTGTTATTTGAAAGTTTATACTGTTATTATTATCGTACTGTTATTGTTAAAAGTGTGTTAAACACCTTTAACGGATTCGGTTAATACATAAGTATAGTAAAGAAATATTATAAGCCCCCCCACCCCAGATGTATTCGAAAATGGAAATACTAATATTGTATCGATTCGCGAAAGCTTTAATAAATTCGTAAAAGTGATGCTAGTATAATTTAGTTATTAATGACATAAAGCGATTTTAAACATGTTGATGGTTAGATTTCGTTTCAATAGTGTGAAAATTACCTAACAAAACATTCTCCAACATCGTACTCGTAAAATGTTCTACCGTGAAATGTTAGGATTTTTAAAACTAACTACCAGCTATGTATACGGCATACGAGTATAATAAATAATTATCGGTTATTATTCGGTAATACGAAACTCCTCCGCACGATATAAAATTTTCAACATTTGAAATGTATAAATATCGCGATAAACTGAGCAAATCATATTGTGGTGTAGTCATTATGCATTAGACGTTTGTAAAAATAAATGAAAAAAAAATTATACATACATCAAAAATTTTACTTTAACGATTCAATAATTATAATGTTTAGATAAACTCATTGGTCGCACACATACAACATAATTGTACTTGATTATAAAATAAAATCCGACGAGTTGATACGCACATCGTACGTGTAAAAAAAAAGTATCAGTTATAATCGTTCAATAATCATACATCATTAATACCGTAGATTAGTTGGTAATGATTATTTTCGTAAGTATATCCGACAGATAAATATTACATATAAGCAACAAATGAACTGTTTGAAATGTTTAAGTTGTATGAATCATACAAGCGAAAATGAGTTGTTAATCGATTTTGTTGGAACGTACTGAATCAACGTGCGTAATAAATATATACTTATATTTATCGACTAACCTGAAGTGTCGCATTAATATATTGAATGTTATTGAAATCGAGCTAAATCAAAAGATTTGATCATAAAATTTGAGTGGCTGCATGTTATGCGCTACTTAAACGTGCACACGGCTAATTAGTTTTTACTTTTAACTCACAAGCGTCGTGATGTACAGATATCATAAAGACACGCACACATATTATTTTAAACGACGAGGGAGAGGCTTGGATGGTTTTTGGTGAAAACAACAACAGTGCTCTCGCAGGAAATCAAACCGTGACGACGAAAATTTCTACACACCGACTAATTATCGCAGCGTCTAATTATTAAACGTCACAAACCGTGTGCTCGTATTTTACGAAAACATACTTGTCGTCTTGTTTCTTGTTTTGCATCAGCTGCCGTTTCCACGGCGGCAAAGCCTGTAAGCGCTTCTCCTCCGCCTGTCGACTCAGTTCCTCTTCCAAGTCTTTTCGTGCTTTTTCCGCGGCCTTTTTGGCCATCATCTGACGCTTCCATGCGGGTATCACATTCCCATTTGCATCCTTTTCCGGGATCTGTAAAAACAAACGTTATTTTTATTTTTTTCATTAATTTTCCACTCGACGCAGACTCAATTCTTGTCCAGTACAAATAATATAAATAGTACAAAACTAATGCATTTTTACACGGTTAAAATAACGACAAGAGGAGTTCCGTGAACGCAAACGTATTGTATACGTATATATATATAATTAGATGTAATGTAATTAACGACCGTCGAGAATAGCATAAAGAATAACGTCATTACTTGTCTTAATGTTTAACACGAGGTGAAATCGCGCACCATATAGCTTTCGGATCTTATTTTAATGCCTTAAGTGAAATGTGTGTAAATCGAGCCTCAATTGCATATCTCATTGGGATAGTCACGATTATGATTATGTATGTTTTAGGACGATCCTATCATCAATTTCAACTTTGAGATATTTCTATTAGTAATTGTAGAGCTGTACACTATAATATTACACTCAAAAAAAAAATTAAAAATTAATTGATTTATGTTTGTAATCAGTTATGCATATCAATAAATACCAGTTCAAAGACTCAGATTTTCTATCGAACATTCTATGCATAGTATAGAGCTATTTAAGGTCAACATTTTCTGATAAGTGCAAATGTATGAATCATTTTTCTTACGAAGATACTTTGGATAGCATAAAAATATAGATTCGAAAAAAAAATAATTTCAATAGTAACACAAATAATAAAATATAATAACTACAATTTTGTTGGTAGTAAGATTAAAAATATTTTTTAATTTATAATAATAACAAACATATTCGTGAAGAATGAAGATATTCAATATTTAAATCAAAGATATTATATAGATTGTCTAGATTTTAATTATATTACAATAAAAAATAATAATAAAAATTGTGTTTTCATAATATTAAATTTACCTGATCGATAATATTGTCCGGCGACAGTTGTTTTGTGATCTCGTTGATCTTTTGTTTTTCGCTCATTTCATCCATTTTGACTTTTTCTACTTTCATTTTTTTGATGCCATTGATATCTTTGGACATTTTCAGTTCGGCGATCAAGTCTTGTCTCTGTGCTTGTAACGGAGGCAATTCACCTAATGAAACACACACACGCGCACAAACACACCACATGAGTCAGTGAAAGCCGAAGAAATTAAAAACCATTCCCATAAGATTTTTATTATAACAACAAAACTCATCTAATTACACACGTTGTTATTATTGTCAGACTCTATTAATATAATACACGTATAAATTCGAGCGTGAAGTAGTATGAATCACTTTCGTAAACAACCAATCCCATTACGTTATTATTTTATATAGAAATCTATACAAATAGCAGTATATTATATACCTATATAAATATTTATAAAATTATATTCTAATTACAGATTAACATTTTCAAATAGATTTTCTTTTAAGCAGTCTGTTAAAAAAAATTCAAGACCTGATAATACATTTTTCATATTATAATTAATATAATTTGACGAAACGTTGTTTTATTTCGATAATGAATTGTACATCGGGCTAAAATGATCTAACGTAAAACATATAATGAACTCTCATTGCCAAAACATAATGGAAACACGGTTCTACTATTAAAATGTATATAACTCCGTGGGATGTATAAATTTAATTATAAACATCGCAATAAAAATGTATGTATCCTATACGATTACAATAACAAAATGCATCGTTGAATTCACTTAAGATTCGTACTATTGTTATAAAATTTACAGTATATATATTCCATTTGAGGACGATTTATTGAAAAATAATGAAGCATAACAATAATCGAAATACCTACGTGTACAAAACTTAGGTTCTGGAAAAAAACTACCTACGCAATAATTATCGCAGAATTATAAATGCAATATTATGACTGTTAATGTTGGTTTGACGGAGTAAAATGATACGGAAGAATCTGAGTAAGGGATAAAACACATGGCCTTACGTCGAAGTAGTAAATAAGAAGAGCTTGCTTTTATTAAATTTGTTAAATTTCTAACATTGAAGTTTTAAATTTTAACTAGGTAGTGCAACTAGAACATTTTGTAATTTATAATTGTTTATCTGGCAGTAGATTCAGATAGTTGATGAGTAAACCAGCTAATGATCGAAAATGCATAAATAATACTGAAATCGGGATTAATATTTAGATTTTTTGATTGATATTTCGCAAATAATCTTGCAAGAATACATTAGGAGTTGTCATATTGTATCGGTGCGCTCGAACTGTAGTCACTATTTCATAAGGACATGTTATATTTAATCAAGAGGTTTTATTTTTCGTTGCTTTTTCAGTATTGTTATTTTTTCGGCTTATTTACCGAAAATGTTGCGCTCTTTCATCACATAACCGCGTTATAATTCTTACCGGATTGTTTGTCGAAATTGTTGTTGTTGGCGTGATGGCCCGGCATGATCTTGACGGTGCCCGGTGTCTTCTTTAGCTGCACGCTGTGCAAGTCGTGTATGCTGATGGCGGCCAAGGGTTGCTGCTGATGCTGCTGTACGGCCACGGACAACTCGGACTTGGTCCTGTGCAACAACCGGGCCGGTAGTTCCTCGATGCCGTCTGCTCCCGTACTGCCACTGCCGCTGCCGCTGCCGCCGCCGCCGCCGCCGATGCTCTTCAGGTACTCCGAGGGTTTGATGAGTCCGTCGTCGTGGGCGCCCGCGGCCGGAAACTTTGGCGGAATGAACGGTGCCGGTTGCTGCTGTCCGACGGCCGCGGCCACCGACGCCCCACCGCCGTCCGCGGAATCACCTGCGCAACCGAAACGGCCGTGTTGAGAGCGTGTCGCGGTCCACGGGGTCGCGCGGTCGCGGGCGGTTAGTAGCGCGCGAAGCCGACGTAAACGGTTTTCGACGTAGCCGCGCGCGCCAAGAGCCCGCCGCCGAAGATGACGAGACGCGCGCTCGGTCAAAGCGATAATTGCAGCGAAAGCCGCCCCGGTGAAATCGGTTCTCCCGGTGGCCGATTTTTATCGGTCAAACGCGTTTTTAATTAATCCGGGTACTGCACCGCGCGCGCATATGAGTTGTGCAAAGTGTACGTACGGTGCGGAGTAGACTTTTGATTGTTCACGGGCGGGTGGTCTTCCGCGAAATTGTAGCGAATAACGTACGAGACGAAATTATACATGCACGTAGCAGCGGTACACTGTTGGAAAAGCTATAATCGCGATTAAAAAATAAGTGATTGGACACGAACGAAAACAAAACAGGCGAAACTGGTTTTGGTTTTGTGAAAACGTTTAATACGCTTTGATATGTAAACATATTAATGTAAATGTATTCATAACTGTAATTAACAGTTGTTCAAAAGCGTTTGATGTGCGTTCGCGTACTTATCGATGATTTTGTGGACGAGCCGCGGGATCCGATTATTTAACCTGATCAGCAAATAATCGGGTGTTTACTAATGTGTACACGTGAGACTTCCGAATCGATGGATAGGGACTTGAATGTTAAATTTATGACGAATACACGCGTCCGTATATAAACGTTGGGCAGACAGTATACTATAGTACATATTCCGGTCGGTCATGAATGTGATCGAGGAAAATACGTGTAACGAAAGGTACTATTCTAAAATAATAAAATTTGATTGAACCATATACTTTTGTGTCGTTTAAAATATAATTTAATTACGTTATTAACGCACTTATCCGATTGTATAGTTATTATTTTATTTTAACACTGTTCGACGAGAGTGTATAAGTTCACTCTCGCAATATATTTTCCTCTGACCAAGATAGAAAAAATACCGGTTCCCCATGATCACGGTACAGAGGGAAAACTTTGGAGACACAAAGAAAGGAAACATCTATAGCCTTAGAAGAAAATCACGGCCGACAACGATTAGCAATCACCGGACATTGATTCATAAGATGTTTCCATCTTATTTCAAAACGCGCGCGACACGGTGTCTCGTGTTCTGTCGTGATACGCGAACACACGTTAAAATATTATCTTTTGCTATAGCTGCGCAATGGTAATTTATTCCTGTTATTCTAACGCATGTTATACGCTACAGAACCGTTGAAAGAGTTTCTTTAAATTGCATTTATCTTGTTTTTACTTACGGGTCGATTGGTTGCGAGCCGTTTGGACGTAAACGTACATCTGACGGTGGAAATCGTTGACCGGCATCGGCGGCGGGGGCGGTGGCGGACACGAGCCCGCCGCCGGTTCCGACACCACTCGCTTAAGCGGTGTCCGTTCCTTGTGGTGATGGTGAATGGCCGCGTGCAGCGGCAGCGTGTGATGGTGGTGCTGGCCAGGTACCTCCGGGTCCGAGTCTTCGGCCGAATGGCTCACGTCCGACGGCGAGCCGCTCGACACACCGGACTCTATGTACGATTGACACAAATGAGCTTAATTAACACACAAGTTACGTACACTAAACGTTTAGCCCACCCGAGTCGCGGGGAGTACTCTTCGTCGTGTCGTATTTATTGATTTATCTACCATCGATTTGTACGCAAACGCGTTGCATGCGTTCATGCATGTTTACTTGAAATCCTTTGAACACAACGGCCGCGTTTTAAAATCGATCACATTATTCGGACGTTGTAGTTTACCGTCTCTCGTTGAACACACCAATTATTGAAATTAATTACCCACTTCTACTCGTATACAACCATCGCTCTAGTTCACGCAGCATCGCACAGATAATAACGTGATTTTTATCGTTTTATTGTTCCATAAACGTTTCAACGCGTTTAATGCGGATTATTAAAATCCTAATTTTACATTTTATACAACTTTTGTAACCATCGTGTTAGAGAGCTAATGTGAAATTCGAAGATAAAATCACGATTACGGGTTACGACTGCAGTGTTGTTAATTAGGTCAAAAACTGTGTGTACGGTGTTGGCGTGTGCATATTCGTTATAAAATAATACAAGATTAATAAGCGTTACTGAGACAAGTGTTTAACGATTAGACGGTAAAATCGATTACATATTATAAAAGTAAATGGATGTTTAATAATGAAAATATGTTAATACACGAATTTTACGAGTACTTTTAAAATTGTACGAATTCGTTATGAATCCGATAAAATTGTTATAGAAAAATAGAGAGTGGCAATACGGAGTATAATTTTAATTCGAATAGAAAAAATTGTTCTCAGAATATATGTATCGCTAGTGGACGGCAGTAACTGGAAAACACGGAAAGCAATATTTTGTAGAACATAACAGTATTAAATATCAGCTATACCAAATGCATTGTATAGAACGTCATATAATTTAAATTTTTAGAACAAGGTTTCAAAGTGTATCAAATTATTATGCTTTTGTAAGTACGCCTCTGACCTTTAAAAAATAAAAACTTGATGTTGATTACAAAAACTACATAAAATGAAAACAAATAGGAACCTAACCTAACTGTTCAATACCGCACAGCACCATGTACCCAAGTTCATATAAAGAGATATATCCGTGTAAAGTTTTTTTACAACACTTATTAACGCTATGAAAATCCTTCGATTAAAATACAACGAATAAATACTCAATAGTCTGCAGTGGTACAGACACTGAGTTTCCGAGATGAAAGACAACAACATTCGACAGGATCCAAGACACGTACAATGTATTTATACAATCGCATTGTTTCGAATAGAAAAACAACGTAAAGGTCAAATATAAGTCATAGGGGTATACTTCTTACTTCTCACTTAAATACCTAATAAGTCGATAGATCGTTTACTGACCACTGACGCGACCACGACCAGAGCATCAGTATTACAAGGTTACTCTGTGATGGGGGATGAGGGGGTTCAGCCACGTTGAAATACGTACCTGGCGTTATAGCGCCAACGGACTCGTAGCATTCGATCAGGTTGGACGTGTCGTTGATTATGGTGCTGCTGGTGCTGTTGGCCGTGTTGGAACACTCGACGCTGACGTTTGTGACGGTCGCGGGCGAGTTTATCACCGTTCCGCCGTCGGTGGTGTGAAGCACGACCACGGAGGAACCGGATCCGACGACGCCCAGACCACCACCGACGCCGCTGCCGGTGGAACTCATGGACCCGGAGCGGCTGTGGCTACCGGAATCGCGGCTGGGGCTCTTGGAATCCTTGCCGCGGCCGTGCGGCGCGTGATGGTTCTGCTGGTGATGGCCGACACCCACGGTCCCGGACGAAGCGCGGTGCCTCACCTCGTAGATGTCCTCGTAGTCGTTTTCGCCGGCGGCCGTGCCGGGGTCGCTGCCCCGGTCCGACGACGCCGAGCTCAGGTTCTCGTCCGAGCCGGCGCCCGAGCTGCTGTTGCTGCTGTGCACCTCCACTTTAACTGCGGACACGGAAACGGGTGACGTGACGGTTAGTGACGTGAACGTACCGGCCGGGCCGGACAGCGACGATACGTCATGCCGGTCGTCGGCGGCCTCGGTCGCGCGGCAGCTGCGGCCGCCAACGCCACCCGGCCACCGGTACCGTTGCAGTCGCGCGGGACACGACGAGAGCGCCGCGCAAATGTCGACGACCATTACGGGCTTGGCGGGTGGATGAACACTGCGGACGCGCGCGCGGTTACCTGTTCGTTCGCCCAACCGTGCGCGCGAACGAGCGCGCGCGTTATCTCCGGCCAGATAAGAACGACGCAACGCGACGTCGAGAGTGCAACGACGAGCACCGAATTCGTTCGCGGATATCTATTTTTTTCTTTTTTTTCTTCTTCGTATTCTATTTATTGATAATGAACTCGTAAAATTGAAACTCGCCCACCGATTTCGTTGCACAGCGTTTGTTACGGCGCGAGCGGTCGGTGCGAAAGTGCGAAAGCGATTAGGGGCGAAAAAATGCTAGTGCCCAAATTAATCTGATGGGATCGGCCGCGTATTCGATAGATTTACGATGTTCCGTTTACGGAACACGATGAGCCGACGACGCCAAGGTGATACGACCGACCCCACAACAGATAGTGGCAAAATTAGTAACAGGGTTCACGCGATCCCGGTGCAACACGCGTCTTTTCCCGTTAAATATTACAGCGGCGTGAATCGATAGCATCGTGAATAGTCGAACAGTACATGCGGTAGAGTTGAGGGGAAAAAAACACAGTGACGCGCTGACGAATGCAATGCGTGTTGTTTGCAATAGGTAATTATAATATCACCGAACAAGTACACTGTTGTCGAAACCGACGAGATAAAAATAAAACGATTGTATATTATTACAAAGTTTCGAGTATTATAAGCACCGAAGGAGTTGTCAGGATTATTGTTATTATCGGCGTGACGGATATTGCAGATATCGGCTTATCATTCGACAACGATGTGTATAATTATTTTAATAAACATTAGAGAATCTGACGAGCGCACTTATTATGAATAGTTGGCAATATAATAATATTACTTACACACGACATGGACTATCACCAAAAACGTGTCATGACGGGAGGGGATAAACAATTTATTTGGTACATTTCACGACGTCAATATAGTTATATATTGTAATATATATGGAACACGTCGTTCCAAAATGTAACGACAACAATTGTATAATAATTATAATAAAAATGGATCGCGGCTCTTACCGGTCATGGTGTTGAGGCCAATGGTCGGAGGTGGTGGCGGCGGAGGAGCGGCGGCGATTACGTATGCGGCCGTCTTGTCCGCCGCGAATATGTCCTTCACCGGGTCGTCGATCACACCGTTCGGATTATGCAAATAAAACGGTCCTTGCTGCTGCTGCTGCTGCTGCTGTTGATGTTGTTGCACACATTTAGCCGGTTCGACGGCTACAACCACGGGTGCGGTGTTGACTTTGCACCCGCCGATCTGTTGATGATGATGCTGCTGCTGCTGGACCGTCGCTGTCGCCGGGTTCACGACGTACAGACCGTCCTTGACCGCCACCTTGCCGCGTCCGGTCCCGTTCTGCTGAGGCTGCAGATGACCGGAAACCGGCGACGGAGGATGAAGATAAAATGGTTCTTGGCTCTTTTTGTAGTTCACACAGTCGGCAAACGAACACTGTACAAAAACGATACGTTCTATCATTCACTCGTCCATCATAATACGATGATTATTATTATTATTATTATCACTGCTATTGCCGCTCTGCACCACCGTTTATCTATTATTGTGAATTATATGACGATATTATATTATTCACTAGTGATGCAAATCTAATCATACGCAATCGGAATCGCGTGCGCGAACAAACGGTTTTCTCGGTTTCCACTTTCAATCATTAACGATCGGTTTAAATACTGAATAAATGCGCGTCGCAATAAAACGAGCATCAACAATGACGACGGTCGGCAGTGCCGGGCGTAGAAATCGCAATGCTTACCCGTGCGTCGTCATATTATACCACTATTTAATTGTGCAGATCTTGTTGAATCTGCAGAGCGTCGAGATGAAACCGAGTCAACTCCATACATAAAAATCATTCACGGTTAATGCCGGCAAACATATTTTATACGAGGCAAATCGAGCTAAATAGTATATTATTGTACGCCAACAATACATTACGATTCCCATTATTAAATCACACGTATAATCGAACAACATGTGTTCGACAAGACGTACTGGTAACGATCGTGCGCCATAAATCACACAACAGTATATGTTCGCGTATAATAACGATAGTATAGTGGCGATGTACTTACTCGTGTTTTCGGTTCTTCTTTCCGGCACGTACATCCCAACAATCTGCCGTTCTTTTTCTCGTCGTGATAATCCGGCATGGTACCGTGTTGCACTAACACGTTCAGACACTGTAGCACACAAACAAAATATTATATTGCAATATATTACATATAGATAAAATATGAAATGTCGAAAGGGTATGTATATTTATTTATAAAACACACACACAACATATTGCTGTTATGGTGCTAGTATACAGACATATCTGTGGATTACACAACGTCTGTACAATACGAATGTGTGTGTGTGTGTGATGATGCAAACGGCAGCAATTCATTTGTGGTCGACATTTCGCGAGCGTATATGGGCCTATATTATTATTATTATTATTATTTTCGTTTCACGTTATGAAACGTCCAGGATAAATAATTATTATCGTAAGGCGTAGTATTATTAGTACGATCTCGTTGCACGCGCAAGGGAAAGTGAATATTTGTCCAAAGCTTTGAGCTTTCATTTTTCTCTTGCAGTCCGTATCGTATATATTATGCATACGTATTAAATAAATATATAGATAGATAGATAAATAGCAGGGTAAAGACCATGACCGTGGTATTTAACGAACCGCGGAAATGTTATACCTATACTACAACAGCCCAATTGGGTTAATTATCCCGGGACGAGGACAAATATACTTGTTTTTTTTTTCGCTACGGTACGTTATGGAAAAATTGATAAGTTGCTGGTAAATAATAATATTATATTATTAGTTGGTGATCGCAGAACAATAAACCGATGGGTCGACAATGAGAGGTATTTAACAACGTGTTTTCGTACTGTTCGACAGCGGTGTTCGCTGGCTAGACAATGTCAGTGCGTGAAATTGATTTTTTTCACCGAATACGTCGATTTACAACGGTGGACCTCATCGAAAACGTTCATGTTTCGGCAACAACAGCAGGTAATTGGGTATGTAATGATTATATTTATTACTTGAATGAGCTTCTTCCTCCATACACTGTACGTGAATCCGGAAAAAGAAGAGAAATTCTTATGTGCGCCTAATTTATTCTCACACGAAACCTATTAATTATTATGACCATCGTGATCCGACGATTCAGCGAACAGCCGCACATAATATTCAGATAACCGCGGACGGACACAATAATAGGTATATAAACTTAATAATATTATTTAATGTATTCGTTGGTAAACGATAACAAAACCAAAATCATGGTCGACACATTTAAGGGCGGTGGACGAATGTGTTTGTGTTCACGCAAGTCGGAACCATTTAAATGCAACTTTCTGTTTAATGAACTATTTAAATTCCGAAACATGGATATTCGGACGAACTCGGACCATAATTTTATCCGAATCGGGTGTACGGTATAATTTTATATTTTCAGGATGAAATAGTTAATTTTGATGTGTGGCGTGTAGGTACAAGAATTTGGAATAGGAATACACGACATAACGTGTGCCCATACAAACGCGCAGTCTCCCATGCATAGGCTATAATCATGCACCTATACGTATTATTATTACAGTCGAACCGTTAGCTGATAAATGCGTATCGTCGGTTACGAGACGGTTAAGTGGAATCAGGAAGTTTCGCTCACCTCCATCTGGTGGTTTTCCGCCGCGTCGTTGATTGGGCTCTTCCCGTACTTGTCTACGACCAGGTTGGCGCCGTGTCTTAACAGCCACCGCACCGTGTCAACGTGTCCTCTGCTCGCGGCGAAATGCAACGCCGTTGCGCCATCACCATCTCTCAGGTTCGGGTCGACTCCTTGATCTCTCACCTAATCAACCATATACGTACACATTTATTATGGACTACTAATAGATTGCCGACGAGGGCGACAAACTGTACGATTGTGTTCACGTGAAAAAAAAAAAAATAATAATAATAATAAAATTACGTGTAAACTTGTATGAGGGGGTGTATCGGACGAGATCCGTGATCGGACCGTAGAATAATCAACAACAATACCCGAGAACGTTGGTAACGCATGACGAAACATCACGATAGAAGTGTGAACAACTTTACGAGTTCGTGTTTTCAGCATTACGTGTTACGTATGCACACAAAGCCTTTTGTCGTGGAGCTCTTAATTGTGTGAGTGACGAAAAATTCTAATACGTTTATCGTATTTTTAATATGTTCGCAAATTCGTGTACAACATTCAGTTCTTATGAAATTTCGGTGGAAATAATAACGGATATTATGAAACGTATTTTTGTGTTTGAGTATAAATATTTATACAAAATGGTAATTTGATTGTAATTATATTACACAGACATAACAACACTGTATAATGTTAAATGTAGAATGCATAAAATATGAAACAAAGATCATAAGAATTTTTGAAAGTTGAACTATAACCGAGTTATAGAAATGTGAAAAATCCCACGTGGATATGCATATCTACGACTTCCGTGTGTTTTTGTGTTATAATTAAAAATCGTAAATTTCATATAATCTACGATACTGCGATACATTACACGTACAATCTGGTAAAATAAATGTTCGAATGTTAAATTATATTATTAAAGCAGAGGATAGTAATAAAACATATTATATAAATATATATCATATACGTATATAGGTTGCTGATTGCATAGTAGGTCAACAGCTTTAAAATATCAGAATGAACTGCTATTTTATGTAGACGAAAAATAAATCGAGGAATGATTTATGTTCTCTTTTATTTCACGTCACACATGATCAAATAAGTAATATGGGTAATAACATAACACGCGTTTCGAACGTGTTACTGCTCGTAAGCTCACGAGACGTTTTTTCCGTTGTTGATCGAGTACTTCGAACTTACCATCCATTTCAAACAGTTGAGACATCCCATCTGGGCGGCGGCGTGTACGGGTGCCATGCCGTCTTTGGCCCGCACGTACAATGATCCCCCGGCTTCCAGTACGAGAAATTTGAGTACTTCCAGGTGTCCTTCTTGCGCGGCCAGGTAAACGGGCGTGACGTCGTTGTCCATCTGAGTGTTTGCGCTGAAACGGAAATAAATCCAATAGGTTAAGTGTCACCCGATAATCCGAATATTTCGTGGGGAAATAAACGTGCAACACAACCAGCGGCGTGGGATCAATAACGTCTTGAAAATATTAGATGATCAACTATACATCCGTGAACAGCATATATATTGTTCCAAACAATTTGTAGAATGTACAAAAACGACAAAAACGAGCATTAGTTCATTTCATTTTTCTTCCCCTTCCAAACATCACCGTTAGTCCAGAACTTATAATATAAGATACAAAAAAAGTGAAAAAGCAAAAGCGTAAACTATATAGTACGAGTATTAATAGATGAAATCATTATTGGAGTTGATCAGTTGTGCGAGCATAACGACGGACACTGACTTTGTAAGGTATTCAAACATTTAGTGTCAAGATTTGTCGGAGCCGGACATTTCGGCGGAGCTGTTTCGGCGTGAAGTCCATTTCGGCGTAGTCACTTAAGATTTTTTCATAAAAGTGATTTTAATTGCGTTTAAATAATATGTTTTCTGACAGATATATTATAATATTATCAGATTTTTTTATATACAATTTTAATAGTATTCTCCTTATTTTAATTAATGTGTTTATTATACATTTTTTTTTTTTTATTTCATTAGAATAAATATATTAATAGTAATTAAATAATATGTTTCCTGTCAGATATATTTATGATAAAATAATATAAATAATAAATAATATTAAATAAATAACTTGAAATTTATAAAACTTTAAAACATCTCTACGCCAAAATGACCCTACGCCGCAATGGCCATGCCGAAATATCCTAAACCGAAGATTTGTCAAGTAGTACCTACTGCACAAGTGGATGCGAACAAAAAGCATGCGTTTTTAATGAGATTTTGTTTTTCTTTCTTAATTCTTCTAATGTTTTCTGGCGATGGGGCAAAATTGCTCTTAAGCACGTTGCGTCGGGTTGACTATGACGGGTCGTGTCAACCAGTTACAAGTCCATTTATGTGCTACGCAGTATGGTTGCGATCATAACGGTAATTATATATCATTAACAATATTGTATAATTTAAATTATAGATAAATTATACAATTGGAATTTGATAATAATTTCACATATCTTTGCATTATTTATTTTGTATGAAAAAATAATTAATTAAAAAACTAAAATGACAAATAAAATTCGTTTTAATGTACTTTTTTACTCAATACTTTCAAAACATACTTTTCAACGAACCACTTGTAATTTCAAAAAATAAATATAAAATCGTATTGACTCTACACCTTATATCTAAAGTACACACATGACAGGTTGAATGTGAGTTGTGAAAAAAAGGACAAAGATAAAAAAAATATTCATACATCATTAATTATTTTTTTTTTAATTTATTTTACAGAACAGACCGTGGCTCAAAGTACAATTTTTAAAGACACTAACATACAGGTTTATTTATAATTTAACAAGTTATACAAAAGTGAAAGTGGGGATGTTCTCGTTTGCAATGCGCATTATTCTGAAATATGAATTCTGAAATTATTCTGTTAAATGAATAATTAGTGGTGCAGATGGGGATGAAGAAAGTTAAGATAATTATGTCATCATACCTAGAAAATAACTACTCGTATTATAAGTGTCAAGACTGATAAAGAATTCAAATGTGTCTTTTTTCCCACCAAGATAAATATGTAGATTTTTTAGTAACTATTAAGCTTAATTTGTATTCGGTTATTTCTCGTTATTCCTCGTGATTAATACACCCACTCTTTTTTGAGTTCGGCACACTGTTATTTTACTCTACAAATTAAAAATCAATCATAGACATCAAGCTTAATGTGATGTCGATTAAATTATTATAGTGTTAATATGAGTAATTCGAAGAAGTTTATTAATAACACAGAAGAAAATCAATTAAATTGATCATCGCACTGTTAACTGTGAAAGCTATAGAGTTATGAAAAAAATTCTACAGTTAAAAATATATAAAATTTACCTCTTATTGCTATATTTGAAAGTTATTACTAATTACTGCTAACATTAAAAGTAAAATAAATTCTATATTATAGGACTAATGGTAGATTTATTAGGGTCACATTTTAATGTGAATTACTATTTGAACAGGGTAACTACGAAGAAAATGGCTTGCAGACATTTCTTATTTCCTTAATCGTGTTACAAACTGAGTAGGTATCTGTACAACTATCAAATAAATATTTAATAACATGTACTTTAAGTATCTTTTGGTTTAAAATAGGTAACTTGGTGAAATCGTGAATAAGAATAATTTTTATATTTTGTTGTTTAAAACTATTATATTAAATATAACCTAATAATACAGTCAGAGTTTTTGGTTATCTGAAGCCGAACAGATAATATGCTTAAAATATATTTATATATGTAACTATATCGTACGTCGGATACTCGAAGAAAAAAATACCGGTAGTATGTATAATATATTATTGTACGATCGGCATGATTAGTGAAATGTAAATACATTTACGAATAAATGATTGACCGAGTAAAGTGGAGGTGTAGAACAAGGGTGGCCGACCCCAAATAGTTGGGAGGAAGGCGAAGTAGAAGAAGAAGAGAAGAAATACATTTACGAATAAATAGTTAAAAATAAAACGTAATATAAATTATTGAAACCTTAATAATTTTTAGACGCTATTACGTGATAAAATTAATGACATTTTGCAAAGTGAAGTAACATAATATATTATTAAATTACTTTTTACTATTCCAAACAGAAAACCAAAGGCGTGTCAATACGTCATAATATACGCTAAGAGAGTAATTTGATATATAATATATACAATGAACATACAAGATAGTGATTAAGAGCCCGGAAACTATGTATAATTTTCTCACGGCAATATGTGTAAATACATCGTATCTCATTCATACAGTTGAACTTTTCTATTCGTGAACTTTAAACACAACAAATAATAGCGGTCCAGCTGATTAGTAATAATAATATTTACATTCATTCGTATTGGTATCTAATCATTTTTACGATCGTCAAATTGTTGAAGGGCACTGTTATAATTGTAATTATTAAATACGCATCGTACGCACGCGCGCGCGCACACACACACACACACATACATACACACGTAAAAAAATAATTTATGTGCATGTATAGTATACAGCAATAATAAGTTCTCATTAGATCATGTCATATTGAATAACCTGTACGTATTATTTGTAGCTGAATCGAATTAAACCTTTGTATTCCCGAGAACCCTCCCTTAAACAAGGAGGAAGGTAATAACCCCCTTATTACCTACAACCGTTCTATTTTCGGGTTTTTACATAAATATGTGACTTGGATGTGTTCTTCATTATTTCGCGTTTAAAAATAATTCATGTTTATTACATAGACTTTATTCACTAGTATTTATTATATGGACTACCATATTATACATCGTATAGTCCGAGGAACGACGGTTGGACGGTTTTTGGATTGAAAAAGCAGGTTAATCAACCTTGAACACCGTTCTGTCAGCTAATGCGGCGGCGACAGCAATGCCACACGTTTGTTGAGACTAATTCGTGTACTCGTGGAAATCGTTGATAATTAGAATAAAAAGTATCAACATTATAAGTTTTTAAGATGATTAAAATAAATATTGATGTTAACGTTGGTGTTTTTTTCTTCTCTATTTTGCTATTTAACGGACGCGATAAAAAAAAATAATAATAATAACAATAATATGTTAACTAGTTTGAATTTCACAGGTGCTATTACGATTTCGGTACTGGTAAACAATTACAAGTAATTAAAACGACATGAAGGTAGACGACAATATGAAATCGTTAGTTACAAACTGGAACCGTCTATACGATAAAGCAACAAATCACAACTTAAAACGAGCTGAAAACCGGTGCAAATCGTGACTAAACATTTCGGTCGGAAATTCAAATCCAAGAAACATGCTATAAAAAAACATGATAATATATGTACCTGGTTGTGCATCATTGACATCGTCGTCGTTTTTACAGCCACTGCAGCGGAACTATTCCGTGGAAAACATCGGAATACCTACCATTTTTTTTTTACCATGAAATTATGAGTACAGTTATTGCCGGAATATTATTTCATGAATGTGTTATATACAATATTACAATATTAGCAAGTGCTTGGGTTCCCAGTAGTGTGTACCGTTTTCAAATAAATGCATATTTCTTCCACGTAACTTATTTAGTTAATTTTTTTTTTTTTAATTTTTCTTGAAAATAAATATTAATTTATTTCAATAGATACAACAGATTTTAAATAAAATTCTCACCGTAAATAATAAAATTAAATAGAATTATAATCAAAAAACGGATATAGTTTTTACGGTTATTACACTGGTTTAGTAGTTGTCATAAAATATTATAAATTTAAAAATCAGACGAAGTAAAAGTTCATTTTAACGTGTATTAAATTTCGAATTCGAAAGATTGTCTTTAACGCAAATAAGGTTTACAGGGCGCAGCGAAGTAATAGGCACTTGTTGATTATTATCCACAAAAGTAGCTCACATATACCAATTTGTTGGAGGGAAAACTAAACATGTTATTTTCAATATTTTCATGCGGCAAACGTCGTCGTGATTGAATCAATTTTGAAACACACTTATATGAATCTACTTATAGAACTTATTTTCGTCTGATCGATACAAAACATACGATTACAATTTGATTTTGTTCAATACGAAAATGAATATCTTAATCAAAAAATTCCAAAGATAATGGAACTGGAACAGCAATAAGTATAACAAAATAAAACCAGCATATATAATTTAGTAGCTATAATTTATTATATCTGGGATTGAAATAAAATGTTACAAACAATACATAATGTAATATAACCCATTGGATGAATCTCGAAAAGACTAGAACAATTGTAAGGATGGTCGTGTTGAAAGTTAAACTTAGTTTTGAAATAAAATCTATGACATCTATGACTCCGAAAAAATTGCATACATTTTATGCAGGTAAAATATTTTCGAGAGTAATTCTAAAAGATCGTAAACGATCAAACAATGAATAGCATAATATAATAATCCACATATTTTCAACTACGACAATTGTAATTTATAACAAACACAATTTATACGGCCGTATTCGCTTGTTCGGGCTAAATACTCTTAGGGCAAGCAATGCCGTTATTAATCACCGAAGATTTTGTTGTTCACGATATTAAAAAACAAAATAAAATAAAATCAATCGGAGCGACGTTAATAATTAATGTTAAAATGTTTTTATTATGCCTGTATTTACAATATATCCGTCTACGCACAATGCATTATGCCTATGGCACATTACAATATTTAGGTTAACAACCGTTGGTATGGATCAATCGATTATTTAAAATATAATACGAATCTAACATATCATGTTGAATATTCCGAGATCATGTTTTCCCCCGTTCTTTTGGGATTCATGAAAACGCGGTATAAAGTATTCCCCCGTGGCCGACGTAAACGCTTCTAAAACAGCACACATTCCGTGAGCTGACCGAATCGGTATGTAAATTTTTTCACAGCCAGGTTTCCTTGGGCTGAAAACACATATATGATAACCATAAACTGCATACAAGCGATATTATTACCGGGCATACGAGCAGGTGTACACGGACATTAGAATAAAAATAAACACGTCGCGTTGTTTATTATGTATTTGTTTCCGTCGCGTTTCCAATATCGGTCAATTGGATGACATGAAAAATATGTTTATACTCGTACAACCGAGACGCGCCAAGCCATTACGCGGATAATTGCATCGCGACTGGTCGCCGTCCGACCGACCGGACAAACAGTTATATTCCGCGTGTACGTTGCGATCCTGTCACTATATACTTAACAGCTACATATTATTATATACGTACCAAGAACGTATAACTGTGGAGAATTTTATGGTATAAAAAAAAAATAAAAATAAAAAATAAATCACACTCGCGTAATCCACAAGAGCACTAAGGTGACACACATTCGGAGTAGAAAAAAATATATTGTACTCGTATATATTATTTGTGTACGAACTGATTAACAATATAACCAATATTATTAAACTTGTGCAACGGACGAGAACTGTGCAGAGCCGAAGGTCCGTGTATAATATTTCGAGAAAAAAAAATAAAAAACAAACGAAAAAAAAAATACAAGTGTATTGTACGAAATAAGGTTAAGAAGTTTATAATTTGGTTAAGAATTTTATTGGGTATTTGTGGTTTATAAATTATATGGTTATAATTGAACAAATTTCGGTCGATTAAAATAAAATAAAAAGTACTATGGGTTTATTGAGTATAATATAGTAAAAAATAATAATGAACGTAATAATCTATCAACATCAATTTAATGCTGAAATCGTAAATAAATTACGACATGGTTATTATATTATTGCAGCTCGAGTCACTGACTATAAAAAAAATTAAAAAAATTATATGCATCATCTCAAACAAGAAACGTGAAATATTTATTAGACAAGACGAATTTGGTGAAATTTCCAGTCGCATAAAAAAAAATACAAATATAAAATAAATTGAAAATGTCCAGTTTTATTTATAATTTATGCGTATAACTTGTTTACACGATTTACTAGATGTTAAAATCATCAGTGTTTTCACATTATTAAATCTTCATATGTTTAAAAATGTTTTTATGATTTTTTGATTATGACAAATATGATCATTATGATAAGTTCAATCTTGTATAAAACGCGACGATCACAACGCGACGAGTTGTTTTCTTAAAAGTAGGTGGTCTAAGAAAATATTATATATTTCTTGGTCAACTCGTAAATTTAGAAATTTTTTTAGTTCAATAAATTTCCAATTCATATAGCTGTTTTATTAACAAAATAAAAAGAAAATTGAGTTATTTATTTATGTGCATCATGCATAACTACTGCATAATAATAACGTACTATTAGAGTAAATCGATTTATTGTGGTGCTAAAACACTTAATAATAAAACGCGAATAATTTATAATATAATTTTTGTTTAAAATAAACATTCTGCACGTACAATTTTTTTTACTAATCATTAGATTGTCAAGTAATCATAAATAAAACAACGTTTCAAAATACTTACAGGCTACATTTATCACGTTCGTTCATCGTGATAATCATTAAAATTGACTGTTTGAAAACATCTACGAGCCCGTTAAAGCGCGGACACTTAAAAATTAAATTTAACATTTTTTTAAAACGACTCATTTTCGCAGGATATGTACACCACCGAGGTAATACGAAGACTGAATGCAAAAGTTAAATAATATTACGTTTGTCTGTAGAGGAAATTTCTCCGAGAATCTACTCATTGGAAAATGATGTAATGAGGAGAAAAAAAAGATGAGCGTCTCAACCCGTGACAAAACTAATCTGCGTGATGAATATCTGAATATCGCCTCCGAGATTCTATATTTTATGGTGATGGAACCTGCATAAATAATTACCTAAAAAAGAGGAAAACAACCGAATCCTCTAGAGTTGCGTAACATGTTCGATTTCACCGCTAGATAAGTTTGATTTTTTTGTAAACAGTATATATATACATATATATATATACTCGTATATAATAAGTACATAATATAAACGATGAATGTCAATATTGACACTTTCTTCGTAAACGTGAGCAAAAACACATATTGAACAGTCTCCATGTATCAGTGCAAAGAGCGTGTAAAGAGCAAACGGTCTTTGAACTCATTTTACAGACAACAATATGCGAAAACGTTTATCTCGTGGACGAAAATGTACAAAAAATATCAAGGTGATATAATGTGCTTATACTATATTCACGCGATTTATTGTTAATAAAATATATGATGAAGGCCGTTTTTGGTGTACAAAGAATACAACACCGAAATAGTTTAAGTTTAGTGGCGCATAAAATGTCTTGCGTATAGAAATAACAGAAAATTATTATTTAATGGACCAACACTTTTAATGATATTTTTCGCATTTCTATAGTACATACGAATTTAGATTAATAATGATTTTATTTTATTTCATACGTTTTTCTTATATCATCAACGTAATATGTTTGATGACTTCATACGTCCTCATCGTCTCATTCTAATAAGCCCCAATCGATTTCAATTGTATAACGACAAATTTGTTTTTTTTACACGTAGATGAAATGATTTTTGTATTGGAGAAAATCAGCCAACGGTCCGTAAAATTTATCACTTTAAAACAACTCATTCAAAATATTGTTATAAAAGAGGACCGATTGAACACCTCGAAATCAATAAAATGTCGCAATTAATATCTAATTATAATATTTATAATATTAATATTATGTAATAATTATAAATTTATATCAAATATTAATTAATTAGCAATCAGCACATTTTAAAAGTTTTCAACAACAACCTGTAAATACGAGATAAGTTACCTAATCTGTTTTAAAATAACAATATATTTGTAGAAATATATTTATTTTTTTTTAAGTTGAATGCTTAAAGTACTAAAGTAATTGCAATTTGTTACCTTAACCACAAAGAATATAAAGGTGTTTCCTTGTACGATTTTATTAAACTCTGGAATTTAGTTATTACAAAACGATTGTTGGAAAGTCAACATAAACATAATCAATCAATATGACTTATTGTTTTGATATAAATAAAAAAAAGGTAATATGATTAACGATTATCGAACTCGGTTCAAATCAAATGCATAAAATATGTGTAGAACAAACGTATACTATAATTATGAAGATTTTACATTATACTTGTGGAACACCTTGGCCCACACCTAATCAATGGTGAATATTTCCACATTACGTGACAATACTAAAGCGCTAAGTCTCAGATGAAACACAAACATTCATGTAAATTTAAATACACATTACAAAACTGAAGTGTATTTATATGTATCATTGACTTCTCGTGTCGGTTCTCAGACAATTTCATACACAAACTAGAACAATGAATATTTTAGCAATTGTGAATATCGAGTCGAATATAATGCATAAACGATAACAGTAATAAAGTCTCTACTACACAATACGATAAATGTGGGTATATTTTGCGGAACAAGTCCGTATTGTTCCGGATCTCTGAATTCAAGGTACGCACCCGCGCCGTCACCCTCTTACGGAATCCGTTTTACCGAGTCCACGAGCGGTCGACCATAACCGGACATCGCGATAATGTGTGTTTGTTTTTTTTTTTTTTTGTTTCTTCTTCCCAACTATACATTATCATTATATCGTTGTTATTGCTGTAGAATGTCCAAACGAGAAAACAAAAATTCCCAATAAAACTCGGTCATTTAAGACGGCAAGCGAATACCATTTTTGTACTCCTCATCGTTGTAATGTGTGTTCGATTATACGTAGTATTATTTTATATTGTTGGCTAATTCGTAATTTTAATACGCAGATGTCGAGACTTTTTAAACCATTATTATTGTAACCATTAAACGATCAGATCCACTGCCATTTTCCCTCCTCCCACATCCAACCTTTATAGAACTTAACACATCCGACCAATGATGATGATGATGATGATGATTTTCGTTTTCCCGTTGAATAACCGTCGTTAACGTTCGGCAGAGCATTAACGGTTGACGACTTATTGCGACCGACTCTTTATAATAAAATAATATAATGTCGTCGACAATATTCACGTATTGTGTGAATTGGTGGCATCGCGCGCGATAGCCGGAGGAGTTCAATCAACCTGTACCGAGCGCGGTATTGTGTACAGTCAAGCATTCCGTTGCCCGCCGCCGGTCCAGTTCGTGTGTGTATTTGTGTGTGTGTGTGTGTGTGTGTGTGTGTGTGTGTGTGTGTGTGTGTGTGTGTGTGTGTGTGTGTGTGTGTATACATCATTTTAATACACGGTAACCCTCCAACCATTATTGTGTGCGCAAATCAAATTTGTTCCACATATACACACGTCCGAAGCCCTCGTCTCGCGGAGGATTCGATGACATTGACCAGCGTAGATATATACGCGTACATAGCCGTGGTCAATGGAAACTCGATCGATGTCAATGAATCCTGACTATTATATTCTTCTCGGACATTTCGATCGACCCGTAATAATGGTACTGGTATGAAACATATACCCGGTGCACTAACCGTCATTCGAATCACGTACGATTAACGTAAACGATTGACAATGAACGACAACCGCGGTGCAGTATAAGCATAACATTTTACGTACATTATATTAATAGTAAACGTAGTGTACCTAAATTTCGAGTGGTGACCGCGTCTCCTTCGAGCAATGGCGATAGGAACCCCATGACTCCTGCTGCTCCTGACGTGAACGTCGTCCTGCTGCCGGTACGCCGGCTTCTTTTGCACACTACACCCGAGACCGAACATCGCGAGTATTACACGGACGACGAAACCATGATCATAACTATTCGCATCGCAAACCAGCAATGAACGATTACCGGCGGAGACCGTCTCTAGCCGTCATTCGCAGTTGCTATAGTAGATTTACGTTTCGTTTCGTGAAAATATCACTGGTTCGCGATGGAAAAATATTAAGAGAAAAAAAACACGCACTAATTTTGTTGCGACAAGGAGACGAACTTTGTACTATAGTATAATATTATCGTATACGATGGGTAACCGACAGCGGTAATAATACGTTGATATTGCAACACATTAATATACAAATTTAACAGTAAATAATAAAACAAAATTTAAAACATAAACAACGGGCGATTATTTTAACGATACATTAATTGTGTAAGGTAACTGGGTGAATATAAAGAGAGATAAATAATAAAAATATAAAAACGATCCGTCTTGCGGGGGTGGAGAGCGAAGGAAGAATAGAGGATCGTGTAACGTTTGCGCGACTACGACGAAGACGCTCGTCCAGTAGAAAGGTTGTATCACGACTCTCACCACGATTGTCACTGGCCGTGCACGCCGCCGTTACTGTACGGCCTGAGAACCGTTCTTCCACGTACCCGTCGCAGTACACTAGCGCTCCGCACCGCAGACCTGTGTACACCGTGTTTTGTTTCTTCTTCTATTTTTTTTTTCATGTTTTCCTTTTCTCTCAGGTAGCTCACGACGACAACGTGTTTATAATTACGCCGGTCTTTCAAAATAACGCTTGAAACTTACGTAGCCGTGTAATAATCATTGTCCTTTCAGTGAACGGGTTCGCGGAATCGTATGCATGCATTAAAGTAACGTACGCCTCGCCGAGTACACGAAAAGAACGACTGCGCGTGGGCGGTGAGACGACGATCGACCCTGCGCCGTAACAGACGAAACACGCACATAACAGTGCATATATATTAGTCGTTACACTATTGAAATATGTATATTATGTTGCGCATGTACCTAATGCTGCCGTTGAGTTTTTCGACAACGCAACATTTTTACACTCGAACCCCGCCGGCGGCAGAGTGGCTATATTGAAAACCAACAAATTCTGCGAAAGCTTTGGTAAGAGAAGAAACAAAACAAGTAGAAGCAGAAATCACAGCAATAATAATGGTAAACAAAAATTACGAGGCGACGGTCATTGTTGCCGCCTACAATTTCCAATCGTCGTCACTGCCGCCGCCGCCGCCGCCACCGGTAGAATCTCTCGCGCTACGAGATTTGGAACTTTCTCCCAGAACTGGTATGACCGGTAAAACGAAATTGTGTACATAAACCATATGTACAAATAAGCAAAAAGTAAAAAAATAATCTTTTTCGAAATTTCTTTTTAGTCGATCGATCTAAATTCATTAGGTTCTTCATTTTTCTATACATTTTTATTCAACTTGCTAAACATATGCACCCGGTTTACGGTTTTTAGTGTAAACGATATTTTCTATTGTGAAATATGAATACCAAACAAAGCCAAATAAATGCCCGCAGCCACCGCGCGAAGATTACGCACGAAAAACGAATTAAGAACAATAATCGAAAAAAAAAATTAATAAATAAAAAGTAATTATATTACACATACCGCCCAAGAAGTAACTGTATAGTAAGTCTATCCATATTAAATTAACATACAATAAATTATTGATTTCAATTCAAGAAATTCTTTTAAAGCATTGTAATTTTAAGATCTTTCCATTAGTCAATTTACTATCACTTTTATCGTATTACGTATGTTATGTATTAATAATATACGCATAATGTACAACCTATGCACTCATAACATTTTATTTGTACACGTAAATAAATCGTATTTTTTTAGACTTCGAATGAAGCGAGTAAGATATTGGTTTTACCAAGAGATGATTTTTTATTATTTTTTTTGTAATTACAAATCAACACGATTTGCATAGATTGTTCATACATTTTTCTGGCAAGAAATTTTATTTATTTGGTGCATTCAGAATACAATTTTTAGAATTTCCTTTGAGTTTTCTAAATTATTAAAAAAATTTATCGTAAAAACAAAAGAACAGCAACATTTACGGGTTACGTATTTAGGGCAAAATATTTACTTTGTCATTATTAATGAAAAATAATGACAGTAAATAATTAAAATTTTTATTTCATTTGTTATACTTATATTTTTAATGTAAAAATTGACTAACCAACCCAATGATGTAGTTACACCAATGAAACATTGTAAACTATCTTTAGATACATAGAAAATGATCCTATTTTTGTTCATTATTATAATTCGGGACCAATATATCAATAGTACATTGATTTCAAACGTATGAGAAAATAATTAATCTGTATCAGTCACCCGAATCCTGTACCTCACCAACTCCTGTTTCAAGCCCTTCTTACACCTTACATGTTATGTTAAAATATTAAAAGGTAATTATTGTAACTGAAACACGATACCGGTTAAAAAAAGCTACTATTCCCATGTACTCGTATTAGGTAGTTCTGAGTGCATAAAACAGTAAATCGACTATTATTGTTATTATTATTTAACTAAAAGCTGTATTATAACGTTACACGGTTTTGGTCGATACACACATACACGCGTATATATATATGTAGGTATTTAAGTATATTACCCGGAGATAGGTCATTGCACCGACCATAGTTGGCGTTATAATGCCACTCATCACACTGTCTCATTCAAAGCGTGCTCGGTTATATCGATGAATGGACTTGTAGTACCAGGACTACCGAATAACGGCGGCCGTAGCAGACGAAACACACTGAATGGAAGCGCATGTACGTGAAGACATTATAATTTAAATACCTTCTGTGCACAAGTATAGTGTACATATATGTATTAATATGTAATATGGTGGGTGTGTGTGTGCTGGCGAACAATGTTTCGACGGTCGTCTTACCGTGAGACACTGTGTGTGCTTCTCGAAGTCTCGAGGAACGCTATACAAAAAGCGTTATAGGTATGTATGCAAATGCATAGGTAATGATGACCGTAAACCTGTTAAATGTAAACTTAGACACGGTCTGTCACTTATAACAATGGCAAATATAGCATGACAATACGTTGCTCGTGGCCGCGGTGCGCCGGCTGAAAAATATTGATCATAGTGAAAGAGTCGAACAAATTGTCGTAAGTACTCCATAAAATGTGGCCGCAGGGTCCATGTTACTTTTAACTTTAAAGCTGTTCCTACGAAGCACACAACTAAAACAATTAATTGTCGTCCAACACTTTTAATTTCGAAAACAAATAACTTCAAAATAATTGGAATTATATATCTAGACTAAACGAATTAATTACATGAAGCTGCAATTATTTATAGAACACTTATTTTGCTTACTATAAGCCATAATTATTGTGTGAGTCATATAGTTAGTAAAAACTTTTAGGGGAATCATCGAAGTACAAAAATTATAAAGAAAAAACACTACTAATTCGAAGAGAAACTCGTTAATTTTCGTCTACTCAATTGTGATTTGTTAATTATATTTTTAATTATTTATGTGCCTAAATATGTATTAGAGATATGGATTTCCAGAAGACAGAAAATTGTACGTAATGAAGTCTCACCATTATTAACCCGCTGCAGGGTTAATTAATTGTATTGTATATCGTGAGTTTAGTATTATATGACTATAGAGGTTCGAAAAAACATACGTTTTACACGTTAATACATAATTATAGTGCATACGTAACGTCACTTCTCATTTTCTGTAATCATAATTTATGCATACAAATTTTGCATATATTTTATAAAATAGGTGTACACCCCATCGTTATAAACACTATATAAATAAGTACGCTATCAGAACAAATTAACGATTTCGACTGTATACATTTTAGAAAGTTTTTGAAGAATTTTGAAGGATTTTTAAAAATTTTGACTTGTGACAAAGTATTATTAACACTTATTATTACAGAACTATAGATGTACACTTATGTATTTACTAGTATATTAGTATATACTTGGATGTAAATATAGGTTTACAAATTACACGTTTGGGTATAATGTGTTGAGTGAAAAGTAGTGTTTACAAATTTACAATTAGGTTACCGTTATAAAACCTTTTTGAATCACCTATATTGCTTTAACATTTGACTAATTTTTATTACTTGTAAATTAATATCTAGAGTATTTTGAAATAAACTTAGTATTGAAATTTTTCTTATACGTTTTCTTTATTTTATTTTCCTTATTTTTCTTAATATTTTTAATGCGTACAATTCAACCGAATAATTATACTTCTCACGATTGGAATGAAATGTAAAAATATATAATAAAAAGTTACTATTATAAAAGTAACTAACAATAAAAGCTTTAACGAACAACGCCATATTGTTTACATTTGATTCATAAACGATATTCAATAACAATTTATTATTATTGTTACCATGGATGTTGAATGGACTGATGTCATTATGTCAACACGTCAATGGACATTTTTAAAAAAACTAACGAACGATTATTTTTTTATATCGTAATAAATGTGTCATTAATTGGCTTGAATATACATTTTACTTTTATCGGATTGTAATAAAGGCATGAGATTTGATTACCAAGTATAATGCCATTGCACACGCAATATTTATTTAATGTGTAGTGCAGTAGTGTACACTAAATCATTTAAGTTATTATTCGTTGAAATGTACGTAACAAACACATGCAAAATT
This sequence comes from Sipha maydis, assembly GCA_034509805.1. Classification (NCBI taxonomy): domain Eukaryota; kingdom Metazoa; phylum Arthropoda; class Insecta; order Hemiptera; family Aphididae; genus Sipha; species Sipha maydis. The sequence goes on along the minus strand of JASXSY010001433.1, from coordinate 169,569 downwards.
CAAAAATACTAAAAGAAAAACTAAAAACATGTACAGCAAAATATAGTAGGTAGTTTGTTTTTATAATAAGTAGTAACAAGAGTAACAAGGACCAAAAAAACAAAGTTCACACTCTACTTCACAAACTGTGTAGCCATCTTTGAATAAATATTTAATGTGAAAAAAAATTGCATATATTATACCACTGGGTATAATAAGTTAAGTATATTATTATTAAAATGTCGAATTTTTGAAAATGATTACAATTTGAATTTTTTTTTTTTTTTGTGATAAAATATTTATTCAAAAAATCGTTTTTAAATAAAAGACATGAAGAAGAAATTCGAATATTTTGAATTATTATATTTATGCATTTCCAATGATAAGAGTTTTGAAGTTTAAACTATACGTATCCTAATTTTTTATTAGTATAATTGTGTGCAACGATAATAAAATGAAATTATTTTCTTTAACACCTGCTGTATAGTAAAAATGAATTTTGTCAGTTTATATTTTTTATTGTAGATGTATGGCTTGTATAATGTATGTATATAATTTAGTGTTATACCTGAGCAAACAATCGAAACAAAGATTTTTTTTGATTTTTTTGTTATTAAATTAAAGCGCGATTGTACATGTTTATATTATTTAATGGTTACGCATAGCTATAACACCATTAATCGTGTCAATGTATGTATAGTTGCATAACAATTCACTGTATAATAAGGCATCCCCGTGGGTTATGGAAACACAGAGGAGTGCTACAATCAATAAATAAACTAGTTTATCATACATGTTATGACACAAATAGTTTGTGTGATATATACGTATTAGTGTAATCATTACTTCATTTGGCCCTCGTGTGCAAACCTCAAGTATAAATATTTTTCTTTTTTATCAACTTCAAGAGCGAACAAATAAATGTACTCGGTTAATGCGTGACTTACGTGAGTGTACCTCTTTCCAAACAAGCATTTTCAAATGAATTTGCATTATTTGTTATTTACACTTTGGACTTCAAAATAAACTTTCGTCATACGTGCAAATAATGAAATTTTGTTTAAAGCATTTAATAATTATTTTAATTTATTTTGGACTTTCAATTTGAAGTAGGTGAGCGTAAGTCATGAAGCTAATAATATGTTGATATTAAAATAAAAAAAATAAAATTGCATTTACAAATCAATTTACATTAGTAAACTTAACATATTACATATTATTAGGAAGAAAAATAACTGAGTAAAATAAATAAATGTATATGTATTTGAATTAAATTTAAGATAACCATACTTTTTTTAACTATATTTTAAATAGTAGAGTAAATCAAATAATCTCCCTAAGAATTATTCATTACAACAAGAAAGATTGGCACTGTATTTGCTTTAGGTTGTACAATGTCACTTTTGCTAGTCATAAAAAATTAATTATCTAACTACATAATCTAGTTATTTTATAACAAACATAATTAAAATCAGACGAGACATATGTCATGCAGCTAATAACAGTTACTTGTGTATACATATGAAAATGAAATCGTTATAAGAGTGTCACAAAAACTTATTGCGTTGTTTCTTGTTATATACATAATAGAAACACTACTATTATATTCTAATTTGATAAACTGTTCATAATCAATAATATCATAATTGAAACACGTATAAATAATATTTTAAGTGCAGTTTAAAAAAATGCATTAACCACTACGTAGACGAAAGGTATAAGAAAAAAATTACATTTTGTTCCTGCAGGTTGCATGTTAAATAGCCCGTTAATAATAGTTTTAGAAGCCTGATTGTTAAAATAAAAAAAATAAAAATTATTTGAAATACAAAACGTTTCAATTAAATCTCGTATACTGTTATAAAATCGAAAACGAGAGCGTTTTAATAATATAGTTGGATTTGTCACGTAGACGATCGCCTGGATTTCTTGTGCCCGCGTACACCTATATTATACAGTAAGTATCTGTATACTTACAGTATTCCATATTTCATTCGTACGTATATGTACTACAAATAGTAACAAAACGATAAGGCGGTGTACATACACTATAAAGTCTTGTGGAAAAACCGATTAACCGCATCGACAAAGCCATTCGTCGTTTATATATTGTATACGTGTTTATAGATTATAACAATATCACTACTTTCTCCAATAACTATACTAAATATCACTCACAGACATGTTGTAGCGGCCAACATTGTATGCTGCGTCGGTATGATGGTTTAGCGATTCGTAAGTAGTGTGTATGCCTACACCGGCGACCAGATATTATAAAGACGGCGGAAACGACCGGAGATCGTTATGCGATTTTTGCGGGATATATATCCGGTGCGCGGAATACAGTCGTCACGTTTTGATGGTTTTGATCGAGGAAAAATCATCGTGCTATTGTCTGTTCACGGACAATCGATCGCATAACGACGGTGTTGCCGACAACGCGAGCGCACATACTACAATATACACTCGGCCGTTTTAGATCGCCATCGGTTTTACAATTACAAAACCACGTTTGCCCACTGCTCACGGAGAGCTTATCCGCACAAGAAAAAAAAAAGAATGAATAATGAAAAAAATACCGCCCGACCACTATGTAACTTGTACACAGTTATTGTACCGTATTTGTAATATTATTATGCGTTTCGTTTAAATTTTCAACACGCGTCACTCGAACAGAAAATCACGCCGAGCTCCGTGATTATAACATAAGACTACAGTGTTTACAAATGTACTTGTTTTGCTTATTTTTCATTTTTATTTTTTCCTTTTCTTCGCCGTACCACGAGACGAAGTGTGCAGTAGTAATTAAGAGTGATTTTTTTCCACGAGTGCGACTAAAAGTAAAAGTACACGAAACGATACCACCACAGTACGCTGCGTACGCACGCTCGAGCGGCAGTCGATCGAGGATTTAATTTTTTCGTGAAAAAAAAATAGTAATAACAATAATAATAATAATAATAATATTAATAATAAAAGCGTAGACGGTCGACGGAAGCCAATTCCCGTTCCGTGTGAACCGCGTAACGCGCGGTTTCCCGAGTCCCGTCGAAAATCAGCGCCACGTTATTAAAAACGTTGCAATACTATTACGCAGCGCGTTGTGTTTCTCCCCCGCGAAACGTCGTGTTACGCAACGTTGTACTCAGTGGCAGCGCTATGATTTGCGAGGCCACGTAGGGTTTAGAAAAACGAGGCCCCTCACCCGAAAGCTTGACGATCTCCGTCCTTGTTCGTATGTTATTTTCGGTTCGAAAGCGCACCACCTGCGCCAGTGATTGCTGTAGTGACGGGGGTGGACTTTGCTCGCGACTCGGATCCGACGGATTCATATAGTCGTACACATACGGCGACTCGACCGAAAGGAATAACGTTACGTAATGCGTAACCGTACCAGTATAAACAAAACGAGTACATAATTAGCAAAAAAGCGCGAGGTCCCTTGAAGTCGCAATTCTTGCACACACCCTTGCGCTGACTGCACTCGCGCGGTGCTGACGCTCACGCAACGGCGTTGTAATATTTTTCTTTGCAAGATCCTCGAACGATACGCGAGAAGGAAAAACGACGGTGCGTCCGCGACCTGCCGAGGAGTGGCTGCGGCAGCATTCGCGGGGATCATCTTCGCGTGCAAATCGATTGCGTCGACAAATCGATTACGCGTGTCGGCAAGGAAGTTGCGACGACGTAGCAGGACGAAAATAATGAATATCTTCACGACTGCGAAACAGCGACGATGGCTCATGCTTTCACTTTGCGAAAACATTATCGTCGGAGACCGTTTGTTATGGAATATATTTTATCCTACATATTCTTTGCGTTGAATTCTACGACCGACCGTTGCGTACGGTAAACCGAACGTCCCAAAAGCCAACGACTATTATAAGCGTGTTTCGGTCGGCCAGTAGCCTCCGCGGAGGTACGGTACCAGGTTTCCCGCACACACGATACCACATAACGTTACGACGGTTGAAAACACCCGACGAGTATTTTTTTTTCTTCCCAACGAACCCCAAAAACGAATTGTTTTAATACTTTGTTTTTCAACGACGAATCACGATGACCTGGCGTCGGTTTACTTATTTCTGTTGTTCGTGCACTTTTGACCGCTTGAATCATTACCATAGGTTAGCGCGACTTTTGACGTCACGTCACGTCACGTTATAAAAACGGTTTTTGAAAAATCGATATAATACGCGCAGCAGTGCATTGACTCGCGGCCATGTCAGATCGCATATACGCTGACATTTATGTTATATTACATTAGTAACGCGTGGCAATAGAGCCAATAGCAGTACGCGTCGTGCAAGTGCATATGAGTTTATAATAAATTACATGTAGAACGATAATATGCTTCGAGCACGCCCGATCGAGTGATCAGTGAAATTGCCAGACCATGATACGAACGGGAGAATGACCGATTTCAGTTGTACGTACATTGTTTTCTACCAACACACAGATCTGTACGTACAACGTGATATTTTATCCTGTGGTGGATCCAGACCAAACGTGACGAGGCGATTTTTAACATTCAAATGACACGTTACCCGGTTTATACCACGGTTTGAAGTATGTTTGAATTACATGTTAAAATAATTTTAAACATTTTTTGAACCGTGGCTAGGAACTAGATTTTTGACGATCGGTTGATGGGTGGGGATCTATGAGCGTTATTCGACCATGTATTGTGCCCATAATGATGGCATTTATATGAATATAAGACTTACCATATTTCGCCAGCCGATTTGCACAGGAGTTTTACGCAGTCCAGACATCCTCTGGCCGACGCGTAATGCAGCGCCAGAGCACCGTTGTTGGACCTTTCCAGCACCGGCATGTCTGCTTCCCACAACAGCCACCTGACCACGTTCACTCGACCATATCTGTATACAAGAGAAGGAAATATAATACACAGTCAATACGTGAACGTTATACGCGTACCATTGAATAATAATCCTCGGAACAATCGAAGTGATTTATTGTTTATATTATTATTTATTATGAAAGTTTTAATCGCATCGCGCATACATTCACATAAGAAGCAATCAACTGTGCAGTAGAAACAAAACATTTTTGAATCGCCCAGTCATACATTGCGCGCGTTTTCATAACGAACGATAATTATTATTATTACGAGTATTAGATACATGCCGTTATTGTTGTAGTTACGTATTATTTTATATTTGCGTTTATTGACTAACTATAATATTAAATGTGTTCAACAACCTTTCTTTACATTATTCACAATTTCTACTCGACTATATTAAGGCATACTACGTACGGTTTTATTATTATACGAGTTAACGCTATACACGTTACATGGTTTTATCTATTGCTTCTGACTTGCACTATGATCCGTTTTACAAAAGCCAAGTGTGATATATCATTGGATAATGAAAGACAATGGACGTTTACCTTGTTTCGTTAACATCCGATGCACTATATATGTATACGTATAATTTTCAATTATTTAAATAAACCATGGGCAGCAGTCGCTGTTGGGTGGTATTCTCCATAATAAATTACATTAAAATACGGTTGATCGCAATTACTACATAGATTGCTTGGATACATACAATAACTAGAATTAAAGTGTATTATATATTGTTAAGTAAACCCACTAAGATGACGAAATTGATTGTGGAGGATACGGAATTGGGATCCTGGTTGAGTGTTACATTTAGAGATTCCGGAAGTTTAGAATTTCTGTCCGTGTCGTATAAGTGTCGTAATCGGTAAAAATCTAATGGTGTATTATCATATCTTATTTGAGAAAAACATTAGGTCTTATTTATTTTAGACAATCAAATTCTGTGTTCGACAAATGATTCTTTCTATTTACTTCTTATTTTTGTTGACATATAATTATCATAATACTCACATATAATAATATTTTATAACTGTAATAAAAAGTTTTAAAGTTAAGACCGTAATAAAATGTTGAATAATTTAAAATTATATTTCATCATGAACTAAAGTAATTGTGTATTGAATTATTATTATGATTTAAAAATAAAAAAATGCATTATATTTACTTAATAAGAGGAAAAGTTTGGAAGTTATCGTTGTGTAAAAATTCAAACCTGTCAAGTTAACATTATTGATAAAAAGTGATAATAGTTTTTAATCTGATTCGAACGTTTTAAAATAATTTCAAATTTCTAAACTTTTAAGTAAAACTGTCTATCTAATCTACATTTTAAAATCACATTGATTTATATCCTGAGTAAATTTCAATGTAATAACAAGTTAGTGAGATAACAAGTACACATGTGATTGTTATAGGTAATATTATTTACTAACGAAATGTATTGTATTAAAATATTAAAACATTTTCAAAATAAGTAACTGGTAGAAATTTGTTTATACTTCATTAGTTTATAATTACACTTTATACTTCATATTATGATTATCACTTCATACACACGTGTATAATGTATTTACATTTTACGTCCGTAGTATTAGTGCAATACCATACTGACTGAATACTAAATGGAATAAACTCATTCTCAAAAACGGAAAATAATCGTTATTAAACAATATTTTTTTCTAAAAATTAACAGGGAGAGGGGGTGTTAAGCACTCCCTGACACCCCATATGTGCGTCAGTGATACTATCGCATTGGTTCTCAAACCGTGCTCTGTGAAGTCCTAGGACTCGATGTGAATAAACTAAAGATTCCGCAGACATATAATTAGTTAAATCGTTTCATTATATGTGAATTGTAAACACACAAACAAGGGCATTCACATTCTTCTACCAAAACAAACGTCAAAACTTATAAACCACTAAACTGTATTTATTACAGCTATTATTGCTTTTAAGTTCAATTTTTCTCTACTTATACAGCATAAGAATGATAGATAAACAAATCAAAAAGCAGTCCATTGATTCGTAATTGTTCATAAGATATGGCTTTTCGTTGATATTCTTGGTTTTTGGACTCCATGATTTTTTTTTTTTTCATCCGTACGCGTTCAACATTCGACGTGACGCCGTGACGTGGAACACCGCGAGTATTTTGGCGTACGCTTGACGCAGGATGAATGCGACAACATAACGTACGCGCAAGTGTTCAGCGACCTCGCGCACGGCGTCTGTCCTCACCGCCACTCGATGCCTGATCTCGGTTGCAAAGAATATTGACCAAAAAAATTGAAATGCACGTGCGTTTTTATTTTTTACAGAATTTTCAATTAAAATTACTCGAATAATCTGATACCATCGTAAATATACCGTCAATGATTTATTTTGTAGTTACCAATCGTCCGGGGGAAAACTGAATGTCTATTACAAAATTATGCCAAAACCTGTAAAACTACTAACATTTTAATAATTCTCCGCGAAGTGATTGAGATTCGTGAGTATACGTGGTGTACCCGTAGATTATCACAATAATGTTGAGAGTTTATGGCGTATGAGCAGTGTACCTGATGGCAGCGTTTCTCATCCTTTTTTTTATATGCGGTTTTTCGTATACATTACCATAAAACGCGTATAAAAATATTATATAAATCTTACAATTTAATCTTAATATGATCCTCAAGGTGGTTTGATAACACTTAATTTTAGAAATCTGATTCTACAGATGATAAGTAAACTCTTAACATTCGAAATCTGAATTAATTCAAATACGTAAATTTTTACATTTTCCGCCATCACCCTTTTCCTCGCGAGTGTGATATTTATTTATTTATTGATATAAACGCCTTTGTAAAGTTCAAGTACAATTCGATGGTAATGGTTTAAACAATAAAAAATTACATAACCATAATATAAATAAGTACAATTTTAAATAATAATGATAAGTTAACAATTAGGATAATTGGATAATTTAATCAATAGCACTGCCTATGGGAAAAATAATTACAATAAATTAAGGAGACCTAGTTTATTAACTATAATTTTTGTGTAAAAAATAGATCCACAGATTTTTAGCTCATTACATTCTCGAGTACTACGATCAAGGGGATTATTATATCCATAAGAAGTTCGGCGAAATGTTATTGAAAATGTAGAATGGTGACGCGAATTATATTGGGGAACATTAAAGTTTAATGAATGTAATAAATCCGCACATGATACAATATCATTTATTAATTTAAACATAAAACAAATATTTATGGATTTCCATTTAGTAGCAAGAGATTCTAAATTAATACTGGCTTTTGATTGACGATAGAGACGTAAAGACTGATGGATTTACGTGACCGTGCAATTTTCTCTTACACCCAATTAGATGTAAAAATTTTCTTTGAATCCGCTCAAGAGATTCAATAAGTCCAATTTGTGTAGGATTCCAAAGAACCGAAAATTATTCAAGAATTGGTCTAACTAGCGAGGTATCTATATTTTTAAGACAAATTTCATTATTGAATTCTTTCGTATTATGAATTACAAAACCAAGACTTCTAAGTGCCTTTGAGCATAAATATTCAATATTAGAAGAGAATAATAAGTTAGGCTAGAATACCACCCCTAGGTCATTACATGTATCAATTTCAATGAGTTTGTCACCATAAATATGATAGTAAAAATCTACTTTAGACTTAGAACGGAAAAATTACATTCTAAAACATTTGGTTGTGTTTAACTTAAGACCATTAAAACGACACCAATCACAAATAACGATATCAAAGATATCATATCTTTTCGCGTCCCTTGGTTAAGAAACGCTTCTCTATGGGAACACCACTGCATACGTCATAACATCATATCGTCACGTTGTATATCACGTTTGCGTGCGATCGACAGCGAAACTTACCCAAATAAGAGCGCGTAATCAGAGTTAATTGCTCCACCCAAACGCTTTTTCGTACCACCGCGGTCATCCGTGTATGTAATGTATTCTGAGAAGGGAGGTTTAACGTACATAGTTGAACCTTTCCTCTCAGAATATGTATTATACCATGTGAATGACGACTATATAATATTTGATTAAAAGTAAAACGAATAAGATTTGTTGACGGAGGCGTGTATGTGCACATGTAGGTTTGTAAATATTATCGTTTACAAAACCGATGCGAGTTATTGACATTGATATTATTAAGAACATTTTAAACGATGGGCGTTTGAACACGAAGATCGCTACAAAATTATTATACTTAGTAATAATAATACATACGACGATCGGAGGCACCCGAATGAAGTACAACGTATTTAAAGCGCCGGGATTAGTGGTCATGGTATGCAGCTGCAATGCAGTGTACGTGCCCGAATGAGCGAGTGGAAAGTTACAAATCCACTTTCATTGAGTTATAATTTTGAACGTAATAAAACGTTTCGGCTGGTATATTATTGTAATTGGCCGGTGCTCGTACGTTCGGAATATTCCCGTTAGAAACCCGCGGTACGAGACACTAGACACGCGTTTTGACGACGACCGTACGGAATTCGACGCGAAATCGATATTACGTGTTGATAATCATTATCATTTTGCCGATAAATGTCGGTTGATCACACGCGCGCATGTACTCATGTGCACAGGTTCGCTGTGCGTTGTAATATTTGACATTTATCATAACGATGTAGTTACAATATTTATAAGAGGCGCTCGAAACATATAATATACTTACATACGTACATTGTACATGGGGGGGTATCGTTTTCAAATTCGACACGTGTCCATGACAACAACATCGGTCGTTGAGTTTTACACGTGTTCGTTATTGTAGAAAACCCAATATCCGTGAAACAACCATGAGTTAATCAACAGTGGACGGTGGTCGTTCCGAACAACGCCGGGAAACGACAACTTTTATACGCCAACGTGCCAACAATTTATAAATAAGATAACTCAGTTCAATTCCACAATGTTAAATAGAAAATTGTGGAATTGAACTATGTTAAATATGTTAAATAGAAAATAGTAAATTTCCACGCACTCCATACAAGGTCGCTCATAAATAATTGAAAACAGTTAATCAGGACTACATTTTAAGCCCGATTCATACTCACGCGACACGACACAATAGACGAAAATCACGTTTAATTCACTTACAACCGACAAGAAACGACAGAAACGTCTTCAGTTGATTTCAATTTTCGTTTCCAACGGTCGGAAATTGTTAATTCTCAATATGTTTAAAAATTTTAAATTTGAAGTTTTAGCCATGATAGTGTTATTGCTCGATAATAACATATGTATATATATATATTTTATTTTATGGTCCAATACAATATAAAGACTGTATATATGTATTGTCTATAATAATTAGGCTTGTAATTAATACAAACATTTTCTTTTAAAAATGTAATTTATAAATTAATTTAAGGATATGAGTATATATATAATATGAATATTTTAAATAAATTGATTCCGACAGGCACTGACAAACCGATAAAACATTCTTTACTCGAATGTTTTATCGTGTCGTATCGTATCATTACGGAGTTTGTCGGGTCGGTGCGAATTACCGATTCAATTATATTGATAGAATATTACGAGTATGTCGTGTCGTGATGACCGATTGTGAATCGAGAAATTAGGCGTATAATTGATTACAGTATATTATACATATAAACGTAAATTCGGATCCTAAATGTGTCTACGAGGTATAAACACGGGTATTTCACGGACGACTCTATCGTAAGTATTATAAGCATTCGATTTTTCTACAAGCAAAATAACACTAATGACCATAAAATATTCAGCCTTAGCCAAAAAAACGACCAGATCGCCATTTTTTACGACACCGAATTCATTTGATCGGTAATTCAATTCATTAAGTACAATTTTTTAACGGAATTATGTTTAGTTTATGCGGCATAATAAAACGCCTAATTATGTAGTTATTCGAACGATGATTATCTCAATTCGATCCAGGATGAAATCATCGGTTAGAACGGCAGTATTGGTTATAATTATAATTATCGTTATTAGTACGGTTATTAACGGTCGTCATTTGGAATGTAGAATTGAAAAAATTACAAACGCGTGTACACATACGTATTATTATTATTATACCTCAGGTTCTGCACTTTGACGCGACACGTATCGGAAAGCACGTGCCGGTGTTTCGTTACGATCTCTACGGTCCGGCGGCTACGACGGTCCTCGATGTTTATCAAGCTGTCTTCGAATTCCTCTTGCTCGGCGTCAGTCCTCTCAACTTCTTCGGCTCGTAGTTCAACCACGGTCGTGTGCATCCTGTGAAAGTCGCTCCGGTCCTCGTAGTAAAAGTCCGTATCCGAAGCCGACGAGCAGCCGGCTACTGTGTCCGTTTTACTGCTGCTAGGATCGTCATCTTCGTCTTCTTCGTTGTCGTCGTCGTCATCGTAATCCTCGTCTTCGTCATTTTCGCCTTCTTCTTTGACATTTTCGTTGTCATTGCCGTCTTTGCTGTCATCTGTACTGCGTCCGCCAAAGTACTCATCGTCATTCCCAGCTTGTCGTTCCTTATTACCGACCGGACGATTTTCAGCTACGACGACTCGCGGCCCTGTGCCCACAGTGGTGCCGTACGAGTCCATCCTGGTCCTGACCTCGATGGCCGGGTACCTGGAGCTGATCCTGTGCACGCGTACTTTTCTCTTGGAGGACTGCCGTCGAGTCACGTGTGGCACGCGTTTGTAATCCGCCCGATCCGACGGTGACATGACCACCGACATCAGACACCGGACACTGTCTAACATGACTACGCGAGATCCGTCGCGATCCCGATCCCGAACTGAACTGCCGGGCTACCGGGTGCTCGCAGCGCCGACAATATATCCGGGTACAGGGTCACCGGAAATCCGAACAATGCAGTACTGTCGTGCGTGTCTCATTTGCGCTCATTGTGTACATATATGTGTGTATATGTAATATAAATATTTATATATTCGAGTGCACCGCGGCGGCTGTCCACCGTGACAGTATTCTACCCCCTGCTCTTTCTCTACCGTACATGCGTGTGTCCTGCTGCTTTTTTTCGTTACTACTCCACGGTTATGGTGAAGAGTTGTGCTTTGTAAATGTGTGTATGTGTGTGTGTGTGTGTGTACGTATGAGGACAAATACGACAACAACTACGGTGATTTATCATCGCTGCCATGTATATGCGAAAAATACTGCGATTAGCGCATTCCGCGACCGTGAACGACAACTCGATACCGCGCACATTACCGAAAACAATTGATTTATCCAAACACGGTGTGTAGACATTATAATTTCAGCCACTCGTTTCCACGTGAAACAATTGAGTTATTCTGTCGAAATACAATTTACATTTTGACATTTAGGCGACAAGCAAAATGGCTGAAGAAAATATGTCGGATCTATTATCAAAACGACGAAAACAATAATATTAAATTCTAATAGTTCACGTAGCCGCCGGGTCTTAACTCTAAATTATATCGAGCTTACAAAAGCTTTCATTGAATTCGAAATTTAATAATTACCCGCCACAGGTTTCTACCAAAGGAATAATTGTACCTATTCATCGACGAACACACCACCGTCGCTGTTGCGCCCGCCCGAGAGAAGACAGATGTTGAATGTTATATTTTTAAGATTTTTATCAAACGGCCGGTACAGTAATCGAACAAAAAAGAAAAAGATCCCATTATTCATTATTACAGTATTGTTGAAGTGAATTTGTTGTCCATTGTCAAAAAAAAAAATAAATAAATAAAAATAAAAAATAAAAACATCGACTTCGAGCAAGACAGTGTTCTAGAACAGTAGCATAATAAATCATAAAATATACTTACTAATTTTACAATATTGAAAATTGAATTTCTTCAAAGACAATAATAGGTAAACGTTAAATACGTAATAAATACATTTAAAAATAATACGTCGGTTGTAATAATTTTATAGACAAATTGAAACTCTGCAGTAGAATTTGCACAATATAAATATTTGCACGATTAATAAACATTACGAATATAAAATTCTAAGCGTTTAATATCAAATCTAAAGCGCATATACCTTGTGGTCTATAAACTATGTCATAATACAGCGGATGTTATGTTACGGTTGTATGGTTCATAAATTATAATGTAGGGTAGAATTAGAATAGGGAAGCGAGTTATAAACACACACATGCTCGTCAGTAATTCTGTAATAGCACGACGACGGTTACCGACAATACTACCCAGTTCTTAAATTTGCCGATTAACCTTAACTATCATTAATCATGTTAATGTTCAAAAACTATATAACGATTGAATGCTGGCTAAAATTTGTGGTTTTCGATATTCAATTTGTATGTTAGATGACTGTAATAACGCGTTGAGAAACGAGTCGGATTTAAAAATATCAGTGGATCACGTAATTCGGAATTAAATATCATACAATTACATTGCATTCTATGTCTACTCGTATTTTTGATTCAATAACCATGTAGGTGTTTCATATGCGTCTCATAATTAATTAATTATTAGCCATTGCAATACGGTAATTCTTATAGGGAAATGTTATAGAGCGGTGACTAAAATAAAATATCCCATCGGCACTTGTTTCTGTCAAGTTGGTTTCAATGACAATATCTAGTGTTTTTTATAAAGCTCGGGCTAAATAATAATTTTCTTTACAACTACATTTTGGCCTAAGACCATATTATTATTTCGCGGTCATACTCTGATAATAAAACAATTATTTTTCTCGCTGCGTCGTATAATGTATATATATATATATGTAGACGAGCATGTTCGCTCTCTGCAGCGCTGCAGAAGTGTGTCAGTGTTTGGATTATTTAACGAATCCAATGACTACCATAGTGTATACGTATAATAAGTATAAGAACATTATTGTAGTAATCAATATGCATTATTGGTGTTCATCTGATTCACATTAGCCCGAGTCCGAGTATAGTATCTGTTTTAGTGAGCTTATGAGATTCTGAAGATAAATAACGAGAAAAGTGAACGGACACCGTAAGATATATATTAGTATGTTTCTCTAGAGTACGTTTTCCGTCGAATAAAAACACAATTTCAGTTGATCACGAGATCGGATTATGATACATAATTATATATTAACCGAGCAACACGTAAAATATAGATTGAAATTAAAATTGTTATGCTTATTTAATCAACTTTACTGGAAAAATATATAATTTTGCCAATTGTATGAATATTAACATATCTTTTTACACGTAATAGACAATGAGAAATATTATACGGATAAAGAAACCTAATTATAATTTATGCAAAACAGTTTTATCGTATTATTATATTATAAATCAATTTGTAAAAGCGCAAATTTTCCAATCGTCTATAGTTAATGAAATTCTTAGCCGTAAGAGATAGAACATTATATGATTAAATAAAACTGTTTTATTAGAAATACAAATACAGTGAAACCTCTCTTAACGGACACCTCCAAATAGCGGACGTTTTTATGGGAACGGGGACATTTTCACCACTTTTATATAGGAAAACCCCTAAATACCGGACACTTTTATGGCAATTTAATTTTTGATATTGATAATTTTTATCGTAAATATAGAATAATATTGCAGAATGGCTTAAGAAATATCTAATCTAATGATACTACAATACATTATAATATACTATGTACAATAATTGTTATTATATATAATTATTATAGTTTATCTTATCAGTCCATTATCGCGTCAATGAAACATTTTTATAGTTTATATTCTGTGATATTATCCTACTCGTACATTTTTAGTACTTATTTAGCTGTATTTGTGATTACAATATATACGGACGTATTCATAAACGTAATGTAGTACGCAATGGCTAGTAAATGTAAAATATTAAGTCTAAAAGAAAAAATGGAGGTTCTTGAATTTTGAGTGTGTAATATGCTATTTAATTACGCTCAATAATTTTTACATATATAATATCAATTTTAAATAATAATATGTACAACTAATATTTATTAATTATTGAAATAATACAAATACAAAATAAACCTATTTCATTATTATACATATGTGCATATTATATAAATGTTGAATATTATATTATGTAGTTATTATTTTTTCGAATTATTTACGAATATTTTTTCCCCTCTGAATAGCGGACACCTCTAAATAACGGACAAAATTACGGCGACCGAGAGTGTCCGGTATTTAGAGGTTTCACTGTATTAATTACTATTTGCCAATTTAACTTCTATTATATATTATACATTAAAATTACTAATGATAATTTATTGACATTTTAAATAGTGGAATCAGAATATTACAAATCATTATTCGTTCAAAGAAATACATTACTCTCATACATGTTAACAGTTTTGTATTTATTTTAGTACGTAATAAAACCATTTAGTGTATTTACAATTGGATATCTCATGCATTATTTAATTTTTTTATTTTTTATTACAACAATAAAACCAAGTAGGCCAAGTTTTTTGATTCGACATATTTTACACTTGAATCAACAATTCTGTAAACACATGCCCAGATAAATCGATGTCCAAATAAATTCACTAAATAATTTCAGGATGTCAACTTTTAAGGGTTAAACATTGTGGTAACATAGTATTAATATTTTTTCAAATCTTAGCGATTTACTAAAATAACCCGTGATACAGAAATTCAACATAATGATGTACGTATGTGGAATAAAAACAATCGAAATTCCATAATACACGTGTGCAAAGTAAAACACTATTAAATATAAGAAATCGGCAATCGTTAATTTCATGGTTTTCGATCAATGCATTATAATTAATTTTTACGAAAGACGGTATCGGCTTGGCAACGGGCTAGTTTGATGGTTAACGAGCATTGAGGCCCCATTTACTTTTGTCAATTTTTCTTGACCTAACCTAGCCTACGAATAATTCGCTAAGAGATGGTAGGTACCGCTATGACACTCGAATAATATTCGTGGTCGCATTGAAGACGTTACATTTTAGGTGACTGCGGAAACGCTAGACAAATATCGAGGTTACGGTCCGAACCGAAAACGAAAACCAATAGCAGATAAGAACTAAATAAGATGTATGGTCACTGGTCGTGCAGTCTGCTTTGAGTCACGGACGTAACCGAAAAAGTGAAACGGTCGTAGTGAACTTGGCTCCGGGGCAAGAAAAAAAAATTAAAAACCGCGAACCGCTGTGCACGTGCGGTTGACCTTAGAGTGTGCTACACGAAAACCGACTATTATAAATCGTTCGGAGTGCATTCGGATCACTTTTTCCCGACGCCGACAAAGCAGCCACCGCCGATACTTTGTTTTCAGTTCTTAACTGTTATTTATTTTGGTTCTTTCTTTTTTCTTTTTACTTTTTTTTCTTATTTTTTTTTTTAATTTAATTTTAATTTTTTTTTTTTGCGTGCCACACATGCATAGGTGATCGTGTTCTGCCCATGTATTTCATGATGCTAGTTCGTAGACGAACATAGCACGTCCGTGGTGTCTTACTGAGTGCGTTGACCAGACCGGCGGAACCAACAGGTGCACATCGCGTTACTCATGCATAGGGCCACGGGACCGTGTCTGAGTTTAAACGCGATCTTTAACATGGACCGCTTAGTATACTATTATTTTTTTGTTAAATTATTTTAATTACAACGTACTGTTAGAAACGGGAGAAATTCGTGTGTACAATGCGATTTACGAACGCACAAGTTTTCCCCGGTGTTGATGCACTAAAAGAATATTTGGTAACAATCGCGTTTCGGAAGCGCAAACGTCGCCGTCGCCGTCGCCACGCCGCGCCGCCGTCGCCGTCGCCGCGCCGCGCTTTCGTTATAATATTATAATACAAGTGTTCTGTGCGTTATCGAACAATTATTTGAATTGCTAAACAGATCGCTGATAATGATGTACGCGTGCGCCCACTGCTCTTTCAAAGAAAATCATTATGGAAATCCGAAAAAGTAGGTCGGCATCTCCGACACTTATATGCATTCTGCAACGACCATAAACCGCTGCCTGGAACCAGAAATTCCGATTACCAGTTTCCATTTCTTTCAGCAGATGTGTTTTAATTTTTTATTTATTTATTTTTTTTTTCAAATGCCTTCCAGCGTATTTTTCTACACTCCGGTTTGTTGGCGATTCGATTTCTTCGACCCACATCTCGATTTCGAACGAATACGTCGACCAACTCGTCAAGTGCGCACAACTATGATGGTCGGCGAGGGTGCTATTCGTGCTTATTAAATACACATTAAACATCAGTCGTTTTTCTTTATTTGTTTTTTATTACTACTGATGTGCGTGTACTGGGAACATAATAGCTAGCCAACATGTTGATTTAATTCAAATAGTAACACTGCAGTTAAATAATACAGTTTATTCTTACATTTTTAATCAGTTGTCATTACGTGTAGTATTGACTATTCGATATTTGTAAAATTATGCAAACCATAACGGCTGTTTCTTTATCCTCGACATGAGTATTCACAAATATTATTGTTGGATATTTAGTTCTGATACACATTTCATAGTATATTAAATGTAAGCTAACTGACCCAGCGAACACTTTGTATCGTAAGTCAATGAATGTAGTGATACTTTTTAGCTAAACTTAATTTATGATTTTAATTTACGCAATCAAATATAGATAAAGAAAATTAAGATTTAATAAAACTACAAAATTCAAGCATTTCAATGGCGATTCGGCAAGACATTTCGTTTGATGAAGCTATGTATTTTGCTGCCATGGGTCACACTTGGGTTGATTGTCTTTAGTGAAGTACCTTGGTTACAATACACGGAGTATAATTTGGCGTTTCCACTTAATGCAAATTTATTTCTTGTACGGAGATCAAAAACAGTGAATAGCATTTTTCGAGGAAAAGTCGTTCTTAGAAATTATATTCAGTAAAATAGACATGTTCACCATTTTCTAGGTACACATTGAAGTGTGGTTAATTTTGTGATTTTTCTGTTTTTATAACAACAACAAAACTACAACTGCTCATTTTGGCCTTATCAAATGTACTGATGTTTCCCTTTTTTTCACAACAAAAGGTAGCCTATATTCTTCTTCAAGTTCTAATAATATATCTCTACATTCTATTTCATTATAGTTGGTCCAGCCATTTTTATTTTATTTATATAGATATGCATTATTTAAAAAACATGAAAATCATAAGCAAACCTTTGTATGCACAAACCATTCGAGTTATTTGGTATACACGAGAACTGCGAGTAACGATATTTTATTATCTGATAGTAAACTAAAACCAGTCTTCGGCGT
This sequence comes from Sipha maydis, assembly GCA_034509805.1. NCBI lineage: Eukaryota > Metazoa > Arthropoda > Insecta > Hemiptera > Aphididae > Sipha > Sipha maydis. The sequence goes on along the minus strand of JASXSY010001433.1, from coordinate 151,474 downwards.
ATGTTACAGATCATTAAATTCGGCTGCGAGTGTTCAAAAATCGTTTGTTATAGCCTTCTCTAGTGAAATCATGACAAGAAAGTGATGGTCACTAGCAAATGTACATAAATAAATTCATTAACTTTGACAGACTTAAACCATTGTATACAATTGTGGCATTTATATTTTAATGAAGTGAATCTATTTCATTGGACAAGCATAATTTTGATTTCACTGCGCTTATCAACATTAACAATTTAAATTTTAACAACTCCATTTTTCTATCGTTAAAAAACAATAACGTTTACAAACGATTTAAACTTTAAAGCTATCAAGTATGCGAACGTATTCAATTATCGTGTTACATTTCATAAACATCGTTTAATTAATATAGTTTCAAATTAAATACACACAAGATATTAGTTTTAGTTTTATCAAGAAAAATATAGTTTATATCTGTGTTGGTTCATACTTTATTTATTGGACTAAAAGATAATATTTTTTAATCAAATTTAGTGATTAAATTTAATGAACTATAATATCGAACGTATTGTTTTTATTTTTTTGTCAAATGCTACATATACACTAAAAAAATCATTTAGAAATATTTACATGGATATTACCAAAATCCAGCGTAAGATGTTTAAGCTCAGTAAAATCGTTATCACAGTAAAAAATAATACGTGCATTTATTTTTATTTATAATAGTAGATGTATATGGGTATAACCCTTTCATTCTAAATTATGTGACATCTGGTATTAGATCATGATGGCTGTCAACGTATGCGAACAATGTCAGAATGACTATAAACATTAATCGATTGGTTTAGGAAAACAATAAAAACGGGTCTTTGGGGTTAATGAAATGCTATTTGAACAATGATCAATTTGTTTAGTTCGTAGAGAAGTGCGCTGGTCTATGATTTATTGCAAATCCGGGATTATTTTATGATTTCGTCGGGTCATGTCACACATTGTTTCCGGTTTAACTAAGCTTTCGAATGCTATTCTCATCCATACTGTACTTCAGCACAATAAAATGTTGATACAAACCATAACATTTTAATCTTATTTATTATATATTAAACTATTTTCTTTCACGTAAATAGTATGATTATGTACTTCATGTAGTTTAATTCTAACTTGTACAATATTTTAATAAGATGTTTTCGACAATAATATAGAAAAAAATATATTTATTCCATAATTATTTAAATCGGGTTACAATAAATTTAACATATATTAAAAAAGGTTAAATAATTATACACTTGTGTCTTATGCCTCTAGATTTTAATTATACTCCACATTGTTTTAAGAAAATTGCATTTTTGTATAAAATATGTGTTATCATTAATCTGTTTACATTTTAACAATTGTATGTATAAACTATTAAGAGTTATTTCCTTTATTTAAATAAAAACTATAATGGTACAATTGTACATATTAAATGATAAAATGTAGCCTTAATTATGAATTAAATAATTCGGAACATCATAAAAAAAAAAATAAATAAAAAAATAGTAGCCGAAAAATAAAATAAAAAAAATAAAAAAATACTTCAAATATATAGTCAAAATACATTTTTCTAACGCAATTTAAAATATTAATAGCTTTTAACTATCAATAAACAATAAAAAGATTAATGTATGAGAACAAATTAATTGGTTTCAATATACCTAAACTTATTTAGTTTGTAACTATTATTTAAAAAATTTTTAACTTTTTATTATAAGAAATAAAATATAACTTTTTATAAAGATATATTTTATTTCTTATAGTCAAAATTTCGTATTATTTTTTTACAGATCTAAAATATTTAATTTCAAGATGTCATTTAAAATAATCAAAACTGACCACTTATGGATTATTCTTGTTTACTCACAAAGAATAAATTAACATTTTAACGCTGTTATGAACATTTGATGAAAGATGAAATCGATATTAGATATAAAATAATATTGTTTTATAAATAATAAAAGTAAAAAATATTATGCTACAGTACATGAAAAACAATGTGTTTATAAATAATTGATTTCATCAGTAATTCCTCTTCGGTTACTGGTCTAAAAAATAATAAAAATGAAAAGTACGTTCTTTATAGAAAGCTGTTGACATTTTATCATGTGACTTCATATGAAACATTGACCGTCAAGAGCCCCGAGTGAAATTTGTGTCATCGGCTGGACCGAAAGAAAGCGGTCTTGGTACATTTGCCTCGGGGTCATCAGCTTCACCCCGCTGACTTTCCACCGTCTAATGCATTTAATAGGATAATTGATCGTAATGATAACCTTCAGAACGTCTGCTTACTATAAGGTATATAATGATTATAAAATTGTTTTTACGATCGTCTGGAATTTGTTCATTTATATTGAATGTATTTGTATATATCGGTAATACATACATGTGCGTTTAGTAAAATTCGAGCATAACAGTGATTATAATAAAGAAAGCGATAGTGATTTTGTTTTTAATGATTATGAATTTGAGTATTACTCTATAAATGCAATAACCACTACTTTTATTTGCTTCAATAAATGCAAACTGATTTATAATGACAAGATAACTGATTACGGTAGATTTAACCACGAATCTCTTGCTTTAAATTTTACACTCAACTAATTACTAACGGTAAGGTAATATTATTCGAAATAACACTAATAAGTCATTATGAATAATAAAGAGTAAAAATATAGATTCAAATATGAATAAAGATTGATTTTTATTTCAGTTAAAAATTATAATTGTATTTTTATTAGAAATTGTTTAAAGTGTTTATATGATAAATTATTTAAAACAAAGGATATACCTACTTAAAACAGTTGACCATTTTTAAATACAATGGCGTAATTGAGTGAAGATACAAACCAAAAAAGAGAAATCATTTCTGGTGATATTATTACGCTGTCGCTTGGGCATCATAATAATAGTTTTATGCAGTACGAAAACAAACACTAAATTTCACACACTTTTTTTTCATGTTAAATCTGAGATTGTCGTGTTCGTGGAAGATTTGCAAAGTAGCTGATATTGACGGATGGATATGTCAGATCTTAAAGGTTAATGCGTTTCAAAGAAACCGGTCATACTTGGACGAATATATTCAACTAAACTCAGTGAAAACGATATGTGTATTCCAGAAATATTAATTGAAAATTACAATATGCATCTAGAAATTATATATACTTTTTCAAACGAACTGATAACTGTGTATATTGTTATTATCACGTGTAGATTTCTGACGGCTGCTTGCTATAAAAGCTTGTAATTCAGAACTTACATTATTATAACTTCTTTATACACATTATGCATGATAATTATAATAGCGTGCATATACGTATTGTTTTTTATATGATCACGTCGTAAGTGTTTTCAAAAAAATATTAAAACTAATTATGTAATTGTTGTTTTTAAGATACAATTATATAATTTTGAAAGACGATAATATTATTTTTATTCACAAATAAAATTAAATACATTGGTATCTATCAGGAAACGAGAAGAACTTTTATCATGACTATATAAAATATGATGATAATGTGAATCTAATGAATATGTATGAACTAAATATGTATGCGTATAACGTGAAGAATATTATCTACCACAAACGTAGATAACCGTGAATATAATCGTTTAAACTGTTATTCTAATACTATGCATTCAATTTTGTATACTTCAGAATAATTTTAATCAAAATCAAAATCTAAGTTTAGTATAAAAATATAGATGATGGAAGTTGTGGAAACCTTAGTGCCCAAGAACTTTGAATTGATTAATTATCAAAAGAATATGACATTTTGCAAATAAAAATTAAAATAGGAAAGGTGCTAATAGTATTATCAGTTTGAAATGGGCATTTAAGGTATTATATTACTTATTTAAAATCTATGTTACAATACAATTTTAAGTTCTAGCAAACATTTTTTTTTATAGAGTAAATACGGTATTTAAAATTTAAATACCGTAATTCATAACGTTTATAAATTTAAGTCAAGATATTTATAAACAAATAAATATATAGCCGAAACGTATGTACAAAATTAAAAATTTAAGTATAATTTTTTAAGTTATTTATAATAAAAACATTACATATTATTTTTTAAATCATAAAATTCACATTTATTATACCTAATTGGAGTATACATGTTTTTCGTATAATTTCGGAAAACATCAGTCATAAATAAAAATATTGAGTATTAAATTAGTACTATTATACTACATGTCCAATTAAAATTTTAAAATCTAAGTATTTATTAATGTTTGTAACTTTTCATTATACTTTTATGTATTCTTGAATACTGCTTGCTAACAAATTATCTTTAGTATTATCAGTTAAATAAATATTAATTCATACTTGAATTATTATCAAAACTAATATATAGAAACCCTAGCTACTAATAAATTTTGAATATGGATAATATAGATTCGAAAAATTTTAAGATTTGTATAATAGCATATTGACAACTTCAAAATGAATTAATTTTAAGAATTATTGAGTAACGGATTTTCATTGACATTAGTAACTCACGAATCATATTTATACGTTAATATTAAAAAGTTTAAGTAGACATTACGTAAATATAAATTCAATTTGTCACCGAAAAATGATTTTTATGTTCCACGGGCCATAATACGTATACATTTTGTTTGCTATTATCTAATCACGTGTAATAAATGCGTTATAAAATTATTTAAAAAAAAAAGTTTCTATCAATAATAATAAATTTATGTTTAACTTACATTTCAAAAGTGATTTCGATTCGAATTCCAGTTTAATCGTAACAAGTATCACGTACACAAATACACTTTACAGACACAAAAAAATTAAATAATAATTAAACGAAGAAAAAAAACTTAATTTAATACAAAAGTTGAAGAAAATGACACTAAAAACACAAATAACAAAAACACCCTATCCATTTCATGCCGGTATAATACGAGTAAAAAACCATCCGAGCACATGCGAAGTTAACGGACAAGTGTGTCGGGCAAAACAATAAGACGGTATAGCGTATGGTCAGGTTATGGTCAGGCTTCGTTCATTTCTCCGGAGGAGGTTCCCTCTCACTCCGTGGTTCGGTTAAGGTTGAGGTCGTTAAGTAATGAAATTTATAATTACAGTCAACGATCTTTCTTTTTATTTTCCGTAAACTAGTTTTAAAAACATTTGAAATAAAAAAATTGTTTAATTTAAATTATTTTCTAGGGTGTTTTTACATATGTAAAATTAGTATACGAGTATTGTTTAACGAAACCAAGAGTCAATACTATTTGATTTAATAAATATAATATGTTAAAGATTAACGATTAAAATGAAAATTATTTTTTGTAAGTATATGTTTTGTTTACTTGGATACTCCTGTACAATAATATTCCCCTAAATATACTTTAATCATTTTTACATCAACATTTTTTGGCCATACATTGCATTAGCCTAAAAATCATGTAGTTTGAATAAAAAATTAAAATTTATCAATTATGAATGTTCAAATAAAATTTAAATTACATTTTTCTGGTAAGAGGAGTAAAATTTAATAAGGAATGTTGAAAACTATTCATTAAAATTATAGAAGAATAATTTTGAGACAAACTATAGCCATCGTTTAAATAATGATAAACTATGAAATCATTAAAATTATTTTAATAAGTAATAAAACATTTAATGTTGTTGTTAATGAAAACAATGATGTTTAATTTAATTCTATTGAAGCTATAGCAAAAAATATAAAATTTAATTATTAATAAGAGCCCAATAGGTTCATCAATACATAAATATGTTATAACAAACTTTAATCAATTAATTTAAATACATTTGAATAAATAATTTCGATTGCTAGTTTTGTTATTTATATTATTTCAGAAAAAATAACATTAACCTTAATAGAAGCGTAATACATAATGTAAATAGACTGATCTACTTTTAACTGCCGTGTTCACTGAATTTGAAAATTAGTTCAAATATAAGTATTCTTTATTATCTCAAGTATATAAAATTAGCTTTTATTAATTTAAATGCTACTAATTCTTATGCATTACCATGAATGGGTTCCTATATTAAAAATAAATAAGACAATATAGTTTTATTGTGCGAATATAATTTTATATAATGTTAAATGAAATGTCTCGCTTAATAGCAACAAGCACTTAATTTATAAATGTATTAAATTCCAGACTATTTACAAATGTTTCAAATGTAAGACTATGATCAAATATTAAGTAATATATTGTTTTGATTAACATTATAATTTATTGAAAACTCAAGAAAATAAATAAATAAATATATAATATTACAATATAAATTATGATAATATCGAAAACAAATTAACCTTTAACTACACGCGCTGGTGTATTTTGTCCACCAATATTTTTGTTTATCTTGTCCTATTTTGGTTTTTATTTGTTTTCATCAATTTTCCTAATCTAACCTTTCCTCATCTAATATGCAATAGATATTAATCAATTTCAGTCATCATTCAATGTTTGTAGCTGCACAAATCAGCTCCGTTTTAAATTATTCTTGTATCGGTGAACAAAATACTCCGCGCGTGTAATAATGTAACTAATTTTTACGTTTTATATTGGCTAATAATGCCGTTTATTTTTCTAATATTTAATTATTATATAATAATTATATTATAAAATCATATTATTACTATTATTATTTAAGTAAGTAAAAATTATTTAACAATAGATATTTTTACTTTTATTATAAGAGATAGTAATAACAATTTTTGATTTTTTTCATTATTATAATTACATTTAAAACAATATTAAGTAGTACTTTGTTTTTTTATTAGTAAATAAAGTCAAATATATATACAATACGACATTGATTTCTGTGTATACCAAATCAGTGCATAAAATACACCACGCGTGTAATTATTGAAAAAAAAATGGCGCTTGTAGCTAAGGGTCAAGTCAATACTTGGTATCCTTTTCAGTTAAATTTTTTTCGTAGTTTTTTAAATAGTAATTTAAAAATATTGTTACATTTACATTTGCATGGTATGTGTATGCTATTGATTTTAAAGTCAATTAACCAACAGTAAACATGAAAAAGTGTAATTTACGAAAAATACAGTAAAAATATAATAATTTATTCATAATTTTGTTATTTACATTTATTTAAGAATTATGTACAACATACCAAATCTATTTTTTTAGGTATTTTAAGTTCAACTTGATGACATGTATTTCAAATATTAATAAATATTATTAATTTAAAAATCATATATAAACAATATAGAAAAATGTATTTGAAGTTTTTATTTATGTGAGTTTAAAAAATAACGTTTAGTAAAAATGTTTTAAAGAAAACATTTTTTATTTAAACGTTTATTTGTATAAATTATAAATTATTTCTATTGCTTACATTTAAAATCGCTACCGAATTATAAGTTAAATACTTTAATAAGTTATTGATTACACATAAGACTATATATAAAACTTAGGTATGTAAGACTATATATATTTATCAGATACATCTGTACATAACGGCGTAGCTAGACTTGAGGCCCGTTTCAGATAGGCAAGTGAGTTCCTATTATGTACAAACTTATTTATTATTTATTAATTTTGCTATACCTACCAAAATATTTTTCGGCTTACAATTAAGTTTATGTTCATGCACTTAAATTGTATGGGCGAAAAGAAAATTATAAAGTAGTACACATTTTACTTTATATAACACTGGAGTTTTATTCTGCGAAATAAAAAAATAAAATATCTAGTTAATAATAAAAAACTACGTTATTAACTATATAACATACGAGATTATATATATATATATATATATATATATATGTCGTAACATAATTATAGCCGTTTCCGTGAGGGTCAAATTAAGTTGTGGTGACGTAAAAGTTACAACAAAACAAGGCATAACCGAATACGAAGTTCATTGTTTTATCTGTTAATTAGCGTCAGTAGTGATCAATCAGAATCCTAAATTTAAATTTGTTAATTTCAATATTCTATTGAATTTTTCATTTCCAAGCTACGAGGGCCCCGGTGTGTCGCACCAGTTGCACTAAACGTTTAGGTAGCCTAGCTGTCTGTGCTTCTACTATACCTAAAATATAAATATATTTGTTTACGAATCTTAAGTAAACAATATAGATAACATTATATTATAATTTTGAATGTTTAAATCCTAATTTAATAACATCGTTAAAGCTAATATCTTCTATATCCAAATCATGGATAATAAATTTATTATAATACTCATAATATCTTATGATCAAAGACCGGATTTATATGTTTTTACATATCGTTACTGGGTCTATGCAGTCTTATGAGAGTACAAAATGTGGACGATTCGTTCAATGCTGAATGCAAAGAAAAAAGTTTTTTTTGCATATTTAAGAATATTTCATGGGTTAGAGAATATTTAACCCATTTAGCATATTTTGGAATACTTCATAAATTGTGAGAATAAATATCTATTTATTTTTAATTTCGGTACCCAGAAAATTTTTTTTGAACATTTACAATTTTCTTTTTTTTTATCAATTTGATAAAAATAATACACACAGTAGTTCCTTGGTATTATCAGTGTTATAGCACAGAATAGACTAAATTTAGTCTATTCTGTGGTTATGGTACTTTATCATATTAAGTTTCTGTGCCGTTCCCTAAACATGGTGGCTAACCTACAATGCTGTTGTTTTCTTACTGATTTTTACTATTATTCTGTTATATTTATACTATATTCCTATTTTCCACTCTTACTAAAGTGCAATGGTATTCCATTAGGTATAATACGCAACTTTAAATACCTAATTAATACCTCACTATTAAAATAATGTTGAAAAAAAAATTTAAAAATGCATATTAAAGCATATAATGATATTGATTGAATATTTTAGCATATTTTTGCATATTTTATACATTTTTGAGAGAATATAATGAGAATATATGAAGGTTTTTTAGAGAATATTAGCATCATATTTTGGGCATTTTAAGAGAATATAAATTCGGTCTTTACTTATGATCAACTTTAAAGGTATACGTTTATATAAATGAGATCAAACAAAATAAGATGTTAATAATACATTTAGGATTGGTATAATAGTATAATAGTATCGTACATTTTACCTAAAATTAAAATCAAGAACTAGTTACATTATTTAGTGAACAACAAAGGATAATGAGCAAAGTGTTACCATAGTATATGTTAATTGAGATATTAATTCAAATATTTATCTTTTGGACATGACCGTGTGAGTAGTTTTTTTTAATGTGATATAATTTTTACAATAAATTTCGTATAATAACGCATTTGAAACTTTTATAGTCCAAGTATCGATCATCCTCCCCATATAAAATACTAATGTGCCTTTTTATAAATAGTTAATCAAGTACTTTTTACAAGAAACGTATGTTGAAATTGAAAGTATCAACTCAGATGCCGATTTAGAACAATTCTTAGAATTCCCTACTCACATAAAACACGAACAATTGTCAAGTTTTCTATGGAATTAAAGTGGCTGTATATGTATATAAATCTTATATATCTTATCTATCATGCACAATCATGCACATCTATCATATACAAAATCTACTTAAATACACTCTGATATATACATACATCTTCATATAATGAGGATTGTAGACTGCCGATGTTATGGAACTAATTCATGTTAATTAATAGGTAATATATATCAAACTCTAAAAATAATTAAAACACAATATTAAAATTATGACATTCTATTGACGAAAATAAGAACACCAATCTAGGTTAATTTTTAATAAGAAATAGAAATAATAATTTATTTACTATTTATACAAATTAGGTATTACGGGAATATTATTATTCATCAGATCTTGTATGTCAAGTAAACAAAAACTGAAAACCTGAATGTATACGTAAATTACTAAAATTGTTGATTTATAAAGTCATTTCTTTAAACACTTTCCAATTACCGATAAAATTCACAACGTTTTGATAGAAAGTTTACAACTATGAATTATGACGGAGGAATATATTATAATGAATTATTAAATAGTCGGCTGACAAAAGTTAAATGCCATAATGTTGATTAATACAAACGCATTGAATAAGATTTTTTGTAAAATTGCTCATCCAGTATTTTAGGAATTACTGGTACACATCAATTTACATGTAGATGAAATGGCAATATTATTTAATTTCAACAATATTATGCTACATTACTTATGTAATACATTTTTTAATTATTTTAATTATTCGATTATTTTAATTTAAGTTCATAATTTAAAAGTATCTATGTAGGTGTAAAACAATTAAACAATGGGCTTAACCGTTTATTCGAAATGTTCAATAAAGTTTTAATATAATTTTTCTAATATAAATCAGAAAAAAACCTTTGATACTACTTAAAATAGCCGGTCTATAAAATAAGGCAATTTATTGCAGACCATTCAGAGTGTGAAATATTTTTCATGTCAGCATATGATTCCTAGTTGTATAAATGTTAACATTTTCAATGCGGAATCTACTTTCACAAATAAAATAATTTATACTTTTGCTGTAAATCCATTAAACGAGAAAACTTGCACAACGAGGGTTATAATTGTTTTTCATTTTATTCAATTTAACTTAAATATAAAAATAAATTGACCCACTATTTTCGAATAAAATAATAAGAGCATGAAAAATATTTAATATAACTTTTATATTAATACATTCTAATAAACTGGTAAGCTTTCGAAAATGTTTAAAAATAGTTTACTTAGTTATATGATACTATATTTTATATTTTCTTTGGACCATAAACACATTAAAAATAATGTTACAATAAAAACCCAAGTACAAATTTATGAATATGTCATAAAAAAATTTTAAATAAAAATTTTACTTAGTATTTTACATATTTATTATCCACAAACAGTTTCATTATAAATAATAATAAAAAAAAAAAAAAAAAATGGTTTATTTAACCAAAACCGTCATTTACTTTATTAACTTTTTGTATTGTTTACTCATTATTCACAATTCACATGACTATATTATATAAACGCTCTTTGTATTACAAATAATAAAACGTAACTGATAAAATAACACTGGCTTAATCAAGGGAATAACCAAGAAAGTAATACTCACTAGTAAATTTTTTTAATTTTCATAAAAGTAAACATACATAATTTTATTTTTAAATAAAAACTAAAATATTAATAATGAAAAAATTAGATTATGATGTAAAAATCGTAATAATGCATATATATTTGTTTTGTTAATATAGTATCATTTACAATAAATATAATTATTTATAAAATGCGTAAAATACATTTTTCCCTAGGTGAATATTGTACTATTATTTATTTTGGTTTGATTTGTGATACGATTGTTATTCATTATAATACATATTGTTTGTAAAATCTTAGCTAAATTTATAATAATGATAATTTAAAAAACCATATAGAATATTTTAAGGTAAATTTTTACCAAGATGATGATAGTATGATCGCTTCTAAACGTATTAATCTAAAACAACAACAATGAAAGTACAATTTCCTTCACTTGAACAAACTACATAACACATGCTTTGCTAGGAAGTCTGTAGTTTAACATTAAATGTATGTTATATAGGTAAGTTTATATAAGCCGCAATATACCTAATAAATAAAGATGTAATAAATATTTTATTTTAGATTTTTTTTCAAAAATTGTTTTTATTAATTACAAACACATTAATTACTTATTCGTAAGCTTCTGACATAACTGGAATTAAATGTATTTCAAATTCTAACATATAAAATTAAAAAATTAATAATTTTGAAAACAAAAAAGAATTTAGAACTATTTAACAAAACTTTAAAAATAAACATTTTTTTTTTTTTAATTTTAGGAACATTTGTACTGACAAAACAAAAAAAATAATTGGTATAACGTTAAAGAATGATAATATACTTAACTATGTTTATAATTAAGCTATTTGGAAAACAAATTATTATTTTTTTGTATATTTAGAAATTAGATTGATGTGTAAGAATTTATAAATTATGATTTATCATATTTTACATAAGTAGGGAATGCATTTTAATGCGATAAATAATAAGAAAAATGTCATAAAAAAAAGACTAAATACCTTAAAAAATACTTCAATGTTAAAAAATTCACTAAAAAAAAAACGCTCTAAAAAACTTTAAAAATGTTTTGAATTCAATAAAAACACACAATATTATAAAAAAATGATCTGTTAAAAATATTTTAAATAAATCTACAATAATCACTTGAAAACGTTAATGACGAAATTATACAGTGTACACACGATACCAAACAATGAAGTTGAAGATGACTTAACTCAACAGTGCAATACAAAATTAGGATTTAGATAAATAGCTTATTTTATCTTTACCTAATTACATGTAATATGTTTTAACTTTTATGTATATGTTTATACCTAAGTGTCTACACGTATCAATAATACGTAATTTTGTCTGGAGTCAGGGTTTATCTGAACGGTAGAATGAATGTTAACTATATTCTTATCGAATTTTATCCATTCCTATATAAAATTACTTTAAAGCAATGGCGGCTCGTGAGTCTTGTAAGTGGTGAGGCAGATATTTAGTAAATGCAACATACAATATACATTTTTTCAAAGTATTAGGATCTGTATAGGAATTTCAAATTATTATTACTGTTCTAACAATTGTAAAAGTTTATTCAAGTACTTTTTACGACATAGTATCGCAAACTTATGATCAGTATATTGTGATAATTACGTACATATTATATTATTTTACAACTGATGACAATTAAAGCAAAAACTTACAGTGGTAATATAATATTGTCATATTCACTTCATTATACCTATATATTTTAATGTAACGAAAAAAATTTAAAAAACAATTAAACCTTTATTTAATTTCTTAATTATTATACTTAACTATTAACAACAGAAATATTAACTGATAACTGATAAGCGATTAACGTTTGTCTATAATAATAGTGGAGTAAGTAATGACTTATGGAACATAAGGACGTAGTAACGATTCCTATTATCTATGTGTTTTCGTTTAGATTGCACAAAATAATTAATACCACTGAGTCTAATTTATATCAGCTTCATTCTACTGTATATTTCCAACTTGCTCCCACCACATGATGTTATCATTTCAATATAGTAACTGAAGCATAAAAATGTTTGCCTGTCGGACCTCATCAGTTCGCTTCGTAAACACCGCCCAGCACATATTTAAATTATATTTCGTCAATTCGCGGCCCCACTCTAGTGGTAGTAGACAGTAGTATCATAGAATAGATTAAATTTAATCTATTCTGTGGTAGTATTCTTGTCTATGGTGGTGACCGTAAGGTGTGGAGTATGTAGTGCCGTACGTCCGTACTGGTGCAGTACTTCGCACTTTTCCGCCTAAATTGTATGTTATCAGTTATTATACCATTAACTTTTGACTTTTACGATTAAAAATAAAATTATAAGTTATTTTAATTTTAATATTTTGAAAAATAATTAGATTATTACTAATAATTTATTAGATACTGATAATATGCTTATAATAAATTATTAGAATGGTAATTGTGTCTCCCTTGCTTTCTCTCCTTTATCAATTCTCTAAATATTCCAGCCAATCCTCAATCTATCCTCTCTTACAATTCTCAATCCGTTATTTTATCCATACTTAATTTATTGAACCAGGCTGGTTTCATAATTTAATTTTTATTTAAAAAAAAAAAAAAATGTTTTTCTAATTTAGTAGATTATTATATATTTACCTATATGTTATTGTAATTGTTGAAACTAATAGTTTTCACCAAGTTTCTTAATAAAAAAAAAAAAAAACTATTTTTTATCTAGATAAAAACGTTATTATCTTTATCTAGATAAAATTAAATTTTTTTATCTTTATCTGTATCTAGATAACTTTTATAATATTATCTTTATCTGTATCTAGATAACTTTTTATAATATTATCTTTATCTTATCTAGATAACATTATTGTTATCTGGACTCAACACTTATAATAAGTGATTTAACTAATCGTTTTAGTGATGAAATAATTGGAATTTTCGATTTGAATTTGTTATAATCAAAAGTCTTGACACAAGCATTTTTAGATAAATGTGTTATTGCCAATAAAATAAAAAATGTAATGGACAAATTTAGGGGTCTTCTGTCTAAAGATTTATCACTTTCTAAAATATATATTTGAAATTAAATTAAAAGAAGAAATTTAATTATGGTATGAGTTTTGGTTAACAATGATGAAATAAAATCAAATGAATTTCAGGACACAGCAACTGATACTATAAAATATTGTGAAGTTCTACTGTATCCATGTATTACAGTATTTTTGAAAGTATTATGGACTTAATCAGCAAGCACAGCGTCTGCAGAGCGCAATTTTTCTTCCCTTCGTCATCTTAAGATTTAGCTATGAACAAAAATGACTGAAATAATACTTAATGGACTATCTCTAATACACCCACACAAAGATAGAGAAATTTATATTGATAAAATAATTAATGTATTTTCAAAATCATCGACGTTGAGAATATTAGATTTTATATTATAAATTGTGTTATTAAATCAACAAATTTGTAATTATAAAATCTATTGTTATGATATATATTGGTATAACTAAAAAATTATTATTATTATTATTATTACTATATAATTTTTTTAAAGACTTTTTTTATTTAAATAAATAACCTATTTGAAAATTAATATTTTTAATTTTATCTATGTCATATGTGTTCGTTAAAAATCGCCCCTCCCCCGTTATCTTGGTCTGGATCCCCCTCCCATTAATAGTATATGATCTATCGACTATCAGTCTATTGGAGCTGTTTAGGATATAATGCTCATAGATAAACAAAATTATAAATTCCAAAATTTAATCAAACACCTGAACTATTTAGTCTTAAACTGAAGTTACCGCTGTAATCGTGTCCGTTCCAAGATAATAAACTTCGTTCCATAGGTGTTGGTTCCTAGCCTCCGTTTAGGGCATTCACAAATCATGCAAAATCCCACGCCCAAAAAAAAAAAAAAACTTTATCGTATACTGTGACGAATCCATCATTAACATAACCATTATGCATTTAAAATGTACGCAGAAATACATTTTCACGTTCATGTAAATGTATATTATTATGATTTCGAAAGAAAATTGTTTATTTCTTATATACGTTGGCTATTTTTCTACAACAGTAATTCTGGACAACTATCGGCTACTTCCTGTGCACAATATTCATGTTAATATCGTTAATGTTCGTCCAACAGGTATTGAACTTAATATGTATTAATAAAAAATGCATCGAATCATACTAGGAGAGAATTAACTTTTGTAACATTTCCGTATAGTAACGTTAAAACCTGTCAATATTCACGAACAATGAAATTCTTTTTTTTTAACTTCTATTTAAATAATAACAGTTATCTATAAAATAATAGATGATACTTAATGTACGCATCACGATTGTATCGAAATCCTACCAAACGCGTTCAATGACAATTCATAGAAATACCTAACCTATGCATACTGTGTGCGATATATACAAATAATGTGATTCCACCGTTAACGACAATGACCCAATATGAAAAATAAAACGGCGGATTTATAATATCGAATGCGGTTTTGATTCAACATTAATTACCGCATATGTTAGGAAGATATGTGATTCGAAACATCCGAATAACATCGATAACCTAGTGTTAAAATTTTGAACCTTAAGTATGAACAGAAAAAATTTTATGAATTTTTATCTACAAAATAACTTGCAAATTATCGTGATTTTTACATATTTCGTATAAATTGGAACTTTGAGCACTTATAAAAAAAAATTGTGACTTACGATTTTAGATTTTTTTTTATCAATTAAGGAACAACTTATAAGAAACCTTGTATTAAATTTTCAAGATTTTCTGGGCAGCCAAAAAAATTTTATCGTTATTTTTAAAAAAAATACTTAAAAAAATGAAAATTTAAATTGTCTATAAATAGCTCAATAAAAATCAAAATACTTTGAAAATTTAATGGTGGATAGAAAACGCTAATCTAAACATTTGGTGAAAATTTCAAGTATTTACATCGATTATTTTTTGAGTTATAGCAAAATAAAAAATTTGATTATGTCGAAAACTGGTTTTGCGTAAAAACTCCCGTTTTTCCCAAAATTTTTTAGGGTTTTTTCCCTCGCATTTAAAAAATATTGAAAATTTTTTACTTTTGACCCCCCAAAGTACCAAGTAGATTCACTTTCTTTTCAGAAAAGTTACTACATAAGGCAATCGAAGCATTTTTACTGCCTCAAATCGTGTCGACAGACACACAAAAAAAAAAAATAAATAAAATAAAAAAAAAAAAAAAAAACACACATCATTGTAAAATCAATACATTCTTCACTCCGTTCAGAATCTAAAATAAAATGTTTACAATTTTTTCTTAAAATTTTTTCCTAGGTATAAATTCTTCCAGTTTCTTCTAAATATAAAATTAAATTGTTGTATGTTTTATAGTTATAGTAATTTTTTATTAATGATTCAACTCTAAATTCATTTTTTTTGGCCATAGGATTATACATATTATTTTCAATAGAATTTATAATTGTTAAAGTATATGATTGAGTTTGTTTTAAAACCGAAATCACTACGTGTGTTTGAGGATGAGTATTATAAAACTGACCATTGTATGTGTTTTATGAAAGTTATTCAGCCCATTGGTAGTTCTAAAAATAATTATAAAAGCTTAGAGATATGTATTTACTTACTTATGAAATGTACGTAGGATTGGACAAGCATTTAGGTGTAATTATTTATATAATATATATATTTCTTTATACTTTCTTGGTAGTTACTCTGTAAATCTGTAAGTATTTATTGTACATTATAACTAACTAATCACCCAACGTATTATAATAGTAGAAAACCATCGTTGTTAACTTTATACAACTTGATTATTTAAAAATAAATAGAGTTTGGACAAAAAATATTAGATTTATTAATTTCGGTGCGATAACGAAAAAAAAAGCGCGCCAAAACAGTCTAAAAGAGTGCAGTGGTGTACACGTTTTATCTATTTTCTAATCATGTTCTAATTGTATTGTGGTATCATATGTACCGCCACCGCACGGCTTTGGTCATTACCGGACCTAATACCAAATCTGACAACGCCGCACGAAAAAAAGCAGGTATAAACGCAATTGTAATGCGGAAAAAGGTCCGTTCGCAATCGTGCCATTCTCATTCGTATATTACCCCATCACAACAGCCAACAGTCCGAAAATAAAATCCGAATTCAGCGACAGTAACGAATATTGACATTTACAGATTACATAAAACATAAAATTATTATACCGATTATTGGAGTGTCTATGTAAGTACGATGTATTCAATAATCCAATATAATATTATAATTAATAAGATATCGGTCTTATACGTCTTTATTTGATAAATACTTGGAAAATATTAAATAGTAAAAAAATATACAAAATGGTTATACCTAATATTATCTGTTAAAATTTTTAAATAGTGCCTAAAAATTTTTAGATTCTGAACGGAGTGAAGAATGTATTGGTTTTACAATGATGTGTGTTTTTTATTTTTTTATTTTTATTTTATTTATTCTTTTTTTTGTGTCTGTTGACACGATTTGGGGCAGTAAAAATGCTTCGATTTGCTTATGTAGCAACTTTTCTGAAAGGAAAGTGAATCTAGTTGGTACTTTTATATTTTTTAAATGCGTCGGGAAAAACCCTTAAAAATTAAGGTAAAAACAGTATATTTTACGCAAAACCAGTTTTCGACAAAATAAAATTTTTTTTTTGCTACAACTCAAAAACTAATCGATGTAAATACTTGAAATTTTCACCAAATGTTTAGATTAGCGTTTTCTATACACCGTTAAATTTTCGACAAGTATTTTGACTTTTATTGAGCTATTAATAGACAATTGAAATTTTCAATTTTTTTAAGTATATTTTTTTAAAATAAAGATAAAATTTTTATGGCCGGCCAGAAAATCTTGAAAATTTAATATAAGGTTTCTAATAAGTTGTTTTTTAACTGATAAAAAAAAATCCAAAATCGTAAGTCACAATTTTTTTTTATAAGTGCTCAAAGTTCCAATTTATACAAAATATGTAAAAATTGCGAAAATTTGCAAATAATTTTGTGGTTGAAAATTCATAAAAATTTTTCTGTTCATACATAAGGTTTAAAATTTTAACACTAGGTTATCTATAAGCTACACTTCAAAACTTTTTAAAAAAATTTCTACCGGAAAAAATAGAGGAAAACATTTTATGACTGTTTGAAATTTAAATATTTACGAAATTGCATAAAATAGCGATTTATTCTCAAACGATTTTAAATATTTGTTATAATTCAAAAAGTATAAGTCGCAGATTTTTGAAATTTCTACCAGCTGTTAAGATTGATATTTCCTTTATGTCATATTTTTTTCAAAATATTATATTGATTTTTAAGCTACATATAGGCATTTAAAATAATCGATTTTTTTTAAATTTTTTTTTTATAATTGGTGATAAATTTGGCTTGTACAAAATATTTGAAAATTTAATAGAAGATTCCACAGAAGTAGTTCTTAATGTCATTCAAAAATTATTAAAATCCATAGGCACAATTTTTTTTTATAAGCGTTTGAACAGCGAATATTGACATAAAATTACATGTAAAATATAATATAATGTATAATATTCTAGACTGACAAAGATATCGTTATATAAAGTTTTTTTTAAAATGCTCTAACTCAAAAACGAAAAACTGCAACAACTTGAAATTTTCAACAAATCTTTATATTGACGTTTTCTATACATGGTTAAGTTTTCATAGTATTTTGACATATTTTGACTTATTTATAGAAAATTTTTCTAAATTTTTCGTTTCAAAATAAAATATACTTATTACAATATTTATAAATAATAATGTATTATATTCTAGACTAACATATCATCTCCGTTCAGAATTGTTTTTCATATACAATGATACCTATCATTGAATTCAAATTTAACAAATCCATTATAATGACCTATCCTATGAAGAGTAGCACTTCACCTCCAAGTGTACAGCAGAGCGAGGCCCATCCGGTTCTTTTTTAAAATTATAACATCATATTTCATGGAGGAAATTTGCGTTACGTTTTTTACAAGTTAAAAGAAAAAACAAGCACAATCGTGTTACTGCTCATTTTCAAAGCCCCCACTGCAACACATTTTTAAAATATAAAAATAAATAATTTTATAAATAGCCATTTGTAAGGTACTGTTTTTATGCAAGAAATTTATGGTTTTCTCTGAAAATAATTATTCACGTTCCTTTAGTTTTTGCTAAGTGCAAGTGTAACGATGTAGTGTATAACGACTTTTTTTTTTTGTATATACGTAACGGGGACTGAAACCTTGATACATTTTACGATTCCAATTTGGTTCCTAGAAAAAAAAATCAATATCGGTTATAAACCGGTACTTAAAAAACTAAATTTCGAATTCGGTTATTTTTAAATAATAATAAAATTTAGCTTTTGGATTTAAAAAAAACAAAAATGTAGACTTTAGTTTCTGTTCGTCTCTTAAAAAATGAAAAATTGATTCAAGTTTTGATAATATACTAATGTAATTTTTTTCCATTTCGATTTTTTAAAAAATATAATAAAATATTACTATATTGGCGCTAATTACGGCGATTAGTACCGATTTTCAACCAAATATCCTACCAATAACTTATGACTAAATAAGTCAAATATTTACTCATTACTGTCACTTTATACAAAACCCTGTTTCAAATAAACCTTTGGTTTTTACAATTTTTACTTTGATTATTTTGTATCATTTTCGAATTACAACTTGTTAGGTATATATAATACATTATATATATTACAAAAAAGTATCAGCTAATTTTTAATAAATTATAATAAGAGTTATTAATCCATTGAGATTCTAGTTTAAAAAATTAATTTATGTTATCGTTTCAATTTTATAACCGGGTACTTTTCGGTACGGTTCGTATACATAATTAAAATACGGATTTTAAAGCAATAAAAAACTAAAGAAAAGCACTTAAAAAAAACTAATAAAGCTGTATAAATCTTCGAAAGAAGTTTAAACAATTAATTAAAAATGGGTCTAAAAAAAACTTTTAGCAGTTACAACAAAAACTAAACTGTAATTCTGAATTGATATTTTTCAGAGCAAATGCATGTTTTTATGTTTATAATCGTTTTAAGATAAATTAATCTACTATACATTACGTGACTTAATACATGGAGAAGGTTGTCAAGCAATGATTGAAAAAGTACCTAGGTACTAGGTAATAAAAAAAAGTTGAAAGTCAAAAATAACAAGATAAAATCAATTGAGTCATGCAAAGTGATTCAGTTGAGTCAATCAAACGTCGTGTGTTTTATTCTAAATAGTATAAATCGAATTTGTAGCAGACATAGTTTCGTATTAGAGCAATAGAAAAAACCAGAAGCCTTCTAATTCCATACTCTACTTAAACTGCTTAAATGTTTTATGATACTCGGTTAATCGGTTATAAATTAATTTAAAAGTATTTTCTACTGATACAAAAACGCTTGTTTTCACGCAAATTTAAAAAAAAATATATATCAAAATGTATCGTTGTATTTCAAAGTTCTACACGGTGAAATTAATAATACTACTACTGCGTGATCTGTCGTACGCGTTTGAATAGATGACTGGGATACTGACCACGCCACCTACTGGTGGTAATAGCGTTAAGGTGAACAAACAGTAAGTCTCGGACGCCACGGTAGCAGAGCGAGATATTATAAAAACACCGCTAGAGTGCAGAATAATATACGTAAAATAAATATTATATAAAATTATATTTATCATCATATTCAAGACTGGAGCAATCACTTTTTTCATACATTTAGCTCAATGAGCTAAAGAAAATTAAACAAACTTCCAGTAGCTTGATTTAAATTTTGAAAACTAAATTTGATTTGTATTTCTCTTCTCTAGGATTGCTCGGAAGTAGATTTTTATATTTTTTATTTCATTGCTATCTACAACTAAGTCAAGAATAAGTTTATTTTGAGAAAAATATAAACTTACAATGTATCATATTTTATTAACTAAAAATAAAGTCATACATTTATTTTCGAGCAATCCTAAAAAATAGACTAACGAATACAATCATTTTTTCAAATTTAATATAAGTCCATCGAAACAAGGTGAATTTTTATTTATCTTTCGGTACTATTTGCAATAAATTTCTGCTCTACAGTCGGAGCAAAAATATTTTTTTCGTGTACATTGACTTGTGCATACACGTATGGATATTAGAACATTTCTAAGAATTTTAATATTTAACCATAACATAAATATTAAATATTACCGGCATTTCGAAAGAATATTAGTTAATTAGAACTAATGATTACGGAAATAAAATAACAATGTATAGTAATAATTACAATTATTGTAAAGTATAAAATATATTGTAATAAGTAAATTTATGTTAGCACAAACGAAATAGAATTAGTTGTTTTTAACTATTCAGCCAGCTTAGTTCAATTTTTCTTGTCAGTGATTATTCAAATGCTATTTTCAAATTTTTGAAATACATCAATTCGAATTATAGACGGAATGGATCACATCAGTGATAATATCAAATTTACTTGCATGTTGAGTAAGGCTATTGAAATTTGGAAGGATTTATTCGTTTGTTTTTAAACGATTTTAATACAAGTGAAATACAAGAGTTTTTACTCTCTTATTTAGGTTTTGTAGGAAATGGATTTTCAATTTGATGTATCATTTAATTATTATAATACCAAATAATTTTTTTTTTTAAATTTTCTTTTACTGTAGGTTTATAAAAAACGAATAAATTAAAAAAAAAATATTCCCTACAAAACATAGACAAAGAATAAAGAATTCAAATGTGTTTTCAAAATTAAAATTGGGGTTTCGTTACCGGGTGAATTTTTCTTCCGTTTTTTGGTCTAAATGCACGAAAAAACGACCGGCTTTCAACAGTCTTAAAGGGTTAGATAAGAACAATAACAATAAATATATAAAATCCAGAATTATACAAGCCAGATTTTTAAATTCCAGATTTATATTATAAATAATAAAGATATGGATAGGCCATGGCTATATTAACACTGTATGGGGTCGCGGTTTTTTTTGTGAGAAAGAGAAAATATCTTTAAGAATGTTCTCTCTCTTACATGGGGTACTATTTAAGGTTATGTTCAAACTATGTTAAAAATTTCAAATGCTATACTTATGTTTCCACGTGAAAAATATTTACCATTTTATCCCATATAACCTCAAAATGTAAAGTAATATATGAACGCATAATAAGCTCTCATGGCCTATCCATATCTTTATTATCTATAATTTATGTACGCTCCTACAGTATTATTTATAATTTATTATGGTACTACACACTGTCTTCACTACTGCCTATAATATAATAATATTGAATCATCAAAACGGATTGACCGTGGAGTTGTGCAAATTAATATAATGTAAAGATAAAATGTTCATTTTGATTAATATCGTAGTTCCAGGAATTTGTAATTTAGATGATGACCAAGTCTTACGAATAAAAAAAAAGATATATTGACTGTCAACCTAGATCAAATCTAATTTATTTTCTCACTTTTATCAGAATCTAATAATTGATCCAAAAAACTTTATAAAATTGTAAGATTCCAAAATATTTATATATTTTTTTTTTGTAATAAATTTATAGCGCATATTTTGAATTTTTTAAATGCATATTTATGAGCTAAAAGTAACATTATTAATGCTACAACTTCCGAGCTCTGCTCATAACCGTTATTCATATCACACAAATACATCAATAAGAAATAACAAATCGTGTAAGCAACATTAAATAATATATCACTTTACGGCTGTATGAATAGTTAACATTTTTTTGTACATAGTCTGTAGTCGATGATTTTATTTTAAATTTGGTATTATTACACATTATTATACTTTTATATTTTATAATTTTATAATATAATAATGTATAATATGTATTTCAAAATCCTATCGAGAATAGGAAAATATAATTTTTGATCGTGGATATTGGTCTGCACCGAGAGTTTAATGACTGAACTGCGTTACGATATTTCTTGGATTTACAATTTATTGAAATAACAACGTAATCCATTTATAGAGTGCATAATGTATTAATTAAATTCTTATTTCTCGAACGGCTCACCGTATCGTACCCTATTTTTTCAGAAAACGAATCATTTGAACAAAACTTTAAAAAATGCAATTACTAAAAGGACGTTCGTATAATATTGGTATTGTAATTTTTAACAATATTCGAATATGAATGCCAAAGTTATAGCGAAAGCGAAAACTTGACAAGTCAAGTTTAGCTACATTTTTAACGAAAACGTTTATTTAAAAAATCAGACCATTGATACGTATAAATATAATATTGTATTCATTATTATTAATAATAATAACTAAGTGTATAAATGTAAAAGTATTAATTTTAATCTCGTACTAGTCATTTAAAGCAAAATTATTTTTTAACAGATGCGATAATGGTTTATTATCTAGTTTAACATCGACGGTGTGTAACAATAGATAATTGTCTAGTATCTAAACATCCGCCATACAATCTCTAAGTCTTTTCAACTTTCGCACTTTCTCTGTAAATCTTATTTATATTTCGATAAAAAAATTTGCATTTTAAAAGGGAACATCGCGTCCTTAACAAAACGCAGCCGATTAGTCACGAAAGTGATAAAAAAGCAAGAAAAATACCGCCAATCAATGGATGTAACTTTAAAATAGCCATAAATAATATCATATTTATCATTAACAGTTATTTTGTAAACGTTTAACTAGAAGGAATATCTCTGAATGTCCATACCAAGATTTATACAACTTGTTCAAATTATAAAATTACATTTTATTGAATGCTATACGTCACCAATTCGCATCATCATTCTTCTCTTATCACTCAATCATATTATTCTTTCCAAAACTAAAATATTTTAATTACTACAGAGTATCGTGAAATGTGATTTCATATAATAATAACAATAATACTAATAATAATAGTAATGTGTTGCTGAAATCTTATATTTTTTGACAATTTAAAATATCGATAGAAGATCTATTAATAAAGAACGTTATTTGAGTATTTATATTTATAGATTTTGAAAGAAATAATACGAAGAAACTATTCTATGTTGTACCCTATTGCAGCGGTCCCCAAACTTTTACGACCACGGAACCCTTTGCAAATAGTTTGTGTTTTGTGGAATCCTAATGTGTGTAAGTCAAATCAACCACACTTTTTTTATTTATTTTAATTATTTATTATAAATCTATTAAGTACTCCAAGTAATGTTTTAAGAAGGATGGTTCGTGATAATTTTTTATTACAATTACTTCACTCAATATGCACCTTATAGAACCCTTGAGATTGTACTGCGGAACCCTTAGGTTCCGCGGAAAACATTTAGGGAAACGTTGCCCTATTGAATGCTTCTGGTTTTGCTTTCTAATCACAAACAATGATAATAATTTTAAAACAAATTGCTAAAAAAGGCAATAGGATTATTATTCAAATTTTTCAACATACCCATTAAGACGGTCTGTTATTATATTCCGACGATATTTTACAAGACATTTTATAGGTATACGTACAGTCATTAAACTTGTTTTTTTGCGGTAAATGAAATTGCATTTGTTCATATTATGATTGTCAATACAGCTCGTTTTTATTTCGGCTATATAATCCCTGCGTTTCCTTATAGTGCAGTTTACTACGGTATTATTTTAAATGTTAATTTTATTCAAACATCACAAACTTTGGTTTCACGATTTTTTTTTTTTTTAATCCTCGCAACAGATATATCAACACAGAACAGTAAAAAAAAAAAAAATGGTTTGCGAAACTCGACCACAATAATATAATTATGTACCATAAAAAAATAAACTTTACCATGACGACAATAAACAAAATACTTGCGAATAAATGAATTATACGTATAATATATGAGTTTTCATGATTTTCATTTTATTTTTATTGTTTTTATTCACAACTTATAAAACTAATATATTGAACGTATTATTATTGTATGATAAAAATGTAAAATGGCTATTGATGAAGCACCTATTGGAATGAAATGAAACGAAAAGCATAAATATAAACCGTAATTTCCTATTGTACTTTCCATAGTTTCGATTAGCATTGTTACACTTTAGTTAGTTTAACTCATAAATCGATAATCTCTATTGTTTTAGTTTTTATTAGTTTTATTGTAATAGTCTGATAGAATTTTATCAAATAATTTTTCACACCTCCATATAATATATATCTTTATATCTATTATAACCAAGTACCAAGTATAACATTGAAGTATTATTATGTATAGTCCTTGACTGTTCACGCTATAATACGAATTCAATCGGTACAAAGATAAAATTCGGTTCACGAAAAAAAAAAAAAAATGAATAGTTTTTATAGCATTACAAATTTAAAAACTAAAAAAACATATATATCTATGACCGATTGGTTACTTTATTAAAGTAAAACGTGGAGAGAGGATGGATGTGTAAATAATTCCAAAATTGTTCTTCTACTCTCGTAGAAATATCAATATTATTATGATCATTTAATTGAAATTATGGTCTTATAACTGGTTTTAGGAATTTGAAAAATTTTTTTTTTTTTCACAAATACTACTATTTCAGAACGTCAATCTACAAAATATAAGTATTTTATGCGGGCACGAGGTCAAAATAATTTTTCAGTTATGAATGAAGAACTTAAACGAGACTATGAAAGTATGTTAAATTTCGTTCTGCAAGTTTTTGTATTTATAATTTTTATTTTATGTTTTATTGTACATTATCATATGATAAAAAATCAAAATATTCGATTCGGTTAATTATTTTTATTGACATTTATAGTTTAAAATAGGTATCAGACATAAAACCATAAAAAAGCGAAACTCTTTACAAAATGATTTTCATGATATTTATTTATTCACATTTTTCTAAATATATTGACTAATAGTTAATTATATTAATTATTCGTCTGTTCGCTATAATGGAAATTTCATAACAATTTTAAATTCTTCATTTATTATCATTAACGCATTGAACCCTATAAGAAGAAAATAATTTCAAATTTGTTATTATTTATCGAAAATATTAAAAAAGAAATCATTAAACTAAATTTGTTTAACATTTTAATTTGCAACTTATATTTCATGATCTTCTAGACTAAGTATACAGTTAATGTTTTATTTGTAAAATTTGTAAATTAAAATTGAATCTTATGACTTTTATGAAAGTTGTTTCTACAAAAAGCGCTATCGTACTATTAAGATAAGTAATGTGATTTTGATAAGTAATTGTAACGGTCGTGATTTTTACGCAATCTTAATTAATCGTTTTACATCTTTCAAGTACACAGTTTAATTACTAGTGTTTTCGTGTACCAACCATTACATGTAAGCACTATTATTATATTCACATATGAAATTAAAATTGAAAGATTATAATTATCTCTTGTACAGATCTGTAATCCTTACACCTATATAATCGTTTATGAGAACAATCATTTGAACTACCAAATCATTGACTGTATAGTGATTAAACAAGGAAAAATAAACTACGACTGTTGTATAGAGTTAGATCGATGAGTTAGATGTATAATAACTATATGATTGAGATACATCAATATAATTAGTGTTTAGCAAAAACATTAAAGAAAATATTATTTTTTTTTTTTTTAATAATAAAACGTCATAAGAGTTTTTTTTATAAAAATTTTTTTAAAGGAAATAATAACCATATATAATCAACCACAATTTCATTTTTAATTGACTGTATTTTATCAGCAGTTTCTTTTTATCGTCTGGGTCAAATCATAAAATATTTCACTAAACACTTTTAAACATTTATTTAATATTATAAGCAATATAATTTTATTTCTTTATTTAGATGATATAATTTTAATTTGTGTATTTATTTTTAATAGTTTTCATGGGCATTTTAGAATTTCAGATTAATTTCAAAATAATTATATAATTTTACTCATAAAATAATAATCATTGGTTTGTATAAAAAATAGGAATATTTATAGATGGTATGCTTATATTTTTTATTTTGTAGAAGTTTTATTTTTTCTTATCTTTTTAACTTAACTGTAAGCTTGTTAAACTGTAAAAAATGCGTAATAATTGAGGTATAATGCATATTTGATAAGGCTATTATAAATAATATAACATTCAATTGCACTTCATTATTGATAGTATGGAAGTATTGAAATAAGTTTCTGAGGAAGATTTTCTAAATTGTTCATAAAAATACTATATAGTAAAGTTCAAAGACTTACTTGGATGCCAAATGTAAGACATTGCAACCTTCCGCATCCCGTTCGATAGATTTACATCCCGAGTATCTGATTAGCCATTCCACGCAAGCTACGTGTCCGTTGATAGATGCTTCATGTAAAGCCGTGTATCCAACGGTCGATTTCTGGTTCAAGTTCCTTATCCCGTGGATTTTCAAAAATCTGTAAAGGATTTAAAAACAAAACCGTTGAACACACTCACTTTGCATATGAATATTGTGTAACATGTTAAACATAGGTTAAAGCACTCGTAAAAAGTGCAAGTAAGACCGCGTACAATACTACATACGGTGGTCGATAATATGATATTTCAATATGTAATATTACTAAGGAATAGTCTAACTCATCACCTTAGCACGGACAATTGTCCCTTGCGGGCGGCGTAATGCGCTGCCATGGCGCCACGCGAGTCTCGGGCTAGCAAACGGGTCGACTTACAGCCGGCAATGAAGCCCAAGAAATTGAAGTCTCCTACCGCACACGCATGCAACACTTCCGCGTCTAATTGCTGGGAGTCTATCATCAGAACTTGCCGGTCGCAGTGCACGAACATGACTGAAGCGGACGGTGATTAGAGTACGGTGCGCGGATATTCGGACGGAACCAGAAGAAATATAAAATAATAAACATCCACTCGGACCTACGGCGGATCTCCACAAGCGGTTGCCCACCCGCACTACGCGCACACACATGTAAACACTTCCACTTGTATACGTGCACTCTCACACATGTACACACACAGAGATGCGTATCGGCCGGAGAACGCGTTTCGAAACGATTTCGTAACAGCCACCGACTGTACACATACATTGTGTTATATGTACCGTACGTGTAAAGTGACTTAACGGTCCGCGGAGATTTCCCTACTAATCTTTGGTTTTGATAAGACACGAGCTCGTGTGCGCTTTTCACGCCCGAGGTGCGCACATTATATATACGCTATGCCACTACACGGTATTACAAGACGTATGTAAAAGTGCCGCAATTAACACTTTCCGATTGTAATTATTTTATTCAGACCAAGGTGCGCCCAATACACTGAATTAGGTTTGCCCGAATTTCGGTCCGTGTTTCGAATTCCAACACATAACCGGTGTGTAAAGCAATACATTACATGTGTAAAACAATCGGTACACGAACAAAGTACAGTAAAACTCGCTTAAGACGCTTTCCCGCATAAGACGCTGTTTTTAGTCGGTCCCTAGACATTTCCTATACTAGTCAATGTAAAAATCACCTGTTAAAACGCTCAGTTTTTCTCTGTCTAATCGGGTAAAAAGCTCTTTTGTTCAGCAGGTTACGATAAATTTTAGTATTTTTGTGAAAATAAAAATAGAATTTTTAGTATTATACGTGTTCTTATCGTTTTATTTTATCGCTATACCTATTTTATGTTAGGTTGTCTTAATAAAATTGAAAACATCCTTGCTGAAACGCAAGGTCAAAAAACTTAAACAACAAAAATAGATAATTTTTTTAATAAACAATAATAAAATATATAATAATAATATATTTTAAATTCAATTCAGTAGCATAAAAATATAAGTATATATATTGTAATTATAATTAATTTATAAGTGTATTTCCCATTAAATTATGTTTAATAATAAAAAAATAAACTCGATATTTCAATCAAATCTTTTTATTTCATTACCGCATAAAACGCTTTCCCGCTTATGACGTTTTAGAGAGCTGGTCCCTTAAAGAGCGTCTTAAGCGAGTTTTACTGTAATTTGTGTGTTTACTGTTTACTATTAATAATACTCGTAAGTATGATACATTTACAACCGAATGATATTGAAAGTGAATTTTGCTAAAATGGATTTTTTTTAAAAAAAATTACGAGTTCAAGTTGAATAGGCTTACTTCGGCGTCGATTTAGCCGCATGGGGCTTCGGCTGATCGGTAAAACGTCCACAACGAAAATTGATGATCACTCGGTTCGAATTCGAATCCATTGCGAAAATACTGGGGTACATTATTAACGGAACGAAACGTTAGTGAATATCCCAGACCGTTATAGACACATCATGTACCTTGCAATGCCTATAAGATTTTGCCGTTCAAGGGAAGCGACAATCAGCAACAGACTTCCCGGGACAATATACCGAAATTAACAAGCGATTTTTATTGGTTTCGATTTTATTTCCATCGCCATTACGGAAGCACGTTTTTCAACATTTTCCTCAACGATCGTTTTTAGATAACGTACCTTAAACATGGTACAGGGTACGTCTACACGTGGCTTACGGACGGGTGATGATTTTTTTTTTTCTATTTTTATTTGGATTTTTTTTTTCTTGTCGAAAAATACTACCGACCGCTCACGGTCTAAACGTGTCGACGGGCGCCTATAACAGTATTGTACCTGGGACTCCGGTCTTGAGGTTCGCTGTGGTCGGGCGCGGGCGGCGGACGAGGCGCGACCGGGCCGCAAGCGTGTTCGCACACGTTCTCCAGGCTGAACTCGCCGCTGGATATGCCGCTGTCGGACAAGCGGTCGTCGTCGTCGTCGTCCCAGTCGTCGTCGCCGGACGGGTTGCGACGCACGCGTTTGCCCGGCGCCGCGTCCGAGTCCGGTCCGGTCCGGTTCCAGCCCAGCAGCAACAGCTTCCACAAGCACATGTCGCGCGGCGCAGTTTTCCCGTTTCGCGGTCGTGCTGCAGTCCTGCGACGCGCGCCGACGAGACGAATATCGTTCCGGCGATGGTCCCGCGACGAATCGCAAACACGCACACCGGACCGTTACGATTGTCGTGCGCGACACGCGAAACACCGAGATCCCGATAACAATACCAATATCAATGACAACGACTACGAACAGTTGTGAATGTTACGCGCAACGCGCACCGTGCGGCACCGACGGGACGGAGACGAATGCCGCGCGTGCGAACTGCGTTTTCCGGCCGCGATTCGCCGCGGTGGAAATATTTCACCGGCCACGTGAGATTTTTTCTACGTAGCCTCAATAGCAGCGCGCGAACTGCGTACAACACGCATCACATCGAATACACGTGTACGTTTTCGATTATCCGACGGACCGCGACCAATCGTTCCGTCTTACCGAGCCGCCCGGTAACGACTGCTGTGCGTGCGCGCGATGCTCGTGTACACGTACGTAACGCGCTGCGCCGGTGTCTTAGGATTTTCAATTTTTTTTCCACGCTGATGATCGTGTTAATCGAACTGTATACGTTAGCCCGTGACGTACGTGTGAGGTCCGAGATGAGCCTTTAACTCGATGTGATATATGCATGCGTTACCGTTAACGTATGAGATAACCATTGTCGCATTAACCGGGGGGGGGGGGGGGGGCGAGGTACTGGACTCACTCCGTATAGCGAAAAAATAACAGAAACATGTTATTGCAACATAGTTAAGTTATAAGTATAGTAAATAATCAGTGAAATGAATTTTCAAATTTAATCAGTAATAATAAAAATAAAAATAACCGGATGGGCCTCGCTCTGCTGTACAGTTGGGGGTGGAGTGCACCTCGTTTATAGGATAGGTCATTATTACAATGGATTTGTTAAATTTGAATGCGATGATAGATATCATTGTATACGAATAACGATTCTGAACGGAGTTAATATGTTTGTCTAGGATATAACACATTGTTATTTATAAATATTGTAAAAAGTATATTTTATTTTGAAACGATAAATATATTTTTCAATTAGGATTGGTTGGCAGTTGCATACAGCGACATAGTTTGTCAGTCTAGAATATTTTACATGTAATTTTATGTCAATATTCGCTGTTCAAACGCTTATAAAAAAAAAATTGTGACTATGGATTTTAATAATTTTTGAATGACAATAAGAACTACTTCTGTGAAATCTTCTATTAAATTTTTAATCACCGATTATAAAAAAAAAATGTAAAAAAATCGAATATTTTAAATGCCTATAAGTGGCTTATTTACGAAATTTACGAAATTGCATAAAATAGCGATTTATTCTCAAACGATTTTAAATATTTGTTATAATTCAAAAAGCAAATGTCGCAGATTTTTGAAATTTTCACCAGCTGTTGAGATTGGCATTTCCTTTATGTCATATCTTTTTCAAAATATTATATTGATTTTTAAGCCACTTATAAGTGCCTATATATAGGCATTTAAAATATTCGATTTTTTTACATTTTTTTCTATAATCGGTGATAAAAAATATTTGGCTCGTACAAAATACTTGAAAATTTATTAAAAGATTCCACAGAAGTAGTTCTTATTGTCATTCAAAAATTTTTAAAATCCATAGGCACAATTTTTTTTTATAAGCGTTTGAACAGCGAATATTGACATAAAATTACATCTAAAATATAATATAATGTATAATATTCTAGACTGACAAATGATATCGGTTTTTTTAAAATGCTCTAACTCAAAAACGAAAAACCGCAACAACTTGAAATTTTCACCAAATCTTTATATTAACGTTTTCTATACATGGTTAAGTTTTCAAAGTATTTTGACATATTTATTTATAGACAATTCAAATTTTAGATTTTTGAACAATTTTTTTTTTAAACATCTATCAAATTTAATTGACAGACGGCAAACTCTTTAAAATTTAATACAAGGTTTATAATAAGTTAAACTTATCGTAACTAAAAAATTTTGGAGATGTTGAAATGATTTAATTTATCAATTACATAAATCCATTGTTAATTTTAAAAGTCGCAATCAAGTATCAACGTCAACGTCGTCAACATGTGTAATGACCATTATACGATATCACATATATAAATATTAAAATTGATACTATATGTTAATATAAGGTATTATTATAATAACTATATGCATTATTTTTAAATAATTTAACTATGTCGCTGTATGCAACTGCCAACCCATCCTAATTGAAAAATATATTTATCGTTTCAAAATAAAATATTTTTTTTACAATATTTATAAATAACAATGTATTATATCCTAGACAAACATATTAACTCCGTTCAGAATCGTTATTCGTATACAATGATATCTATCATTGCATTCAAATTTAACAAATCCATTGTAATAATGACCTATCCTATAAACGAGGTGCATTCCACCCCCAACTGTACAGCAGAGCGAGGCCCACCCGGTTCTTTTTTTTATACATCGTTATGTGATGCACTTTTGTTGTTATGTACATTTAAAAAATCTGACCAATACGTTGTGATTGGGATTCGGATACCTTTCGAAGACGAATAGTCCCGGTTATATACGATGATTATAATTATACAGCAAAACAATATTTTTTTGTAAACATTTTAACAATTTTTTTGGATATAACTCTTAAAATATTTTTTTATTTGTATGAAACATTTTCATCAAAATATTTTAGACTCAATACTAAAATACGTTTTGAAACAGTTTCAACGTTTTCAAATTTTCAATACTGTCCATAAAAAAATTGCGGACATCAAGAGCTGTTACAAAAGTCGAAAGAAATTGAAATGTCATTTTCAAATTTTTATTCGGCCGTAACACGCGCAATTATTGTTGCAGGTCCCGCGCGCGCGCAATACCAAACGCGTTCGGACATTCGTGTTGTGAAACAGCATCACGACATTATTACACGCGTGGTATCCATGTATCGAGAAGATGAGAAAAACGTCTTTTGTCACCGCAAACGACCGACAGCATAATGGATACAATACACTCGGCGACGCGCACGTACTACAGCATCCTTCGAATCCTTGCGTTTTATTTTTTAAATATTTCTTACCGATATGACGTAACAGAAGTCATTGTAGTGCGCAATGCAACGCAGTCATAACGACCATTGTACGTGTAGTAACGCCGAATAATAACAAATCTACTTGGAAACGCATCGCCGCGGGTCTCCTCTGCCTCGTTCGTCCCGGCACCGCGTTAAATAACATACGATGGCACCGGTTATAACACACATGCGTAACAATACACACCTCGTAATAGACACCTCGAGGTTACGCGTTTATCCCATGGATAAACGGACGGTAACAATTTGTATCGTTTCCATTTCGACCACGTAGTTGCACAACCCACGCACCGCTGTTTGGAACAAATGATGATTGTACGCGTTGCGATGCTTTTGCAATACGATGCATTAACACCTGTACGAAGATCGAATACGATAATTATCATTCGGTAATTTGTCAAAAGGATCTTAAAAAAAAAAAACTCCTGAAACTTGATCGCGGCTGTGATGTCTCATGGGCCGCTGATAGGGGTGGTATCTACTGGTTTTGCGCAAATTCACTAAAATTTTAACTTATTTGTTCACAAGTTATTATTCCTCAGGTAACTAATCGTTTTTGCACAAGTAACACACATACATTTTGATTCCCATTTATACGGACTTAGAATCAGTGGTGAGGCTACGGGGGGTGTTAAGGGCGGTTTAAGCACCCTAACGTTCTATGTCGTTGAAAATCAAAAATATGTATAGTTAATGACATTGCCTCATGTATGACGGAAACTTTTCGTCATTCGACGAATGTGTACGGAAATTCTGTCAAGTCATGGTCACGTATTTTCAAATGGCATAAACGATTTCTTGTAGGTCTTAATAAAGGCGAGCAACGTGTTAAAAACCAAAAAATATCATAATTCAATGTTATCATACGAAAAGATAGACAACTGAGCATTATAATTATAGCTGTTATTATTAACATTGACAAAGAGACAGTCAGACAATTATTGCATGAACAGTTGAACATAGCAGAAGTCTGCGCTAAAATGTTCCCTAAAATCTTCTCTTAGGAACAACAAATTTACACAAATATTCTCCAATTGAGCCAAAACTGTTGAGAAGAGTGATACTATGCGATGAAATTTAGATTTTCCATTACGATCCCAAAACGAAATGGCAGTCCATAAATCGGAACACTTCCGCATTACTAAAAATGAAAAAAATGCCGATTGAGCTAGTCAAATTTAAGGGCCATTTAAATCGTACTGATCGACAACTGGACGTGTAGGTCGAAAACACAAGCAATTACGTCCTAATTTCGCGTGCACCGCGGACGAGAAGTATAATAATCATACCGATTTCGTGTGTACGCGTGCCGCAATGCCGACCGACTTCCGGCTTCCCCCCTCTCCCCCAGCGACCACCGTAATCGTAATGGCAAACTGGTCGAACTCGTGATTACGCTACGCGCACACAGTTAACCGAGAAAAAAAATATTTCACCCCATCAAATGATACACGTAGATACGGCGTCGATTGTTATCGATAAGTACTCCCATGCTTCGTGTTGCCATTATGCCAAAACAGTATGTACTCGGTGTGATTAGTGTAATGATGTTATTCTCGATTCGGATGATAAATCGTATCGAGAGCAGAAAAAAATAAATAAATAAAAATTAATAAAAAAAAAATCTCAAAAACTGCATGATCATAGTGTTAACAATACAATATGGTAAATACGATGTTTAACGGTTGTTATCTTACCCATACCTCTCTCGTTCAAAGTATCGCACGTGCGACTTATGAGCAATAGTTGTATTAAATCGAACGCCGAATTGTTACACTAAATAGGACTTTCCAGACCCAGTTTTTATTGATTTATTTAGAACACCGTAAAGTATTCACACGCTCAAGTAATATTTTCATCTCGTTTTTTCTCTTTTTTTTTTCCTCGTAAAAATTCCGTACCCATAACACTTCCTAATATAATATTACACGCACCACTATAATATAGTGTACGTTACTGAAGCAGTGCAACGTGTATTTTGTATAATCGTCGGCAAACACTGATTTTCTTTATTTTAAAAAATTATCTTATTCTCGTTCCGCATACTAACATGTTGGTACACAATACGCGTATATGTATGTATATTCGTGAGATTGACTTCGACGGTAAATTTCGTCAAACGCTCATACAGACGTGGATCCAAGGGAGAAGGGATAATGGGGTGCGCACTTCTCCCAAAATACTCCAAAATATTATTTTTCATACATGACATAAAAAAAAAACTTTTCAATCACTTTTATTGATCTATGATTTTACTATTCTTAAACTTTTCGTCTACCTAAAGAATAATATAAACAATCTTGCTCATAAAGAATCGGTTATAATTTCTTGTACATAAAAGCCACAGTCCAATAATGACAACAATTGTATTGTATCAATTGATAATATTTACAATGTATTGTAATACAAATTAAACGTCATTTTCGTTACTGCAGGAAATTGTTGGCCATTGTACATGTTGTCTCAATAATTTCCAAGACAAAAAATACAATAGTTGTATATTAATTACCTGAGTTACTTAACTAATCAGGATTAAAAAATACAACTTCTGCTCATGAGACATTAAATCATTTATTTCAAAATTATTATCAAATACAAGCATAATTTCTTAAAATTTTAATTACATTGTTGATTTCTGTGGCAACAGCAGAAAGAAGTTTTTCCTCTTTAAGGCTACTGAAACCTCGGTTAAGCGCAAGAATGGGAGGACAAATAATGACAGGATCGGCTCTTATACAATGCCCATAAGGATATAAATATTGATAGTGAAAATAGTATAAAAAATATAGTTAACAGAATTTCTAAATAAAAACTAAGAATATTTGATTTGTTTTATAAAAATAAAGTATGCTATTAATTTGCAATACCAAAATATGTTATTTGTTAAAAATTCAATTTTATTTCTATAGCTGCAATTTACCACACATATATCCTATTTGCTATGCACCCCCATCTCAACCACGTGAAAAAGGTCTAGATCCACTCCTGCACTCACTATACATTATATCACCATTACTCCGTCATTGTTTGGTGAACAAATTTTTGTAGAAAACAACAAACGTTTTCTATGTTTTCGTTCTTCTGTAATGTATAATAATATTGTGTACACTACGCTGCTACTGCAATGCAAAACAGCATTGATTTGGTGCGGAATGATGGCGTAAAACCATTGTGAGTAAAATAAATATAATTATCATTTGCTGCAGTTCTTCTTTCCAACGACCGCGAACATGCGTTGCCGTTTATTTTGTACCAGCTTGAGCGTATTATTCCAAACGCTTTTATTGTTAGTTCCGTTTGAAGCATATCAATGTGTAGTACCACGAAGTGTCTTATTTCATAGAAGCTAATAGAATAAAAAACAACAACTTTGATAAACCGTATACTTATTTATATCGAATTTAGAAATTTTAATTTATTGTAACAATATTTTGTTCACGCAGTTGGCACGCGCATTTCATTCCCCTTGGAGTAATTTGGAAAATATATGACGATTTCCGTTCTAACCAATGCGTTTTTAATTTGTACATGATTTTTCATCGATTATCATAGCGGTATCGTATTATTTATTGGCTAACGGAAATCAATAAAAAAAAAAAAACAATGAAAGTTAAAAAATCGACCTCGTTCACGTATTAAACATAATGCACTATTCCTGAACAATTTGTGCGCAGAGTAAAAATAAAAACACCACGCCAAGATACGTCATCATATCTGTTACACGAGACACGCAACATAATGTTTATTATATTACATACTAATTGAATTCATTATATTGCCCACGGTAGCTGCACGAATGCAACATGTTATAATAGGTTTATATGAAATCAAAAAATTTCAGATAAAAATGTGGCTACCTTCTTTTTATCGAACCAGAAGGTGTGTTATGTGAGCAAAAAAAAAATTGTAGAAAAATTAAAAAATTGAGCACTTAAGTGTTATAACTACAATGATTATATTGAAGTACATATACAATTGAAAGATAATAAATCTAATATAATATTATTAAAATTAAACAATTCAAATTTGATGTAATTATTGTTTCATTGAACTGTTTTTGTTTCGCGTCCATCGTTATCGGAAAGTGAGATTAAAAAACTATCGTGGGCGAGAGAGATTATATCATAATTGATTTAATACTCTGAATTAATGATTATTCAAAAATTTTTGTACGCGGTTTATTAACCGCGATAGAGTTTTTAAATTGTAGTTTTTGATCATCCAGAGGTGACTACCAGAGGTGCACGAAATTAAATAATAGATACATAAACTGTTTTTTGATACAGATCATTAGACTTAAAATGTAGGTATCAATTATAGGCCATGGTTGAAGAAAAAACTATGATATTCGTATTTGTATTTTACACTAACTCAAAACTATATATATAATGGCTGCTGTATAATAATAACAGTAATCGTAGAGTTCTTATTTTATTCCATTCAACAGTAAAAAAAAAAAAAATTAATCGTCCCGGTCGCTATTCACTGAACCTTGGAATTGAATATTTGACTTATAGTACGCGTAAAATGTTTGTACAATACGTCGACGTCATAGCCGATTGTGCTACTGGACTAGTTAAAAAACCATAATAATCGTAGATTAATGTAATAAAACGTACCGATCATATTACAGATATTGTATCGAGTAAGCAAAAAAAACCCAGGTTGCTGAATCCAATAGTGTAAATAGTAATTGTTGTGTGGCTCCAATGTTAAATCTTCATTTTTTTTTATTTCTATGAATCTTAAGAAAAAATGTCGGCAACGCAATATTATCGATCGCCATTAGTTACGTTTATTTTCAGTACGGATCACGGGGTTCTTTTGTTGCACCATATCTCGTTAAGCAAGATCGTTCCATCATAAGTATTTAAAAGAAAACATTAGGTATTGTTTTTATTCATTTATTTAGCGTATGCAAGGGACAGTGGAGCAAAAAAAACACTTACTATTAATGACACAATTAACTAAGAAAATACATTTCAAAATTATGATGGGTCACAGCAAACATCAAAATCAACAAAATTGTTACGCGAAACTCTTGGACAAGCAGCATTTCGATCAGAGTTTGGTCCAAATGCACTCAGAACCTATGTTTCTGAGCAAATCGAGTCCATCTTTTTCTGCCGCATCTAACGGTATTCGATTGGGATACGTTTCAATGGCGAGCTTTGAACCACACGTCTGATTCGTATTCATTGTTTGTGGTAAAAGGTTTGACGGATATTCTATCGCAACCAGAAAGAAATACATTGCAACCTGTATACGGTTATACCTGTATACCTGTATACCAAAATAATTGTCCGTTATATACAGATTTGTAAGTGGATTTTTTTCTGTTAAATTTATCTAAACTTTAGACATTTAATAGGTACCTTCTCGCAACTAACGTTATCGTAATCAGCGATTATGTAATCGATCGTAATTCGTATTTTCACGTATATCAAATTGCGCTCCGTATTGATACTGTTTCGTAGTTTATACGTATCCATGATATTACATTTGGATTTTAACTATGATTTTTATTCGTTAACGAAATCACTGGTGTATGTCCATGTCCGTAACACAAAGAGTCCGTTACGAACAGGTCGAAATACATTGGAACACATATATCTTTTTGTCGGGACATGGTCATTTTATCCGTTAAGAGAGGTGTCCGTTGTACAAAGGTGTTCGTTAAGTCACGTTTTACTGTATTCCGTTTGTATCGATGTATATAAACGCGCATAATGGAGCGTCTTGACACTTTGAACAACTTCGACTGAGGCGATCGATGACTAATGACTGAACGTTGTTTAATATTGTCATCGTAACCAAGATAAATATTATGCTATATTACAACGTATTTAAACAACAGGGGTGAGAGATCGTTAATTATCGTTAGCCGTTAAACGTTGACAGTTTAACTATAGCCTATGAAACGCTGTAGGAAAAATCGTATTCGTAAACTAATATGCCCGTTTTGATTTTAAATCGAATAATTCACGTAAGTTTTA
Organism: Sipha maydis; assembly: GCA_034509805.1. NCBI lineage: Eukaryota > Metazoa > Arthropoda > Insecta > Hemiptera > Aphididae > Sipha > Sipha maydis. Next base: position 112,432 of record JASXSY010001433.1, on the reverse strand, counting down.
CGTTCGCAAAAAAAAAAAAAAAATTAAGTTGTGCCGATTCGCATACTTGAAATCGTCGTGAAAAATCTTAGGCTCCCAGATCGATGAACGTATGAACAATTCTAAAACAAAATGATTCGCACACCAACACTGTCTTATTATTACTACGTTGTACGTGTGATGTAACAATAATAGATGTAATACACATTGCTACATATTAAAATAATAATAATGATATTCTTCCACGATTCTGTGATTGACAACCTGTAGTCGAGTCGTCCTTGGACTCGGGTCTGACGTGAATCCGATCCGGTACGATATAATGACCAGTGACGTATTTAAAGGAGAACCAAAGGAGGCGATCATGCCCTCCACAATCAATTTATATGTTTTTGTAGGTATTTGCTATATATTTACTAAAATTAAATTACAAAGTAACCTAGAAACTTATGATTTATCAAGATTACCTACAATTGATTATGATTTTAAAGAAATGTTGTTTTTAAGCATGTATAACAAAGTAAATATTATAGTTGTTATACGTTTCTAATACCTTTAAGTTTTTAGGAAATTTTTAAAAACGATTGTATGTAAGTTAAAAAAAAAAATTACCTATTTCACGCGTAATAAATGTTGTTTCAACTCGCTGAGCACATCTGTAATTCTTTTGGGGAAGCAAGTTAAAGAAACATAGTCGCCAAAGTTCTTAAGCGTATTATGGTAGCCCCTCCCCCTCATACAGTTAAATCAGATACGCCACTGATAATAATACACTGTAAGTGGCGATACGTGTTCCGGAATACCGTTTTCGGGTTGAGGTTTTTATGCCCGACGCTACGAAATACTTGCATCGCGAAGCAACCGGACGCAACGGTTCCGTACGTGTCTCAACGATTACCATGCACAGCAGTCAGTAGGGGATATGGCGATAACCCCCCCCCCCTCCCGAGAGGTTAAAAAAGTTTATTTATTATGACCAGAATCACCTTAATCAAGACTTGATTATACAAGTAAAATCCAATGAAGTAATCGATGCAATGACGGTCATCAAAAAAATTAGATGTTGTTTTGTAAACCTAGTAGAATAAAACCAATATATTGTTACATATCATGAAGATATTTTATATCGTCACCCTCCATGATAAAAATTCATTGATCCACCACTAGGAGTCAGACTCTCACCGGAGTGCTGCTGGCTCTCACCGGTCACGACTTCTTCCGTTTTTGCTCGCGGCCGATCTACGCCCGAAGTGTAGTGCTTGACCGAACGGCTTGATATCATCTGATTAACGATGTTGCGTACCAGGGGTAGCAAAACGGTCGATCGCGAACTATTTCAAAGTTGATCGTGTAATAATTTATTTTAGGCTACGCACACGAAAATTAATCATAATGATGGTAGTCGAAAACCTTATGACCATAACTTTATCGTTCACACAGTAATTTCTACTCGTTAGTGTCTTACAGACTTTAGTAATTAATTCAAATAGCTTGGTGTATGTAAATATACACTTTATGCAAGTACGTTTCTCAACGATTATAGATACTTAATAATGTAAAAAAAAACTTTTTTATGTAAATCGATCTTCAAAGGTGAAATATATTTTTAGCGGATCGCGGCCAAAAAAAGTGTGACTGGCCAACCCTGTTGTGTACGTTCAACCATCGCAGCCCTTGCACCCGTTGCCGCTGCACTTGTGCACGGGTCGCGCGTGTAATGATTCCTCCGGCGAGCAGGAACGGAGAGGACGAACGAAGAGAGAAGTATGCGCGCAGCAGACAATGCTCGTCCGTCGGATACCGTTCGTTCGCGCGCGGCACTTCACGACGCATCGCCCGATCGATCGATTCGGTCCATTTTTCCTTTCTAGATCGCATAGCGTTTCGTTTGCGTCGACGGTAACGATCAACAACACCACTGTCGGAGTGCGAGCGCGTACATTATCGAATACCCTAAACGTGTTTGTATTAGACGCGTTCACTTACTCACGGCTGTCGACCCGATTCGGTCCAGCGATTTACTGATACGGTCAAGGTCGCGACCGACTGCAACATATTTCTCCTTCCGACGGATACACTCTTTGCGTGTGCGCGTTTGTGTGTGTTGGAGTCTTACCGATTCGGCGGTCGGACAGATTCAGTGCACGGTCCATTCGACCCGGTGGAATACGCGGGAAATCGGGTTAACCGTCCGCAGAACGATGGCGTGCACCAGCGGTTTTTAACCCGGTGGTCGCGAATGATTGGGAGTCTCCAAAAACAATGAACGGACTATTACATTCGTATAGAAATGTATTGTTTTAATCTAATTATTACGAACGTATATTATCGAACAAAACAGCGTGAAGCGGAAATCTTATCTGACGACGGATTATCAACCGTAAGCGATTGTGGTCACCGATCTTAATTGAGTTGGAGTTTAATATCTGGTTATTTTTGCACTCCGTACTGTATACATTTATTTTAATAGTATTTTGTATCACCATTAAGATATTTAATAATAAATTTGGTTCAAAACCCACATTTAAGAGTACCCAATTTCTAATATAAAACCTTATATGAAAACTATAGTTTTAAAAATTCAAACCTAAATTTTCCGTCGAAACAAGCAAAGTTGTCTATGTACATTTACATATTATTTATTTATATCGTACATTTTTTATATATATATATTTAAGTGCACTTATTGAAAAATAAATTATTTTCGATTATTAACTATTCGTAAGGATCATATTAAAAAAAAAAAAAATTAGGGGTCGCCGATTCAAAAAAATGGAAAACCTCTGGTGTGCACTACGTACTGTGTACGTCAATTGTTTCCAACCGGGGTGCCTCAAACTTAAATTTAGGGTGCCCTGATATTACTTGAAATTTTTTAAGTTTTTTTTAAGAAAAAACTTATTCATGAAGAATAAAACGCTTTGATCATGATAACATACTTATATTATAGGTATTTATTACCTATTGTATTCCATATAATTTGTAGTAATACTGCGATCAATCTATTTTAACTTTTGTACCAGTTTGATTGCAACGCTTCGATGTAGACTGTTATAAAATTGTCTATTAACATTATTCGTGGTGATTATCTTATGACTTTATCTTATCTTTATTTTTATAAAACATTATATTATTATTATTATGATTTTTACTCACAAAATAATAAATAATCATTTTATAACATTCCAAAGATTTCACTACACTCAGTCTGTTATTAAATATATTTATTATAGGCATTCTATTTTCTATACTTCAAAGTATAGATATAGGGTGCCTCCAGATTTGTATAAAATAACTAAGAGTACCGTGAGTCAAAAAAAGGTCGAGGAACCACTGGCCTACGTTCAGTGTAGTGTCATTCATGTGATACGTCGCCGTGAGCCACCAGCATTACGTCGCACTCCGTCGCCAGACGCGAACCGACTGCGTTTCCACTTCGGTACATTTATAATCCCAGCCAGTTTGGGTACATGGTAGTAGGAAAGAGAACAACGCGTTTAAGATTTTTAAGACTTTAACGTATATTTTATATTAACTAAATATTTAATACAGCGTATAATTAAATATCGTTTTACTACACAAACATCGTTTTTTTTTTTAAATTTTCACTTATAATTTTTTAAAATTTTCGTTCAATATCGTGTGTTAAACCAAAACGTATAGAGTAATATATAATATATATATAGTCTTGTTTCAACACTTGAGGACAATAATTTTTGAGACAAAAAATAATGTATAATATTAAGGAACCGAAAATAATATAGTAATAATAATAATAATAGTAATAATAATAATAATAATAATAATAATAATAATAATAATAATAATAATAATAATAATAATAATAAAAATAATAATAAAAAAAAATACAATGATATAATATAATATTAACATCGAATATCTAGATAATCGTTTCCCAATAATTTTTTACAATGGTAATTATAGTATATTACCTATTATTCTCGAAATATAACAGTATATTTAAAATACATTTTTGTTTCAATTTGTTGATAATTTTTTTTTTTTTATAATTTTTTTCCTTTTTGTTTTCGTTGAGCAACTTAATACAAATAATAAACATATTATTTTTCGGGGAATAGCATGTAAATTAGCATTAAAATCGTAACTTATTAAAAAAAAAAAAAATACATACCACACGAAAAAAAAACTGAACAGATATATGCGTATAACATAAACTTAACACCAAAAGGAACACAATAAATAAAAAAAAAATTAATAAAAACCAAATGCTTAAATTTGAAAACATAATTGATATCAGTGTAACAATAGAAACATATTAAACATTCGGTTTGTATGAGTGTATGTGTGTAAAACTGAAAACCTTTTTTTATTATTATCGTATGTATGTCTATTATTATTCTTAACTGTAAGACTAAATATTTCAAACTACGTTTATAATGTATAGTTCATTAAAAAAAAAAAAAAAACACTGTCTAAATCCTGTTACTATTAATTACTGTAATTACTGTAATATTATTGAAAATGTAATATTGTGTATAATAATGAAAAATGTTATATTGTGTTGTAACTATTGTAACATAAAAATAGTCAGCAAAAAACGGAAAGCTAAATAATAACAATAAAACTACCCTTGTAAATCGTTAATTGCAATATTGTTAAAGAGCTGATTAGCTAAACGGTAAAATCAAAATTCAACTGGTTTCTTCTTTAAAGAAAAAAAAGATAAAACGTAAACGTATACATAAACAAATAGTGGATGAAAAATAAACAATAATAATGATAATAATAAAAACTACGGATATTACAAATCAGGTCAAAATCATAGATGGGAATAATTCAATAAATAAAACGAGTACCTGTTTTGTATAGGAAGAAAAAAAAGAGTGTAACAAACAAAAAAAAAAAATAATAATAATAATAATAATTATGAAGGAAATCGCATTATGCGTGAACAATATACTGCACGATATCCATCATCAATAACCAATAATAAAAATAATATGGTAAACTTGCTTAGTGATAATGTAATAATAGTATTTAAAAACACACTCAAAAGGAGAGAAAAACTTAATAGAAAAAAAAAAAATTAGAAAAAAACATTGAACCGTTTAAATTATCGCAAACCGTATATTATTATTGTTATCATTATCATTATATGATTATTATTATTGTATTAATTATTTTATTTAAAACGGCACTAAAAGTATCCTACGAACTATTTTATTTTGTATTACACCTATGAACTAAATAATATCCAACGGATTAACTGTGATTATCATTAGTAATTAAATAAATGAATAGGTAAATAAATAAAAGAAAAAAATACAGATTCGACGAATCTGCGCGTCTGGGTATATATATTTATATATATTATTTTTCAATATTGTTATATTATTAAGTTGTTGGTCCATTGCGTCCATCGGGTCCCGCACCGGACCGTGATCTCGACGGAGAAAATGACGACGCGGCCGCGACTCTCGAGTCTGATGGCGTATAGCGAATCAGCGGGTGTGAAATACGAGATAAAATGTATGTGTATGGTCTCGCGGGCAAGTTGTACGGACTTGACGGCTAAGAACGGTTTTTTTTTTGTGCACATGTCGCGGGCGAACAACGAAGTCATTACGTGCGTCGGACGACGGTCGGACTAAGGCCGAATCAGGATAATCGAGATAGTGAAACGAAAACGTCGACAACATTTCAGCATCATTCGACCCGACACTATTAATTTTTATTCGACTACTTTGCAATGGCTTGTGTGTGTGTGCGGCCGGAAACTTTCCGGTTTGGGCTATTGTAAGTTAAACATATAAAACGTATAAACGTCGATAATATGTTGTAACGGTGTACGTGCATTGCACGACAACGCCGTGCAATGGCATTTACTCGGACCTAATCCCTAAAGTGTGTACTGAAATCGGCGAGAAAAATGATTATATTATTATTATCTGTGTTGAGCGTACGCGAACATTACAATACGTTGTACGTGTCGATACACCGCGACGACTGCAGCGTCGTGCGTGTTTGGGCTATTGCTTATTTATATTGTATTTTGTGTGTGTGTGTGTAATACGCGATTTGCTTAAGTCCGTCTCGCGATCGGATTGTTTAAAACCAAGCACGTGTTACAGGATTATACGAGAAACGGCGCGGCGACTTAATGCATATTACTATTGCGTTCACGAACAGCAATCGCGTATTAGTAATTATCGTTGTCTATGGAGCGTTATTGTGTATAATATTTCGTGTGTCTTCCGTGTCAAATGGTACCGAGAGATTATAAGAAACGTGTATGAGTGTGTTGTCATAATCGTATATTCGCGTACTGATACACTACCATCGTGTGTGTGTGTGTGTTTTACTATTGTGTGTACATATACCGCAGCTCGTTCGTCTCGGAAAACTAAACGAATGTGAATGTGTATTTTTCCTTCATTTTATTGCACGAAATTGGTTTGATTGGCACGTTGACGGGTAAAAACGAAAAACATGTAAAAAAAAAAATAAAAATAAAAAACGTTAATAAACGTAAGCGAATCATACAAAACTTTATGTCTCCAGCTCCTGTCCGAGAGGGTTGTTCGCGAATAGAGAATAGAAAGCGCACGTGTAGGTATATTGTCTATACTATTATGCGTGTACCGCGGTATGGTGTGAGAGATGGAACAACGATATTTTGGAAAAAGTACGATGAGAACACGACAGCCGCTGTTTGTGCTTGTATGTTTCCAGTAAACTACACGAGCTTTATACATGTATGTGTATTATAACATTATATACTATAACATTGTTATGCGCGTGTGCTGTATACGGTCATATAATAAGGGACGAGCACCTCCTTCGGGTCGCGAATGCCGGACCGAAGGGAGGGAGGAAGTATTATTATTTTTTCTGCTTTCGTTTAGTATCGTTTCGTTTATCATCATAATTGTTATTATATGTACAGGGCTTACACGGTCGGGTTATTCAAAAGAGTTATGTTAAGTGTAATATTTATATATTTATTTATTTTTTCATTGTATTTACAAATCAATTAAGGAAATTATATGTTCATCTATTTTTATTGTTATCATTGTTATATGTACAGGGTTGCGCGCTCTGTCGTGTTTTCGTGAAAAATTCAATGTTAAGGAAGGGAAATATGTAATATTAATGTGTGAATATGATTTTAGAAATATGTATTTACAGGCTCGCCTCTCAACACAACGTTCGATTATTACTGACGTTATGCAGAATATTTCAACGCGCACGGGACTGATGGGAGTTTGTTCGTGCATAGTTGCTGGCGTAACTACTGTCTTTTTTTTTTTTTTTTTTAATTTTTTTCTTAGATATTGAGTTCACGAGACAAGTTACTTAGAAAAAGGAAATCGGTTACAAAACCACGGTCGGTAAACCACGGATCTGTTGACAAGTGAAGTGATTGCGATAATTTTACTTAAAAATTAATAATTTTAACCGAATAAAATTAAATTGCAAAACCCCCTTAACGAAAACTAAAACAAAAATTAATTAAAATAACAGTATAAATGGTTTGAATCTTTGTATAAGTAAATAATAATATTTCCGGTACCTAAATGTTTCTTTACTTAATATTACGTTAGTCAAATCTCTCGCAGAGCGATCCGTAAAAATAATTTCAATCAATTTAGATGTGTTAGGTTTTTTTTCATTTTTCTTTACAACTCACGTAAAAAAACCACAAACATTATTTTATAACTGTACAACAAAAATTTGCTAAACGGCGATTTTAAAAATTGGTTAATATTTAAAATGGCAATCTATATATGTATATTTATACACACACATATACGCTCATAGGTTTCGTAGTATATACAGACTATTTACAAAAGCGATACACGACGTGGTCGCCGCCGTCGCCATAATTTGCATTAATTAGCGGCGGGACAAACACGAACAAGTGTATCGACGACACAGTTATGTCGGTAAAAAATTAATTTTACTGTTTTAATATTATATACGCATAAATTTACGTGTATGTATATATGTACCTAGTAATTAGTATAATAGTATAGTTATAGCTATATGTCTTAGTAATAAATGAATAAATTAATAAATATATATATAATATATATTTATAATAATTGTGTGCGCGCGCAGCTGGTCCGCCGTTGAGCTGTTTTATGCGTGTACGGGAGGATGAAGAGAAAGGGGGTGGTGGAGGACGTGGTGATAGTGGGCTGCAGATGACGATGATTGACCGTAATATATAGTAGTAGTAGTGGTAGTAGCGGTAGTAAGGGTAGTAGGAGGCTGGTGATGTACCGGGGGCGGGATGTGTGTGGATCGGATGGACAGCTGGCCGTCAATAGTAGCTGAACCCTCATGGGTTGATGTGGCCCTGTTGGGCGTTACCGAAAGTGAAGCCCAACGCCCTGGGGTCGCCGCCGTGCAGCCGGAGCGCCTGTTCCAGCCGCTGCTCCTGGAGCCTGAGCGCCTCGGACAGGTCGGGCGATACCTGGCCCTGGTGGTGGTACGGGTTCTGTCCGTTCATCAGTTGCCCCTGTGCCATCGCGTTGTAGTTGATCGCCGTGTTCTGCTGCGACTGGTGCGCGGCGCTCTGTTGCTGCGCAGCCCCGGGCAGGCGGTTCTGTTCGGCCGTTTGCTGCTGTTGCTGTTGCTGTTGCTGCTGCTGTTGCTGCTGTTGTTGCTGCTGCTGCTGCTGCTGCTGTTGCTGCTGCTGCTGTTGTTGCTGTTGCTGGTTCGACGAAGCGGCCACGGCCTGCGTGACGGCCAACCGGAGCGCTGCTTCGGCCTGCGACCGAAGTATGGCTTCCTGCATGCGCAACGTCGGCGAATTCTGATCGTGGTTGGACTGCTGGTGATGGTGCAGCATCGACTGATGGCCGGACTGTTGGTGGTGGCTGCCTAGGCCGTCCACCATGGACGACATGGACGCTCGGACGGCCGCGTTCATGGCCATCTGGACGGCCGACTGCATCGAGTTCACCGACGAGTTCGAACCGGAACCGCTGTAGAAAAAAAAAACCGTCGACAGATCAGTACAACGTTTTCTTCGGAACCCACAATTTTTCCACCGACGTGTAGGACCCGGTTTAGACTTGGTCTCCTCCAAGAACTTCCCCGGCCCGTCCCGAAAATAAATATAAGTAAAAGTAGCGTACCTGGAAGTGGTGACCAACGGGTTCTGGTGCATGGCATTCGACTGGGTGATGCGCATGGCCGCAGCTGCGAGATTGGCCGCGGCCGCTTGGACCACGGACGCGGGCGTCGGGGGAGCCGACCGCGGTGAGTGCGAAGGTGACGGCGGGTTCTGTTGCTGCTGCTGTTGCTGCTGCTGCTGTTGCTGTTGCTGTTGCTGCGCCTGCGAAACGGCCGCGTGCGCTTGTTGCTGGCTCATGAACAACGCCGCGGCTCTCTGCAGGTCGTTGGCGTTGTACTGCGGTTGCTGATTCATGTACTGATGTCCACCGTTACCGCCGACTACGTTTCGTTGGACAGGTGCGTTAGCGATGGCCCGAGTAATTATTACATCTATTTATACGTGTCCTTGTACTCACTCATGCTTCCGGTTCTGGCAGCCATTAGTTCGGCCAATTTGATGGCCGTCGGATTGTTGTTGTTGTTGTTGTTGTTATTGTTGTTGTTGTTTGTGGTCGTATTGTTGTTGTTGTGATGCAACACCAACGGGATTTGGTTGTCGGCCGGCGACACGGATAGGCGGCCGCCCGTGGGAACGACGACGTTACCGCCACCGCCGGCTGCGGCAGCGGCAGCCGCGGCCGCGGCCACTGCGGCGACAACCGAGTTGTTCGGGCCGGTGCCCACGGAGCCGGTGATGGAACCTCCTCCGCTGGGACCGTCCACTTCGCCGTTGTTGGACGAAGACGAGTCCGAGTGGACGGAGTGCGGCGAAGCGGGACCACCCATGCTGTTGGTGGCCGTCACGGCGGCCAAGAAGTTCTCGCGTTCCCTGCGCTCCGCGGCTGCTCGGCTCAGTACGTATTGCGCGGCAAACTGATGTTTGGGATCCATACGCATGTGTTCCATGTGCGTTAGTAGACCTACGGATACGGACAACGGTTATACAACGTTTAATAACAGTCGGTGTTCGAATAAGTTCTAATGTAACATTTATGAATTAACGACAACCCGATTTTCCAAAAAATATTTCATATTGTGCTCTGGATAGATCGGGTTCTGGATTATAGTAGCAACCTTGGGAATCCGCACGTGTAATCAAATCTACAACAACGTGTTCATTGAAAGTACTCGCGCAACGATATTAGGAAAAATGAAATCGTTGAACAATGCTCCAGGATTACAGGGGCTTTGGTTTGCTTTTGTTACTATAACTGTTGACCCAAATTGTTTTCCTATTAAGACATGTGATATGAAACTAAATAATCGGTATGACTTTAATTTATGATTATTCGACGAAAAGTTCGCGTGCAAACCGTCAAAAGGGAACGTTTCTTAGTCAGATCTGCTCGTATTATACGTGTCTTTTTTCGATCCACGTCTTTTCGTAATTTTTTGCATACACGCGTACTTTAATACATCTTTTAATATAAATATAAATCTATGTCAAGTACAGACACTAATGATGATATATTTATACAACCTGAACCATGCCGTAAGTTAAACGTTATCATGAATTATTTACACTAATCGGTAAATAACACGTGGTACGGTACGGTAATGGAGTGTTCAAACGAAGAACCCGTTTGTTCGGTCAAACTGGAATTTGAATTCGAGCATTGTAGGGTGAATTCGTAGAAACGTGTTGCCGAAATCGAAAAAAAAAAAAAAAAAAAATTGACACCTCATAATTCGGTACGCATACGACGATGCGCGAAAATTTCGTAATAAATATACATATGTAAATTGGCACCATCGAGCGGATGAATTCGCACGTCCGTAGGAACTATATATACGTGTACTGCGCGTTTCGCTGTTGGACGGAAAAGAGCGCTTACCCGATTCGTGGGTGAACACGGCTTGGCAAACGGAACACGGCCACATCCTGAGTTGGGCGTATTGCGCCGTTTCCGGGTGGCAGGCCAAATGTTTTCGCAGACTGCCCTCGTTCACGTAGTGTTTACCGCACACCGGACACGGGTGGTTCGCCGTCCGGCGTTTGGCCATGTACGGGCCAGTGCCGATGTCGGTGTAGCCTGCAAAACGGCAAAACGGTTACGGGGTTGGAAACGACGTGCGAAACGGTGTAAACGTTCAATGTGGATCGCGCGAAAGCGCACAAGATCGTCGGGCGACGGGGAACGCAACGGAGGCGGGAGAGAAATAGATTTACACGAACAACGCTCACTTTGTACGACGGCTTGCGACACGGTGGTCGGGTCGTTGTGGTGGACTTTCATGTGTTCGACCAGCGATTCGCTGCCCAAGAACAGTTTGTGGCACAGCGGGCAAGACGTGGTGCTCGCGCCGCCCATCAAGGCGGCGTGCTGCTGGAGCACGTCCATGCGGAGTTCGGCTTCCTGAAAATAAAAAAAATGTTCCTGAAAATAACAATAAAAACATGTCAGGTATAACCAGTAATCAGCGAGACCGGAAGTACGCGCGTGTAGCGGGACCATTGTTGGCGGGGGAGAGACGTACGGCTGCTACACGGCACCTATGCGGCACCGCCATTGCGCGGCGTGCCGTTCCTATTCGTTTCGCGCGAAGAAACACAATACCCCGCCGCGATCCGTCCCTTCGGGTGACACACGTACAGCAACAGCGGTGCACACCGTTTGTCGCCGGTCGGTATGGCCATTTTGAAAAAAATTCCGTTTCGTCGGATAACGTGTAATAACATTTTTTTTTTTTTTGTAAAAAAATCTATCGCGACCAGAAATCCTACAAAAAGTTACGTGGTACGTTTTCAGTGAGAATTTCAGTTGCAAATTTAAATCATTTTAAGCACATGTACAACGACTAATTCATCCCACCGCAAGCCTTAAGAGATGTGATGTATTTTAATTTTAAGTATTTTGAATAAAAATATTTTTTGGACAAAAAAAAAAAATATAATAAACAATACGTACATACGAAAACCAGACCGTGGTGTCGTCACCGCGGAACAAAATAGTATGTACACGCTTGAAAATATAAAACTACGTTCGGGCGACGTTGATCTCAGATTTACTGTCGTACGAGTGCACTACGAAATTTACCGACCGGAGTTTATTGCCACGCACAACAATATAATAATATGATATCGTATAATCTTTGTTTTTATTATTTTTTATACACGCACACCGTACCATCCATACACTGTGTGCGGATGCCGTGTGCGCGATTAAAAATCATCCGAGAACGATATTGCGCATTGTTACTGTGTATTGTATAACGTGTACGAGTACATATTACATGGCGTATAAATTCCGGCTGCGGCATGCAGGACGCGGACGATATCGGCGCCTGGGGAGATGTGTCCGAGCGAAAAGTATACCCTGACCGGAGACAGGAGGGTGGTGACGACGAGTTAAGAGGATGGCAATAAAACAAACGTAATTTTAATTTTTAAAAGCTCTTCCGACTACTTGCGGCCCGGTGACTTTTATTAAAAGTCCGTCTGCGGCGACCAAGAAGCGGAGATTTACATTTTTATTAAATATTTTATAAACAAAGTATAATTTATCGGTCTGAGTGTTCTCGAATGAGTAGGCGCCCTCCCGGACCCGAGACACCGTTAATAATTACTAGCGGTTTTTGCACGTGATTTGTATACAGCTTTCGTCATTGCAACTATGTATACCTACTCCGCTGCTATCCAATCTTCGAGCACAAAACTTACTTCCGTCGTATTTCCCTCTGCGTTATCTATCGATACTTTATCACATTTTATCCCCGCGATTCTATTACAACATCATTATATTATTTGAAAACCGTTATGAAAATTAAATGTATTAACCGTTTTGTTTATACAGCAGTTATACAAGGGTTTTTTAACCGAACACATAACTTCAGTGGTATATTTAATATTATTCGCATCAAAAATAGTTTCGGAGTTCTTACTAATCAACCGCCGACAAATAATTTGAATATTTAATGTTGTTGAGTCATTTTTATACGAGAAACTATAGCGCCACGTAAGTACACATTTAGTGAAAGGGAACGAAAAATGTCATTATTAAACATTAAATTCACCGTGACCATTACCATTTCCAATATAAACTTTACATTAATGCCAAATACTTTTACTTTTACGTAAATGATTCATATACCTTTATTGCTCAGAACTAATATTTTCTTCATGAATTTTATCGTTTCGTACTCAGCGACGTGGTGAATTAAATTATTTATAATAAATGACATACCGAGTGCTTTGCAATCATATAATTTACTAGTATATATATATTTATTTATTTTATTATTACGCTACTTATAGACCGAGCAGTTTTGAATAATCTAGTCGTGAAAAGTGAGAATTTGGTTCAAATTGAAAAGTAATTTAATTAAATATTAAAAATAAAATTACTGACGGGAAGAGGAGCGAGAAGAATATGCAATTATAATCCCTTGTTTCGCGAAAAACTACTTAAAAAATCATTATACTATATGTCTGAAAACAGCGTTTGCAGCGAAAGAAAGGATTATGTAATAATACGAGGGTGATGACTACGATGAAATTGGAAAAATTAATGGAATTCCAGTGCGTATAATAAAATAATAAGTAACGTTGACCGTTTAGAGAGAAAAATACACTGCACAAGAGTGCTGTTGGCGTGCGCAGTGATCGAAATAATATTCGTACAGCATTTCTGAACGGACGGTCGTGCAACACAAAGACAATAATAATTGCAGTAATAGTTCGAACGTCACGGGTGCGTTTGTTCGCGAATAATTACGGGAAAGCGGGAGGGGGAGGGGAAACCACGAGGATGAGATCGGTTTTCGACGGAGTAATTTAAAAGCATACTTCGAGGGCGGTTCGAACGCTCGGTCTTGCATCACACCGATACGCATCTGCAGTGCGAGCTAGACGATTAAGTTGCGTACCGGTGAACGGGTGCCCGTAGCAAAACAAGCACTACCTGCTCCTCCTCCCGCGACCCTTGACCGTCGTCTCGGTCCGGATCCGTGTCCCCGCGCCTATAGCGTACCAGTTCATAGACCAACGGCAATAATGATAAAACAATATTGATGCGGCGCGCGCAGAAAAATGCGGTTAAACTTTCCACGGTTTTTCGTGTGCGCGCGACCGGCCGTGTACCTCTGCACGTCCATTTACGGAAAGTGGTCTCGACCGCGGTGCGCCGGCCGCGCAGAATTTATGGCCTCCCGTTTGCAACATCACGTGCTCCTCCGCCGGTGCGGTCTAGCGTTGCGTCGGACGTGTAGGTACGCGCGCGGTCGTCGTCCCCCCCGGTCGCGTCACCTATCTGCCGCGGGCCGCGCGAACCGACCGTCCGATTCCTCTCCGCTCACTTCGGACGGGAAAATAATGAGCCGATCTGCCATTTAAAATGTAAAAAAGAAAAAAAAAAAAATAGTACACGAGAGAAATAAATAAAACCCCGTACAACGCGTGTCGTGCGCGCGCGGGGGGTAAGAAAGCGAAAACGCGGCCGCGCGCGCGCCGGATATCGATCTTACGTGCATAATGTTTATTATGTATTGCCTCGCGGGCAGACGCCGTAAAACGGTTATTGTTGTTCGCTGTTCGGTTTTTTTTTCTTTTCATTATTTTCTTTTAATTTTTCGTTTTTTTCGCTTTCCTACGCTCACATCATCCGAACCGATTCGAAGCCCGCGTCCGTCATAACGTGCGTGCCGGCGAAACACGTCCGCGGGCGGCGCGTCACATCGCCAAGGCGCGACGCGTGCAACGTCGTAACACGCGCGTGCGCTGTGCGGAACATCAATCGCCGGAGTCCATCGAACAATCGCGCCGTTTAATAGGTACGCGCTCGGCTATAATGTTATTCCTCTTTTGTTTTGTTCGCGAATCATTGTCGTACGATCCGAAAGGTAATTTATTGTTTTCGAACCGTTTTCATCTAACCCAACGACCGCGTGTTCTGCGAAAAACGTATCAGCGGAGTGTTCCGATTTCATACAAAGACAGTAGGGGTTCATAAAAAGTAAAAAAAAAAAAAGATAAAAATAGCCAGAACCGCAACAAATTCGTGGTCATTTATTTGTAGTACGCGAGTACAACGTACTTTTCGATCTTAATAACAATTATTATATACGCGTACGTACAGTAATTTCGTTGTAAGTGCATTCAATCAAATGACGAGACAACGTGTAATTACCTCCGACACTTGCATTATATTCAATGTCGTGTGTACAGTGCGCGCATGTGTATGTACAAACTGTTTCAACACCTGCTGCGCGGGATGCACCGTGGCAAGCATATCGCATATAATTGTACATGCATTCAAGAGAAAGAAAAAACTTGGGATGCATAAGAAATTAAAATAATTGTTTAGTGACGAGGGGAAAAAAAAACAAAAATGTAACCGTATAAAGGATTAAAAAATAAGTGCTTGGAAAAATAAATAAGACGCCCACGCTCGGGCGAAAGAAAAAACCGAATAAACACCTGTATACACGGAAATCAACAGTCACTTTTTGTTTATTTTTTTTTTAGTTTCGATAAAAATCAACAGAAACATTCTTTCGTTTTGTTTTCGACAAGTGCTAATTTATTCCTGCGTCGAAAAATTAATCATCGAATGTATAATATGTAAATCGTTTCACCTGCTCGTATAAACGCCCCGGGAACCGTCATGTCCTAAGATTTACGAAAAGTTCGTATGTGTTTAGCTGGATGTATGAAATATACGTTACGTTATATAAAAAAAAAAAAGATCTGTTGTCTAGTTTTTCTGTTTTTGTTTTTTATTTTTTATTTTATTTACACGCGGAAGGGTCAAAACAGAAGTATGTTCATAAAAGGCTGAACACAAGAAGGGTCAATAACGAAATACTCTTAATACCCTTTTCACATTTTTAATGAATATCGTCGGATAGTATATAGTGTTTTTTTTTTATTACGTCATATTATTTTTATTCAACCCTTTTCATTCTAATTTACATTCGCGTTACACTTCAACGGATTTTTGCCCTATTAAACATTAAAAAATTATAAAATTATATAATTATAGGTATATGGTATACATGAGAAATGCAAAAAAATCAAGTGCGGTCTAACTAAACCACGATTTTGAAAAACAACCGTTTTTTTTTTTTCGTGCGGATATTATATTGAAGTATCTTTGGTGGTAAATCAAAATATAATTGTACAAAATTCCATTGGAGTGGCAACGCCAAGTTTAATGACCCGAGAGTGTGTTTATGGATGTTTCTATTTTTATGGATCGGTCACTTGGCGAATATAATGCAGAAATCCAATTTATACACCAACTCCCAGAAAAATATTTCATGTCACGGTCGCAATTGAATAAACACAATGAAAATCGCACATTTATGTAAAAATTAATTTATACATATATTTATGTTATAACAATACGCACGTTTTTTTTTTTATTTTTTATGGAATAAAAATAAAACATAAGGCAATAAACACTTTGGTTAGATCAAACATGACATTAAAAAAGAAGTGGAACGTTTTAAAATACGAAAACTTTTTACCCCATCACGTTAAATGTTTTACCCTTTCGCTCGAGAATAAAGTTTGAAGCATAAATTAACAATAAATAATAATCAACGATCGTAAATGAAAGGTACCCTGTCTAAAGTTTTAAAAAAAACATGAAATGTCATCCTAATCGTATAAGTACTAAAAATTATGACTCGATCATTTTTCAAAACTTATTTTTATATGAAAATAATGTTAATTTGTTTCATGATTTTTATGAGCTCGGATCCGAAATGCAAGAAAAACATGTTCTTATTAAAAATTCTAATGTCTTGTATTTTAAAACGGCTCATAACAGTAATAACTACTCTATTGAAATAATTATTTATGCAATTTGGCACTGGTTCTGTGCAATTATATCACACGTATAAAATAATAATACAAATTTGTTTTGGTTTATGTTATATATTATTGAGTTCAATATTATACACGACTGAGTATAATATCAAAACATCGAAAAAAAAATATATTAATAAAAATAACGTTTTATAACATTTTCAAAAATAATATATATATATATACAAATATAGATAATATTAGCGGAATATCGATATAATAAATAATATAATTGATGGTTAAGTTAATTGTACACTGCTGTGTACTATAATATAAAGAAAGAAAAAAAAAATCGCTTTTGTAAAGTCAGTTTTACGACGACGATGCGGACGGTGGTAGCAACAGTAGAGGCGGCAGAGCGAGAGGGATCGAGAGAGAAATAAAGACCATTTTTCGCAGTTTTAATTACAGCAGTGAAAATCGTAATGTGGCAGATTTGAAGAAATAACAAAATTAACTAAAAATATAAGATGTCCGTAAGAATTAAACCCCTTTCGCCTGCTTTTTCCCATTAACTTTTCAAATAAGCCACCGGGTTGTCACTATATTTCATTGGCCGCGGTACTATCCGCTATTCTACACACCCTCGTCACCCGGTCGAGTGTATATAATATGGTACGCACCCGTGTAATGCAATCTCGGTGACAACGACAGCTATATATATATATATATATATATATATATATATATATATATATATATATATATATATATATATATACGTAGTATATTATATAAAATTCCATAACGAGAAAATATTATTGTAGCGGTCGTTATCGTGACAAAACGATTAAAATGTACGTCTAGATAGTTGCTGCTGCGTATAATAATATATTATACCGCAATATTTATATAGATGTTTTACCATGAATACACCACGTGAGCTATGCGAAAACGAAAGAAGAAAAAAAAATATTACCAAAGAAAAATCACACTAACCTACATCTATCAACTCGATGTAGCATAATTTTAATTTAATTTGATTTTCGTGGCTATTTGTATCCTCACGAACAGAAATTATAACACTGACACTCACATACATACCATCGGCTATGACGTCATAGGTTACGACGACGATGACGACAACAGCGAAGGTCATCGTTATCACCGACGACGTCAAGGGATAAAATAACATACCGGTGAAAATCCTCTTAACCCCAAAACTGGGTCAATGTCGTCCGCCTTCACTACCACCACTACCAACACCATCCTCATCACCGTAGCACTTATACTTGTGCGTAACTTTTTCGAACACTCCATCGGATACCGCGGCATTTGGTAAGCGACGATCCGATTAAACCGACAAAATATTACATATGTAATTTATAATAACGTCATTTCGTAACAATATAGTAATAATAATAATAATATTAAAAAACGTGATCACGGTACACATTTTTAATAAACCTTCGACACCTGCAAGAAACCTATATTATTACTACTACCTGTTTGAAGTGGCGGTGCATTACCTATACACATAGACACTATACCTACGCACATGTGACACGTGCCCTGCTCGACCGAAGTAATAATAATGATAATAATAATAGTAATAGTAATAATAATAATAATAATAATAATAATAATAATAATAATAATAATAATAACAATAATAATAATAATCGAATCTCACCTTAGCTGTGTGGGTGCGCAGACTGGACTCGGTAGCAAAACCCTTGCCGCAGATGGTGCAGTGGAACGGCCGGTTTTTGGCTCTCTCCACTTGGGCGTCGTGGTTTCGGAGATGTTGCTGAAGATTGGACAGCTGTATGAAAGCTCGTCCGCACTCGGCCAAGTGGCATCTGTACGGCCGTTCTCCTGTAAATAATAATAATACTAATTAATAAATAAATACCATATGAAAATATATTTATACAAGTACGTTTGCCGTCGCGTAATATAGGTACGTTGCAGCAGCAGTAGTAACGACGGCAATAATATAAGAATAATAATATAAATGTGTTGGAAGAAAACAAAAACGAATAAAAAAAATGCCACCATAACCGGTTATGTGCGTGTATAGGAGTAGAGTGGCCGTTTCATATGCAAATATACGTTTATAGTTGCGACAAACGCGTATGTACCAATGTAACGTGTAACCCGCGTAACGTGTATGTATGTATATGTATGTATATATGTGTGTGTGTGTACTGTGCCGTGTATACCGGTGCAACGATAAATGTGGTCCTTTGCGGAAGGAAGAGCCGCTATTGTTTTAACACGTTCGCGCTATGTCATCGGACTATTTTTTTCTCGTAGTAGTCGTAGTCGTTATTATTCTATTTTTTTTTCTTCCCTATTTTCGTTTTTAACGCTGCTCCTAACCCGCCGCGAGTGATACGCTCACCACCACCTTGAGAACGAGCACCACCGCGTACATCCAATTAGATATTCTTTTGTTACTTTTTTACACGACACGTTATGGTAATTTTACCCGGATATGTGCGTTTTTTGCGCCAACAAATATAGTAATTCCCCTTTCGTCTTAACCCTTTTTGTTGCTGCAGCCTGCAACGCGATCCCCGCGGATGCTTTTGTTTTAACGCACAAGTCTTTCATTTGATTCATTTAATTTTTTTTATTTTTATATATATATATTTTTTTTTAATTTTTTCATACACTTCTTGGCGCGTCTTCCGTGAGAGTATATTCATTGGAATAATACGAACGTAGTAGGCATGTTTAAATACGCTACGCGCATACAAAAGCTATAACATACAATAAAGGTGCTCGGTGTGTGTATTATAACTCGAAACCAACTCGACTCATCTGCTATACTGTATAATATAATTTGTATTGTTGTTCGTGTACCTACGATTCGGGTAAAATATGTACTCGCGTGTGAACGAAGTTACACATAATAAGTGTACATGTTTTATTTATCGTATTTTTATTTTATACTGCGAAAAACTTTTTTCTGGGCAGAAGGGGTTAAAAGGGTTTGCACGATAATATATTTTATATAATCACGCGTTAAAATGATGTACATACGGCTGCCAGAACAGACGTGATTGAGAGCAGTGTAATAAAAACCGAGCGGAGTGAGTGGATTTTTCCCTGAATGATTTTCCGAAAAACGGCATAAAAAATGTAATATGCATACTCGGCCGCATAATACATCTATATAATGTCACGAGATTTATGTACCGAAACGAGTGGACACATAAATCGCATCGTTCATATTTTTCGGCGGGATGTTATTTTTTGTCCAATTCCCATCGGTTTTTTGCGTGTTTTCATTATTATAATATTATTTACAGTCCCTGGCATCGCGTTGTGTTTTTGGTCAAAAAAACAATTCGGCTCCGCTAGAATGATTTAAAACACTGGGGTCCACAAAAATACAAAATAAAATTATATATATATATATATAGACATAACATCGAAATTCATATACGTCATCCTGTCGATTGCCCGCACGCACAACAACGGCTAATGACAATGGTATTTTTTGTTTATTGTCCGGTCCTGTCCATAAATAAATATAATACACACACACACACATATATATACATATATATATATATACGTACCTAAATGTGTGGCAGTATTATTATAATATGCACGCGTGTGTATATAAAATTTAAAATTAATTTTATATAAAACGAGGCGCGTCAGGTATTAATATTACTCGTGTGTGTGTGTTTAATCGGACAAAGTGTAATAATTATAATAATAATAATAACAATAGTAATAGTAATAAATGTAATAATCAGCACGGTGAAATGTTTTTAGCATACGGGTAAGTGGCAATATTACGGTCGACATCGTCGGCTCTTGACGTATTTGTTTTGTTTTTCCAATAAAAAAAAAAAAAAATAATAAATAAACTTTTCCGAAGAAGAAAAAAAGTGTGGTAATTGTTTGCAGAAAGCGACTACAATATAAATAATTGAATTTAGTCCCTTTTCAACCCTTTGACTGGATTAAAACGGAGAAAAAACCTTTTATTATTGTCAGCGGTCGCACGGTAGTCTTTTGGCTGACCTTTTTTTCTCGTGTGGTTTTTAATCGTTTAATCGTGTGGTACACAAATGCTGTAAAATCTCAGTGGTCAATCCAAATATCGATGTATGCATTACGCAACCGACCCTAATTAGTTAAATGTATATAACTGTTTTATTTTTATTTTTAAATTTGACCAAGCAATTTATTTCTACAATTACATAGTTACAACTACCTTTTAAAATATACATTTTACAACCGTTATCTATACCGTATTTATATATTTGTAACTTTGTTAACGATTCCGATATTTTTCTCTTCAACAAACGTACTGTGCAGTACATAATAATCTATATGCAATGTACCTATACAACATTATTGTGTGCCTACACAAATTATAATAATAATTTATTGTGCAATCATTTGATAGAGTTTAAAACCTGAGTTGAGCAAACACGCGGAGTCAATAATATATGTCGATAAGAGTGTATCGTTTTATATGATATGCGTTACTCGACCTTTGAACGTTACCTAGACAAATATGAGAACTATGAGTAGCCAATCACCTTGAAAGCCACACGAACCGCACATCGGTGTCGAGCTAGTGCGATGGTACCCAGTTCTCGAACTTGATTTCTCATCAGAAATTATTCCAATATACTTCAACAATAATGATATGGGTTTTGTGTGCGCGAATAGTACCAGAGCGAATATTCGCAGAGCTATAAAATTTTACCAGACATTGTTTTGTACGCGTACGACCGTATTTATATGTAGGTACACTTAAAAGAAGAAAATCAGTTAAGATAAGCGGTATACGTTTGTGAGCGGGTTGGGTGGATTATTTTTTTTTTTCACGATGCGTGCCTATGTCCAATAAATGTCGTTCGTGCCCATAAACGGCTTGTTTTCCGTTAACATTCTCTATGTGCACGTCTTATAACCACAGCACGCGTACGTACACACACACACACACACACTCACGCTACTCGTAACAAGTCGCGAAGATTGTGGAAAAAAAGAAATAATAATATCGGGTAGGCAAAGAAATCTTGTCGATATGTACAAAAAAATAAAAAAATAAATATAAGAAGTCGATTTAATCCACTCAGAACGTGACTGATAATTTATTGCCATGAAGTATTCTGCTGAATCTACATACTTAATGAACTTTGTCCACTTTTTCATTAACCGACGTATATAATATAGTGTTGATAAATTCTACTGTAAATCATCGTATTCCGCGAGGTAGACTTAAAGTGACCCTGTTTGGAGACACTTTCTACAGACACACACACACACACACACACACACACACACACACACACACACACATACATGCATACATGACACGCATATCGACTGCCGCTGTTGGACTTGGAACATTGCCCGATAACACTCTCTTATACTTTATAATCGTAAATATATTTCATGTTATACGCATATGCGCGCCTAGTGATAAAATATGAGAACCGAACACATAATATTGTAAAATGCAATACGGACGTGCGCGCACGTTTATTATATTGTATAGGTGCATCGTTCAAAAAGATTTTTTCAACATTTTGATAGTATCTACACAAGCCTATGAACGTGTTTGCGGATATTTATTGGCTAAACTGTTTTGGATCAAAAAAAAAAAAAAAAAAATGTTAACGTCTGCTCGTACCTATCAGTTGTGTTAAATATTTCAGACTTTTTCAGTAAACGTAAGTTGTTCGATTCCTTACGTAGCACTCCAATGTGTTGTGTGCACATTATTTTTCGTAAGTATTTTGTTTGTACACACGTAAACCATAAATAATATATATAACATGCATTTGCGGGAAAATCATTTAGGTACATACATGCATCGATCGATTTGTGACGGCAATTTAAACAACGTAATTTTTAACAACGATTTCTCACTTTGAGAAATACGTGACCGGAATCCGATTACAAAGTACATGTCGTTTACTCAAAGAAATATTGTTATTATTATACGGAAAAAAGGCTCAGTTTTTCCGGACACTTAATAATATTGTATCGCCTTTGGTTCGTTTATATGCTAATGACCGTGCGGTTGATGACAACGGTGGGCGTGGACAAGGCCTAAAAAATTAACTGTGTTAGATGATATAAAAAAAAAGAAAACTTAAAAACTCACCACCACCTTATTATCATGACCCTTTTACGGAAATTAAGTGCGTACGTTTTGCGTGCGCGTTTAAACTTATACTTTTTTCAACCCTTCCTGGGAACGCAGCAGGTATCGTCCACTAATGTCTTTAGGTTTCCTGGATTAAATTGGCCTTTCGAAAAATGTGTATTAAAAAAAAATAAAAAAAAAATACGATTCTATTTCCCCGTTATTATATATATATATATAATTTTTTTATTTTTTTCGTTAGCGTATTCACATTAATGGATGTTCTACTCGAGAGATACAACAGACGGGGTAGGTGAAAACAAGTTAAAACAATAAATGGAAAACCACAATTTCATGTCCGGCACCAGTCGTCCGTGTAAAATACGCTGCCACTGACGCCACGTGCCAACACACCGCCGCACGAATAAACGTGTAACGCATAGACAAACGCATTGACCAATAGTGAAATCGCTAGCCACGGCTAGACCAAACCCATTTTCGCGCGGCCATCAATGCAGCAATTTAAACCCCACCGCGAACACCACCGCCACCGTTGCCGCCGACGCCGCCACCGCATCCGACGATGACGACCGTCCAAAAGGGTGTTCGCCACTACCACATCCACTCTACTCTCCCCGCCGACTCTCTTTCCTTCGTCTAAAAAGCGTCCGTTGGGGTCCACGGAGAGAGTGACTGAGTGGGTGAGCGAATGACTGTTTGAGAGTAAGAGAGAGAGAGAGAGAGATAGAGAGAGTGAGAGAGTACAACACACATAGAAATCAATAATATTCCAGTGTGTTTGTTTTTTAGTCGAAATAATATCGATAGAAGTACATAACGCATCGTGCCTACGAGTTTTAAGTGTCAAAATAATATTATCAAATATCTAGTATAATATTATCAGTTTATATAAATATTGATTTTGAACAATACTTGCGTAGACAGACGGTCGAAATTCGCTCACAACATTTGAAAGACAAAAATACAAAACAAATGTGTATTGCAATGAATACGATTAAAGTACGAGATCCGTTCTTTTATTTATTCGAAACATTAAAACGTTAAAAAATCGTTTACGCAAACGATTAGCTTCAGTATCGTTTTAGATAAATCAGTATTTACGAACTCGGGGGCCATGTATTTTTATCAAATAATCTCGTTTTGAATATCCTTTGAAAGGATTCCCGCTTAGGTTGTCCCGCCCTAATGTTTTTCTTCGTTTTTATTGTACCTGTACAGTATTACGTATTACTGTATACGTATTACTCAACAGGATGTTTCGCTAACTAAATAATCGCACTCAATTAGATATTCTGCGGTTATTTCGTGTCACAACGAACATTATGAATATTATCTAGATAAGCGTAATTTTACGGAGGAAAATCTTAAAGAATAACCATAATAATAATAATGTTAGTAATAATGTAAGTTTCGTAAATGAAAATTATTTTTTATGAAAACATTACTCATTGATGAGCGAATAAATTAAAATAATTTAACGATTACGCTGAACGCAATTTATTTATATTCAACATTACGGAATTCCGTTGTGAAACATGACGCTTTTGACATAAACATTTGTATCATACATGGCACAACATATTCGTTCTTATCGCAACAATATTATACCGCGGAATATCTAAATCGATCGATCGAACTTATTCTCTTTTTTCATATTCTTAATCATAACTTCATCCCAAATGTCGGTTTCCTTAATAAATTATAATATATTATAATATATATATATATATATATATATATTTATATAATTATAAATATATGTATTTAATATATCAAAATTATGTTAATTTCACATAGCTAGTGTTTTCTATAACGCTACAGATTAAGATGAACAACAGTAAAAACATTTTTTTTTTTTTAAATAATGGAATTAAAAACTTTCAAAGTATGAAAAGTACCTATCAGTACAATAACTATTGTTCTACTCACGCAGTCCGAGTAATACGTGTTGACATGATTTTTCAACTAGGTATCTCTCAGGAGTTACGGTTTCTAAAGAGTTATATTAACTCGTATCCAATTAAATTGTCTGAAATCCCATTATAACGCATAATTATTATAATTTGCAATAAAATCGCAATCATACATATATTATTATTACAGCAGTTAAGTACCCGTTTGCCCCGATGCAATGTGAAAAACAGTTCCGGGGCCGTCGTCGGTTCAAATAAAAAAAATAAAAAAAAAAGTACCCGTTTACAAAATTACGTTAAAACGAAAATAATAACACGTCTAAGGTTATTATGCAGTATAATATTTTGACCTTGTCACGAGTTATTATACGTGCGTATATAAATTTAAAAGAACTTGGATACCGTTAACGTAGCGCCGCCGCGCTGGGGTTCGTCCGAAACCGATTTGCAGGCCAATCAGTCGGCGTCGCGGCACGATACGTGTCCGGCGGACGTCCTATAAACTTTCTTATTCACCGCGCGTGCGGTCCCAACGTCTTCTCTCGCCTTTTTATTTTAATTTTTTCTATTTTCCCTCGCGGTCTTTACCGCGCACCACTCATTATCACACCGTCATCTGACAACAGTATTGTACCCTCCACTGGAACGCGTACCGGCCCTTCCGGAGACGAGCAATTATTCCGTACATATTACCGTCAAGAATAAGAACGTCCGGGGCGCGTATTTATACATCAACGAATTGTTCACACACACACACACTCATACATATACATACTATATATGTTTATAGGTGTACTTAATACAGTATATAACATATATAAACATGGATAATATGCACACGAAATGTCGTCGCTGCCACTGTTGTTCGTGACTGTCCACCATAAATGCCTTACAGCCTAACAGTGTATGTGCGCGTGTGTAAGTGAACGTGAATGCGTATGTGCGCGAGCGTGTATATGACTGACTCGTAACTTGCTGATAATAACGTCCGCACACAACGCGCATATAAATATACACTACAATACGGCATTATTATTATTATTATCATTATTATTATTATTATTATTATTATTATTACTAGGTATATATTATGTGTATATGCCTTTTACACGGTTCGATTGACTTGACAGTTTACATTGGTCTCCCTTGCTCAACCGCGACCCATCCGCTGCACTCCGCGCAGCACAACTATGCTCACCCCTCTCGTCGTGAGTACGCGCGTGCGACGTATGTACACCCGTTGACACCGCCGCGCGGCTTGCAAGTCCGAAAAGGGCATGTACATGTTATGATTACGCGTTTTTACGAATCGAATTCTAAAAAATAATTGTCGCTCGCGTTTTTAGATTTATTTAACGGTCGTTAATATTTTGACGAATTTTACATTCTCTTCGGACAACATTTTTCACCGGAGATTGGCATACACGCGGAAATTGGTTTCGGTAACTCGATTCATCCCCCCGGAGCCTACCCAAAATCACTTTTACTGACGACGCGCCGCGCCATCATATTACCGCAGGGTCGTACTCTGCTGCTGCGACGCATTTGGACAATGTTTATATAAAATATTTTATTTTTTTTTTTAACTCGATCGATTTTAATTTTATAATTTACCGTTAAAAAACAAATGTCGAACATTTTTCATCTCAGATTTTTGGGGTGAAATAAATAATCGATATTATTAAAAATTTATTATAAAAAAATAGCATCTGTATTTGGCAAAAAAAGAAAATTTAAAAATGTGCGCAATTAATTAATCCAGTTACCTAGTAATATAAATATATATTAATCGTATAACTTTATAACGGCTAACGAATACCGCGAGTTAAGTTTTATTTTCGATAAAATCATTGAACGATACTTTAATTTGAATTTTGTTTTTATGCAAACGGAATATTACAATATAATCTGAAGAAGGTAAAAACACGCTTGTCATAATATACATTGTTGTAACAGTAATATTACAGAGAATTATGTTAACGAATGCATGTTTTGTTAATAATTAATGAAAAATAACAGTGTATAAGTGTTATAGCTATTCGTGAAAACGAATGTAGGCAGCAATAACAAATACAAAAACAAATCACTGATTGGCAATTATAGTTGTTATAGTACTTATGTCTAGAATCATACCGATTACACATCGTAGACAGCATATTGTACCATATATTTTTATAATTTTCAAGAATGACAAAAATAAATAAATAATTAACATTATTCCGACTTAACTGCTATAATTATACATAGTGTATGTACACAATAAAAATAAATTCTAATAATTTATTATACATTTGCATTTCTTGTAAGTGCTACGGATATTATGAAACAAATTTAGAACATGTGACGATAACTCACAGAAAAATAAGTTTTTGATATTTCCACTAACATGTGATTCAACAAAAAATTACTTTCTTATGATCTTATTATGCATTTTATTCAAATGTAAATAAAATACAAATGTAAGTTCATAGGATATCGTTTTAAACGTGATGACGTGATGGTTCACGCGAAACATATAGGTTCGCCATTTCTGTACTTTATCTATAACGCACAAAGATATACTTTTCCTAGAGAATTCTTATCAAAATCATCGTTTACCCTTATACACGACGCTGGACATCAGCCATATTTGATTTCGCACACGCCCACATATGTGTGCCAAACCCCACCCAGAGGGGGTGAGATATTACAAGGAGTGTGCCGTGAGAGCCTGTTTCGATGCAGCTGTTTTAATCACACGCGGACTGTGCATGTGTGCATGTGTGTTAGTATGTGTGTGTATTTGTGTGTGTGTGTGTGTGTGTGCGTGTGTACGTGTGTGTATGTATGTATGATATGAGTGTGAGTGTTTATATGTATACGTGACGGCCACGCACACGCGTATTAAATCGTACATATTATAGATTATTGTTATATGTGAGTGAGCGTGTGTGAGTATAGTTTTGTACGATACTATAACATAAGGCAAATATTTATTTGATGGTTATAAAAAAAAAAAAAAATGGGGCTTGTCACTACCCGATAATAATAAACTGATATTGTGTACATATAAGAGGCGATATTAGGGGTAAAAATTCTACTTAAATTACTTTGAGTTATTTCTATAAATTGAGAAGAAATATGAATTCGTATATTTTATTTTTACTGTAATTTGAAAATTTACCTAAAATTTGAAATTAAAATATCCAAGAGAGATAAAAACATTCAAACATATACATTTATGTATATATATGTTTACTTTTTAATAAACGTCAGGATTAAATGGAGCAAAAAAACGAAGCTGGGCTACTTGTTGATGATATTGAATTTATCGAAGAATAATTGGAAACTTTTCTTTATTTTATTTTTTCTTTATGCGAAAGTAAGGGGATTCTTGTAAAACGCCCTTTTTTGCCAATATCTGTTAAAAGTAAATAACAATAAAACGACCAATGAGTTGACAAGGGTCCGCGTAGGTTGTTGCAGTGGGGAAAATCAAGAAGGATTTTTTTTTTTTTTTTGTATTTTGTCGCTCTTTTTATATTCATAAAAAACGTGGTGTAGGGGACACTTTTCTCGGAGAATATTGAAGGGAAGAAAATTAACGGCGGAATGAATGGCTGTTAATGATGGACCATTTTTCGAAACGTGATTATTCAGGAAATGCGAAAAAATTATTATATTTTTTCGTGTTAATTTCATTCTATTTATTTTTTTTTTGCCCTTAAAACTGTTATATAGACAGATGCTCACCGCTGGGATTTTTTTTTGTAGGGGAATGTATTTACATTTTAAAGCTCAAACGCATTTAAACATTTTACTGAAAGTATTGCACTGGATCCCCCGTATAGTAACTGTACAACGCAATATGATAATAATAATAATTATTATACGTGTAAACATTTATAATAATAATTCAGAAATCACAGATGGCCTAGCATTATTTCATGTTATAACATGAACAAGACATTACGTCTGTCGGAGAATTTGAGTTTAAATGAATGTTTGAACTTGATTCGTTGTAGTTCTAAAATTATTTTCATAAAAAACGTTGCATTTATAATTATTGGCAAATAAATCATCTCGATATTCTTAAAAACAACTCAAAGTATAAACGGTTCAGTGCGGCAGCGACAGAAATTAAAGAGAAACACCTCTCATCAGTTGTAGATAAAGTTTTGCTGCGTAACAGTTCATTGACATGACTAGCGTCTGTTAGTAGTTATAATCGGTCTTTATCTCATTCGATTGAACTAGAATATGTTTTGTTATATACCATTTAATATTACATTTTTATATACGTATTTATGAAAATGATTATATTAATACGTCATGTGAAGTGAACAAATATGTAATCGACACACTCTCGTCTTATTTCTGTAGTGTTCGTCTAGACTGTTTTGAGATATTAAATTTATATCTTATTTTATGTGTTTATAATTTTTAATTTAATATTCTAAATGTCCGTTTTTATGCCAGTTTGCAATAAAAAACAAAATATTGTACTCCTGCGACGAAAACGAAGAAAAAAAAACGATTAACTATGCGACAAAGTCCTTGGTGGGTGCTAAAAAATAAAAATAAAATCCGTCGATAACTCGATTTGTAAAAACCTCGGTACAACTATTTTGTAAAACTTATCGGTCGAAATGTATAATTAAAACGCCGTCGCCGTTTCGGCTTTTAAGAAAATATATTTATTTTATTTTATTTTTTTTTGTCAATCCCCGAATTGAACACGACAACGGTAAATTTTTACGGGACACAGCGGACGAGAGCGTGGGCCATGGGTGGGTGGAGTGGGATGGGAAGCTTTTCAAAAAGTTTGAATAGATAATAATAAGTGTGCGCGTTCGAGGAGACGTCGAACGGGATAAAACGGCGGCGGGTCGTGGGTTCGACGGGGGTGTACAAATTGGTTGGATATGATTGGGAAATCGCGCGCGCGTGCGGAGGATCCGAGAACAATATAACTTTTCTCGGCTCTCTGCTGTTGCGAAGTGCTGTCGCACGGGACGGCGATATTTTTTCCTCTCCCGGCGGACTCGTTGTTCCCGAGCCTACTCGTCCACACCCCACCGTCACCCCGGACCCATTTGCCGTAACCGTGCGATCGTGCACGCGACACGCCGTAGTTAACCGCCACGTAAGCTGCCTACACGCACGTCCGTCTCCGCGGACCACGCGGTCACCGCGTCCGCGCAGCGAAAAACTATACGTGAATGAACAACTAGACAAATACAAAACGCACTAACGGCGACACGCGTTACGACGGATCGCGTACGGATACGATACGTCCGAAAAAAAATGAATACGGTACCTGTGTGCAGACGGGTGTGCTGCTGCACGTGGCTGAGCTGCTTGAACCGGCGCTCGCAGTACGAACACTTGTACGGCTTCTCGCCGGTGTGCACGCGTATGTGCTGCACCAGCTGGTGATTGGAACTGAACGACTTGAGGCACTGCTGGCACTGGTGCGGCTTGCTCACCTCCAGGCCGCTGCCGCTCAGCGAACTGCCGCCGATGCTGCCGGGCCGGCCGAAGTCGCGCGCCTGCATCTGCATGGCCGCGGACTTTTGCATGAAAATCTGCGTCACAAACGAAACGACTGTGAGTACGCGGCCACCGCTGCCGCTGCCGCTGCTGCTGACGCGGCGGCGGTGGCCGCGTACCCGGGTGGCCGTCGACACGACCGTCGTGCGGCGGACGGCGGCTGCGGACTGCGGTGCGACGCGCACGAAGCCGGTTCGGGACCGGTGTGCGCGACACCGAAGGGGTATCGGGTCGCCGAAAGGATTGTCGACGGGAGAAAACAACGGCAATCGTCTTTACTACGACGGGGGGAAGGGGGAGAGAAGACCGTGAAGGGTTCGCCAGGGGTTGGCACACCTGACGTTTAACACGACGGTACACACGATGATCAGATCATACGTGTTGAAACGAGCGATTAATTAAAAACAAAAAATGTGTGGGGGGAAAAAAAAGAAGGATTCCCCGTTATGTATAGGGTTCAATTACTAGGTTAAAAACTTTTTTCGCTCTGGAATATTAATTGAAAAGCGTCTTTTTTTTTTTTTTTTTTTTCGCCCGCTCGTGCGGTTAATTAAACCGGAGCGATTAAAAAATTATACCTCGTTGCCGCCTCCACACGCCGTTGCCGTGTCGTCGTCACCCGGTGCGTTACGATTTCATTACACACGTAGGTAAAAAAAAAAACACATGCACATCGTACACATATACTACTACATACTATTATATACACACTGTAGTAAACAATGGCGACAATATACGTGCCAGTGTACACGAGCGACTGCTTTATGTACACGAGGATGGTATAAAATAAAATAAAATTGGTCAAAACAAAACCGAAAAACACGAAACTACAATAACTACACAAGTAACAATAAACCACTTAACAATGATTGCATTTTCTCGGCAACGATGGCCATAATTTTTTTTTTTCACCGACGGGCAGTAGCGGTAAAAGGGGTAAATCCATTACGGACACTTAACGGAGCTGATGTGATTTTTATGGATTACGACGATGATTAAAAACTATTTTTTATTCTTTTCCACCCACCCGAATACACCGCTACACCGTTTGACTGATATCCAAACATTTACACAGTGACGTTCGGGGTGTAGCTCGAAAAAAAATGTATACGGAAAATAAACTGAGAAAAATGAAAAGGATTATTACTATTATTATTATTATTGTTATTAATAATTTTTGATTTAGGTATAGTACTCGGTGACGTACTTCTCGGTAGAACATAAAATACACTTCGCGGCTACGATCACCTGCAAAACACCACTGCTACCACCTCACCAGACATAAGGTCAACATAAGATAGTGTCTATACGACGTACGGTTTAAAACACCAGGTGATATTCGTAACGGGGAAATAAAAAGAAAAAAATTAAACAAACAACCCTTTCGGAAACCCGTCAAAACACGACTAATGAACACTAATGAACTATGTAGACAGACACTATTCATCAATCCGGCCAGCGATGCGTATCAGTACAGAACTAATAATTATTATTATAAAATAAATAAAAAAAAAAAAATCTTATAATTGATTATTATAGACTGCATTATACTGAAATAAACGCAAACGTATGTTAAATATATCGGCACAGAAGGTTAGTCGTGGCTATTACCATCATCGAATTAGGACACTCGGGTCAATGCATCTTGAAATGATAAAGCTTATCATGTTGTGGCTGGTCAGTGTAAATGCATTTAAAATATAAAATAATGATAAATGTGCATAAAGAAATAAAGGAAAAAATCCCTCATCAATCTTTGGCTGTAATTTTCAGTGGGATGAAAGATGTAAACACATTAAATATGGTAATAAATCTAATAATAAAAAAAAAAGTACATCTAAACAACTCGCTAGGGGGTCTTGTGTTTAGGTTCTTAGGGTTACGGAAGGAGAAATAAGTAAGAGTAGAGGGATTTGGGTTCACGACCGGTCGGACGTATTATTATTAGAACTCGTCTAAAAATAGCGGACAAGGACACGGAAGGAATCTGCGTAAATTATGTCATACCGTGGAAAACAACCCTACGCGTTATTCTGTGACTACATAGATAGTGTTGTGTACATAATTTCTTAACGCTTAATTGATTTTTCATCGAGAACATTCAATAGGAGAACGGTTACGAAAACGGCAAGTACACACGTCATGATGTTATAACACAGCGCTCGTGCGCGGACGAGAATACAAGCAGGACGCGTATGTCGCGGTCGTCGTCATCGTCGACCATATGACGCGGTGGGACCGACGCAACTGTTAGTGAACTGTAGGTATAGTACACACGTGTGAGAAGTCAGGTTGGAGAGAAAAAAAACCATCAGAATTAAGAAAGGAAAATAGAGTAAACAAACCCCTTCAACAGAAGGGGTGACCCAGATAAATTTGTTCGATTAAAACGACCGCAACATACGTGAGCACGGCCGCGCGCGCGTTATTACATTTACTCACTTTGGTATGAAAGTCTGTAAAATTGAATTTCATAATGATTCTGACTCTGGGCCATCAAAACACTTTTTGTATAATTTTAATTTTTACATTTTTACATTCATCCGAACGCCGTCAAAACAATGATAATAACCAACAACGCGAATAGCAATATGATAATTTTAGAGCGAATCTCATGATAATGCCGACGCCGACGTCGCCCGCCACGGTTGTTAAACGAACGAAGTCGCAAATAGTACTGTACGGCCACCGCTGTCGGTATTGGCCTAGCCCAACGTTGACTTAGGTCGGGAACTTTACATATGTGCCGAGTAATAGTGTGTATGTGTGTGTATGTAAATGTGTTTTAGAGTGTTGTTAACGGCATAAGCTGCTGTGTTCTTTCTTTATCGCATCGTGTATACGTCACCAGACGTTTAACGACCTCGCGCGCCAAACGTAAACGACGATACAGAAAATCATTTGCGAGCATAAGTTGCACAACTGCAACAACTAACGAACAAACGACTAATATTATTATAGAATAGTATCA
The DNA here is from genome assembly GCA_034509805.1 of Sipha maydis. Taxonomy (NCBI): domain Eukaryota; kingdom Metazoa; phylum Arthropoda; class Insecta; order Hemiptera; family Aphididae; genus Sipha; species Sipha maydis. The sequence goes on along the minus strand of JASXSY010001433.1, from coordinate 79,025 downwards.
CTCAAAAGCAAGGGCGGCGGGTGTCGTTTCCGATCGCAAGTCATAGCGGTATTGCAATACTGTTTTAAACGTATAGTTTTACTATCATTCGCGGTTGCCGACAGGAACGTTTATTTGTTTCGAGTAACGGAAGTATTTATATTTTATTTTTTTATTTATTTGTTTTTAAAAAAAATGTTTTTATTCAAATCGAGTAAATTAATGGGAGTAAAAAATATTCACGCAAACCGACCGCGAAACGTTTGGCCACGCGTAAAACGTAATAAATTAAATGTTGATCGGAGAGATTTTGCGCCGTGCCGCCGTCGTTCGTGCAGCGTATTCCGCGCCCGAAATCAGATAATGAATAATAATAACAATAATTTTTTTCTTTCTAGGGACGGGCGTCACCGTCCGCCTCGGGGCCAACCGACTGCTGCACTATAAAATGCGTATACATAATAATATATGTACGTGTGCGACGGGATTTTCTTAGCTGAAAAATAAGTGCAGGGGAGACGTTTTTATTTATGGCCATTCGCATTTCTCGCGTGTCGTGTTCGAATTTATTTCTTTCGGAAGCCTCGACGACGTTTTTCGTTTTGTTTTACTACTCTTATTACTATCATTATTACTATTATTATTATTATTATTATTATTATTATTATTATATGTATTTGCGTATGAAATTGCCGGGTCCGAGCCATCGTCGTCGCCATTGTGGGGGCCCCCCATTAGTATCGCTAGCCATCGTTGCTTCGGTCCGACGACTTTGGGGCATTGTGTTCCGAGTAGTTTTTTTTTAATTATTTTCGAACATTTTATTTTGTTCGATACAATTTTTCATTGTTTTACAATAATAGGTTTATTCGTACCGCCGTCGGTAGGCCTTCGTATTTCGGATCGCTTCACGGGTCGGCTTCCGCTGTCCGACGTGATTCGAATGCACGCGTACATTACAACATTATAGTATTATATAAATGTATTTCTCGAATCATTGTTTCCGCGATGGGAGAGAAATCCACGGTAAACCTATTTTATCGGAATACATCGACAAAAAGTAATTAAAATAGCGATATTTTTTTAATATTTCGCATTCAAAACTCCAGGGTTATGGCAGCGACGGTGCACGACCGATCGAAATGGACCGGCAAAACGAAAGCTAAAATGTATAAATGAATAGTTAATGTTTTGCGTTTTGGTACCATGAAAATTATAGGTTCGTGATTATATTGTTAGGTCTTTTTGAAAGCGTGTTTAACAAATAGACTATATTTTCTACTATTGCTGAAGGAGGGCTTTGTTTTATATACTAAGATTTTGATTATTTATAAACAATGTGTTTGATATCCATTTATTAATGATTGAAAAAGATGAATGTTAGAACATTCGAATTAGTTATTTATTATTATTAATTTATATTAATTTATATTAATTTATTATTATTTTATCACAAACAAACAATATTACATACAATTCCATACAATTCATATTATCAGTAATTGCATTTATCTTATGAAAAGTATTTACAAATTTCGAAAAAAATAAAGTAAAACGAAGATCATTATTAATAATAATTTAGTTGATGTTTTATAGATTAATTATTATTTTAATATGGTTCTATTGTATTTGATTGAAGTAAAATTGACAAACTCAAATGTGTAGTAGTAAGGAAATTAAGTATTATAAAATTTGAATAAAATTGAAAAGAGAATAAAAGAAACATTTAAAACCCATGTTAGAGGGTGTTTTTTTTATTTGGTCTATCACTTTACTGTACGTAAGAGGTATAATTTTTTTTAATCTGTTGTTTATGAAAAAAAACTGCCTGAACCGGATTATCCCCACGTGATAACGTACTGGGGTTTCTCATTTATTAAAACAATAGGATATAACAAAATAAAATAAAACATCGTTTTAACAGCTGCTAACAGTTATTTCTCACGGTTATAAAGAACTATCGTGGATGGACTTTTAGTCATTTTTAGATGTAGGTACCTACGGATGGTCGTATATCGCTCTAATTAACCTTGATCATGGCACATGTCAGCGTCGTGTCTTCTCCGAGAAGTAGTGGCCGGTCCGAAGTGAGCGGGGTAAGATAGAAATAAAAAGGAGAATTCATTAATTGAGTTTGGACGGTGGAATCAAGATAGCGGATGGATGTATTTACATACAAAACCACAATCGGACTCCATATGCTATCGGAGAACCGAGAAGAGTAGTGGTGGCGGTGGTGGCGGCTATTACAAAACAGAACGAATACCCTTTGTTACGACAAAAAGGTTTTAATTGACGTTATGCAAAACTTAGGGTCATCGATCCTGTTTACAGTAGAAAAATGGATATTTTACCCGGATGATTGCTATCTTAGGAAGAATATTGACGAGCGACTTTATTGTTCAACGAAGAGTTTTTATTTTATTTTCACGAAATTGTCATACTATTTATGGAAACCAAATATAAAAACCAATAATAGTGATATGTGCAATGGGTAAGCTATAACGTGTGTATACGATGTATATAAATATATATTTGTATATATACATTTCTCGTGATAGAATCAAATGAGCAACTTGATTTTTTCCACACGATTGCCTGCAAAGGGTTTGTTTGTGAGTGTTTATTGACAGGAGACGTCCGTAGGTAGAACGGTCGCGTGACCCGAAGACTTTTGTAATATTGTATTTTTCTTAGCATATTTTTAGTGTTCTACCTTCGCTCCCTCTTACTTCATACATTTATTTACTTATACACACACAAAAATAAATACAATACTAATATCATATATTATTATAGCACACAAAAACAATATCGAAAGGAACGTGCACTAAATGAATTGTACTTTGTATAAAAAGCTCTTTTGACTTTTCGGGAAGGTAATAAAAACATGCAGGCAAAAAATGAGCAAAACAAGAATAATAATAACGAAACAAAAATTCCAAATACATTAAACACGCTATTTGAAATATAATCATAAACAGCAAGAACCTATGTAAAACACAGTAATTATATTATTATATGTAAAAATAGCGTACTGAACGAAAGACATTCCAGCTGACTCGCTGAAGTGTGGACCAACATTCTTCGAGAGTGCGGTCTGATATCGATCGATTCTGTACACGATGAATCCACAATAAGCAGCATTAAAATATAATACACATATATGTATTGCTTTCATGGTTAGAGTCAAACAACAATAAAACTTATTAGTAACAATATAATATTTTATTGATATAATAATGAGACCTACGAGAATTTTATTAATTCAGTTATATCATATTATAATATATTATATCATATTATAGAGTGGTATGTAATATACATTTTTTCTACTATATTTATTATTTATTATTTTTTATTTATTTTTTGTTTTTTCATACAAGTGCATTAATGAGATATATTATTAATTTACTTATTATTGAATTTTATTTTGTTTTGGATTATTGTTAATAATACTGTCACTTTTTTTCTTTTCGAAATACGTTTAATAGGCACACGTTTTTCGGTCTCAAACCAGGCCAAAGGGGTTGTGACTCGAGTAATGTTCACGTGGCCACTACGGTATGATAACAGTGTCGAACGGCAGAAACTTCGAAGTGAAGAGCGCGCCACCGCTCACGACCAACGACCAGCGGAAACGCGCAGGTCCTTGCCAATTCTTTTTGCCAGCCCGTCGTCCTTAAACGGAGTTTCCTTATGTACTCCCCACTTTTACCCGCCCACACAGCGTATCATAAGAGTTACACCTATTTTTTCATAGACAATATTTATCAGCCGTCTATTGTTTTTATTGCAATATTAATTTTTTTTTTATGTATATTATTATTTCCAATTATATGGGCTGTAATTTAAAAGTATAATTTGTTTTCCAATATTATTCCAAAATCATGTTAACATGAAAAAATCAGATCAAATGGCTAGTCAGTCTCGCTAAAAAAAAAAAAAAAAAAAAACCATGAAGGGCTACCCCATTTCGAAATACATTATTATAATAAGGGTCGAGCGCGTTACGCAACACCTCCTCTGCTGGCGACCAACCGGTCGTGTAGCCGTGCTCAAGCGACCAACCGGTTTTTAAGGTTAGGACCCGATAAATTTACCCCCTTGGCTGTTTAGGCAACAATGACCAGGACACACTGGTTTACTGTAAGTCCAGTTGTACACTTCAATTTCACAACTCAACATACTCATTTGTGACAATATTCCGTCGTTTAAAACAGTTTTATTTTTTATAGATATATTTTTAGTTATATTTTATTTTTTAAAAAAATGTGTTTTACCGACAATGAACTTTATGTGTAAGTTATAAAATTATTTAATTCACTTTCAACGCTTATTAGTTAATTGGGTAATTTGGTGCAATATATAATAATATAGATAGCAAACATTTTTTTGTTAATTTGCTTTTATTCTTTAGTTTATGAAGCCTTCCAAAAGAATTTGATCTAAACAAAATTATAATTCCTTATAAAGAGAAAATTTATACGTAAAATATTATTGAAATAAAATTCTTTTTAAGATATTGAGCTTGTTTTATTTATTTTCTTTCTTTTTAATATTAAATTAGAAAAAAGAAACATACTAATCTTACATAAATTAATATTATTAGTTTTAAGATTTCAATATCATATAATTTATAACGCTTTTTAAAATTAAATCAAAATTAAATTTTATATAATAAACTTAAAACGGTTATACTTTAACAAAAATAAATTAAATTCAGCAACGAATAATTTTAGGTATATTAAAAAATATTTTTACACCTTATTTATGTTCTTCATACTCTTAATATATTAACTAGTAGACGAACGGTTAAATTATTTCAAAAAGTTTATTAGAATAAGAGAGTTTAAAGTAAAATTAATTGGTGAATTATTAAAATAAATTAAATAATGCAATTGTATAGTAAAATTAAATATAAAATATATCAACGATCTTTGTCAATCATCAGTTTTACACCTATTTATTTCTTTTAATTACCTTTTTTCTAGATATGTTTTTTTTGTTTGGCCACCATTAACTTGTCTATTTGATACTATGCCAAAAATCTGTTTTATATTAATATTATTTTTGCGCTTTTTTTTTTTTTTTTTACCTCGGAATAATTTAATTTTAAAAATAAATTTATGTTTTTTCAACTTATTGCAGTCCAAGTACATGTGCCGGTTATTTTTTTTACTTAAAAATAATATTTTTTTTTTTTTAAAACAACTCTATATATGATTTTACAAAAAATATTTTTAAAAATAAATATAAAATTTACTTTGAGCTGAACCATATATTTAAGTCAAATATTTATTTTATTGAAGTTTTTGATATCAATGGTTTTTTTCTAAGTCTTAAAATAAAAAATTAAATAAAACAGGTCGCAAAAATAATATTTTTTGAGTAGTTTATTTAAAAGAAGAATAAAAAAAAATGTATAAAGTCATTTTAATTATAGAGTGGATGAAAACAAAAATTCTGTTACTGTGGTTTTAGTGTTAAACGTTTTATTTTTATTGCGGGTATTTTATGTTTTTATTAAAACTCTACGTTGCTCAAAAATAAATAATTAAGTATATCTATTATTGAAACGTATGAAATTTATTTATACTGTAGGCGATCATTAGACTTTTGATGAATTTATAACACGTATTATAGTCAAAATTAATTTTTCTCTGACGTAACAGTTAAAAAAATATTTTTAGTAAGTTAAAAAAAAAAGTTAATATTAATTTTCCCAGTTCCCCGTGTAAAAAAAAAAAAAAATAAATAAAATCCCATACGGTTCGTTTAATATTATTATAATTATTTTTTTTTTTTTGTTGTTGTTAAAATAATTCAATTACTCGTTAGGATAAAAAAAAAAATCGGATAAAATGCACTTTCCGACTTATGTGAAGGGAAAATGCGTTTATTTATCTTTTGATATAGAAAAAAATTGTTAGAGAGAAAAAAAGTAAAAATGTTATAAAATCGACTCACCTGTAGTTCGCTGACTAGTTTTTCGGTCATCATTTTCGGATCGCTTAGTACGAGCGAATTGTTCTGGTTTATGACGACGGGAAACGGCGAGTCGCCGGTGGCCGTGGGCTGTCCGGCCAGACCAGCGGCGGACGACGAGTCCTGCTGCTGCTGCTGCTGGACGGCCGCACGGATGGCCGCCGGTGACGGTTGCCCGACGACTACGTCCGATTCGTCAGCCATGTCGACGTTTTGCGTTTGTTGCTGTTGTTGCTGCTGCTGTTGGTGTTGTTGTTGTTGTTGACGTTGTTGGTGTTGCGCGACTTGTTGAGCGACCATGGCGATCGCTTCGTCGGCCGTCACTTGCACGTTGCTCGGTGTCTGCTGCTGTTGTCCGACAACGATGGGACGACGGCACTTGCTGCTGCTGCTGCTGGTCATGGTTGACTTGCAGCACGGGTGGCGGCGGTGCCGTTTGAGGTTTGCGGTGACGGCGAAGACACGACCGTCTGCTGTTGCTGTAACTGTTGCTGCTGTTGCTGTTGCTGCTGCTGTTGCTGCTGCTGCTGCTGCTGCTGCTGTTGCTGCTGGCTGCTGGTGTTGCTGGTACTGTTGCCGTTGCTGTTGCCAGAAATCCGCGGCCGGGTTCATCTTGAACACCGGCCGTTGCAACAACACGGACTGCTGCTGCTGCTGTATGTCCGCCGACATAACGTCGTCGTCGTCGTCGCCCTGCAGGTGTTCGTGGCCGGGCGAGGCGCGAAGATCCAGCGGCACCGAAGAGATCGTCTTGACTGATGCGAAACAATTTGGAAAACGTTCCCCTCTCGTCGGTGCCCGAACGAGCGTTCGCGGTGACCGTTAGACGTGTTGGCAGTCGCGCATGGCGTGCGTGATAAAATTAAAACACTCCGGTGCGCGCGACGTGCCGAGTGTGTTACACGGTTGCACACACGGTGAACCGATTGAAAAACGACGTTAATAATTTTTTTCCGAAATCTGTAAAAAAAAAAAAAAAAAAAAAATGAAAAAAATTACACGGTACGAAAAAACTTTCGGTAGAAAAAAAAAAAAAATTAAACAAGTAAATAAATAAACGGTCGTAGAAGCGGGTACGCGAAAATGATTTATTTATTATCCGCGCGCGATTGTTGCGCGAGGTAACAATCACGATTAGACGGACCGGCGAACCGGAGACGGTGTTGACGGGTGCGCGCGAAAACGTACTGCTGTCGGTGGCGGCGGTCGAGCAGGCAGCGGTGCGCGTTGTACGCCTGGAGTCGGTGGCACCTAAGAGGTGTTCGCGACGCCGGAGTAGTCTTGAGACTGAGCGACGTCTCAAGACGCCGGGCCGGAAAAACGTCGTCGGCTGTACGCGCGCGGCGCACCGTGCATGTGCGCGTGTGTGTGTGTGTGCGTGGCACTCGCGGCGGCGGCGGCGGTGGCGTCTTGTGTCGGCGTCGCGGCGCGACTGAGGAGATACGCGGCCAAGATGTCTTGGAGTCGCGGACATATCGCCGTCCTTGTCCGCGGCGTGCGCCGGCCGCCGCGCTCCGTCCTTTTCTACGGCCGCCGCGATAGGGGTCGGGTTTTCCCTCTTAGGAAGCGCGGTACGTCGCCGCGCCGCGCCGCGCCAGACGTTTTCCTTACGTGCTTATTTCTGCGCCGGCGTGTTCGCCGCCCCCTAGCGCTCTCTCTCACGTGCTCCTCTCACTCGCTCCGTCGCCCGCCAGCCCGCCCGCCCCACACCCACCGGCGCCCGCGCCCGCCTCCCGCCGCCGGGCGACCGGGTGTTTTTCCTCCGTTCCTCCGTTATTCTTATTTTTTCATTTTTCCTTTTTTCATCCCTTCGCCGCCGCCTCGACTACCGCTTCGCCAGACGTTCGGCCGCGGCTTTTTCCGTTTCCTTTCACACCGTCTTCGCGCCCGACGCGGCACCATGTGTAACGCCGCGACCGCTGTGCCGCCGACGTTCTATTGTCGTACCGTGTTTACGGGTCCGGAACACCGATGCTGTGACCGTGTCCCGGCCACGTACGTACCAACGTCCCAACGCCTTTGGTGCGGTCAACATTTCGTTTTCGCAGCACACGCTTCAGTATTGTGATCGTTTTCAAGGACCCGCCTTGAACGTAGTAAAACAGATGGAAAACGAAATAAAATGGACGTTTTCGCGAGCGAGAAGTAATTAATTCTTATAATTTTTTCGATGTCGCCCCGACAGTGGTCAACATTGATGTGCTGTGTTGCACGGGCCGTTCGTTTTTCCGATCTACGTGAGCTTTTACGAGAGAAACACTTGTTCCGTTTGTTCTGAACGTTTATTGTGCCGTCCGGTGGCGCCGCCTGACGGACACCCGTTCCGTATTCAACCCTTCCGTACCGAAAGGGTTGAATAGTTTCACGTTTAGCCCGAGAGATATCGTTGCGACTGCCATTTTAGAATAAAATCTTAGCCGAATTCGTGCTTGTAAAACGACATGCAGTACGTCTGTATTGATGAATTAGCCGAGCGTGTATTTTAAAATTTCAGCTCAAATAAAAATATAACTTAAAAAAAAATTCTACCTGATTTCGTAAGTGCCTCATTCGTAACGCTGAAATTATTTAATGCATAAACACGTTTGTAATCTCGATTAAACAACAATATACAAAAATAATCAAAAAACAAACCAAAATTATGAAAACACGAGATTTACGGTCATAATTTTACTACATACACTGCGACCACCACGTTGCATCATAATTAACTCGACTGAACAATGACAATGCAACTCAAGTTTCTATTAGATTAGTTTTAATACTGTAAAAGCACTAATTACTTATGTCAGGTGAAAACTTTGTGCAAGAAATCATTGTAAATTGATTATCGTACTGTATTCGTAAGGCACGCGTTTATGAAAATTTAGAAGACGAGAAAAGTTATTGCGAAAAAATAATAATCACGTACTAAGTATATTAATTACTTGTTGATTTCCATTTGTTTTTTACTGACCTAAAAACTTTACACGTTTGTTATCTCGGAATAATTTCTAGGCCTTTGAAAGGTATAATTACCTAATTTATACGAATAAATAGAGAAAACGAGAATTTCACACCATTCAATGTGCATATTAATGCGCTTTTGATAAAATCGTTGCAACTTTTGCTATCCAACCCGTAGGTCAAAGTTTTTTTTATGAAATAATTAATCGGTTTATCATTAATCGTAGAATAAATATGTATATGTATTTGACCTGAACAAATAACATTAATAATTTAATAGGTAACTATTAAATAAATATCATAACTTTCGTTGCAGTTTATGCACGGACTGATTTGCACACAAGACTACACGTAATCGATGTAAAATCCTCAAAGAGCTTCTGTCTTACACTTAACATAACTTTCATAACTTATTCAGACTGTTAGATTCTTAAACGTGAGGTGAAAACAATTCGTAAAATTGTTAATTAAAAAAGCATTTATGGTAAATACTTGCTATTAGGCTTGTTAAAAGTGTCTGGGTAGTCTATTTTAAGTCATTATGAGTTATTCCAATCGATATAAAGTCCTATATAAATCATATGCGCATAAAAACTGGTAGTAAAATCAAAATTATTCAGGAATTTTTGTAAAAGCGCGTAACATTGTGTATTGTACAACACGACTTGATGGGATTTTTGATGAGCTAACGAATTGCAAACGATTTTTCTTAATACTATAGTTGAACTATTGGTCGGATTAGCATTAGTAATTTAAAAAGATTATATTATAATTATTATTATTACGTTGTAACAATAAAGAATTATGGATATATCGGTGAAAACTGTGCGGTAGAATTGCATCGTTATAAACTTTGATCGCAACAACATAATTGCAATTTAGTTAATCTCAACTATAATACATTCAAATTTAAATCACGAGTAAACACACATATTTTGAAAAGCACTGTTTAATAGGGTTAATTTGCACGTTAAAGAGATGGCATAAAAATACACTACTTAGTGTACAGCGGTGTCCATCGGAATAAATCCAACTATCATTCAAACGTGGCACGCAGCGCACCGTAACTGTTTACATTAGATTTAATCGGTGCACGTAACCAATGATTAACGAATACTGTACGCGAATTTCTCCGTTATTTTCATAACAACGATCGAAAATAGATTATGTTAATGGGTGCGTAAGACTCGAGTTTAAATATAAATATTGAAATACGCGTTCCGAACACGTACCGGTTACTGACGGCAGCAGCGCATCAAGAGATAATTTCGGTACCAGGTGCGCGGCGAATCGGCGGCTAATTCGACGGGAAATAAAAATGAAAAAAAAAATAGGGATGACCATCAATGAATGATGGCCGTTAACAACGAAAACGTGCGTTTCTACGTACGTGAACTGACGAGCGCGTGCCTGAAAAACGAGTGTACCTACGTTATTATTGTTATTGTTTACGCCGCGGCGCATGTGTTCAAGGAAGAGGGATCCGAGCACGGGATGTGCATATCGCGGGGTACATACTTCGTGTTGTCCTGTTTTCGGGCATAGGGTCAACTGCGCGCCACTGGTCGCCCTTCAGGGGGGGACCGTCGATAGCAGCTGGCCCGCGGGCATTTATGAATAAATTCGCGGGCATCGCGAGCGCAGATGTACACGCGCGCAAGTCGTCGCGGGTCGGCCGCGATGATGACCCGCGGTCTTTTGTTGCCCGCGAACGTACAAAAAATGCAAAACAAAACATTTATTGTGCTGTACTGAAACGGAGAGAATGAGAGGAGAAAGAGGTCGTCCCGCGCGTACCGTTATTATGACCTCGGGGCAATAATCCCTTCGTGGCTTTTTGTTTTCTTGTCGCGGACACAACGACGACGACGACGCGTGCCCCCCCCCCACTCATAACCCCTTCAGTGGAATATCGTATCACATATTATTCTATAATTCAACGCGCGATTTATAATATTTCTCGCGGACCAGGTGTCAGGTACGTTATATACACGTTATACACGACCTGCGTAAGCCAGCATTGCAGTCCAGCTGCACGCCACTCACCCCTTACCCACCCCTCCGTTACGTTTATCCCTATCACGTTAACCCTTTTTTCTTTTTTTTTTTTAATTCCGTCAGCGGTACTAATTAAACATCGGCCGGTTGTGACCATCACATCAAGCACACGTATACGGTTAACCGTATATAGTTGTAATAAAATATTTTACACGAGCGATATTAACGTCATTGTTTTAACGTCTATGTACACGTTTTTGTGAACATATCACGCGGAAAACATAAAAACATCATATCGCCATAGTGGTCGTTTTCGAGTGGAACCGCGACAATCGTTCTAACGCGCGGTTATGTGATATTTTTCCAACCGAAATTTTATTAATTAATTTTTCGCGTTTGATTCGTTATGATTAACATACATGCACACGTCGCCGTGTACCAATTTTGTTTCGCGCAGCTACGATCATCATTAGTGTTCACAAGTTACGTAACAGAGTTCAGATCAACAATTGTGCATTTTTTCGGAATCGGCGAAAGAGAAAAAAAATTATCGCTGTTTTTATGAAGGTAATCGCGTTACATTAATGCTGACTCGATTTGTATATAAAATACACACACGTGTTTTATCAAATTCAAACATTTTCGTACAGTTTTGGTAATACATTGCGTGTGATGATGTGGTTTGGTCGCCATGAGCTTTAAATGACATTGACGCGCGTCAAGTGAGTTCTGATTAATTGTAAACCGCAAAAATAACAATTATGACAATAAACTAAATAACATTTTAGAAACACTTACTAACGGATTAATTTTGAAAAATAATTTTTTTTTTTTTTTGATCGATTTTATACGTCATCTGTCTTAGTTTCTGAGTAAAATAATTAAACTTAATAATTTTCAATTGTATTTTATAAAATCATTAATCCCATTTTGTTGTTAGTTTAAAATATTCCTTAATATTATTACTAAAAATTAATCGAATTTTCGATGTCCCAATAGCTCAAATAAAATAATATAGACTTTTGCGTTTATTTATTATTTAATTATAAGTACCTATTCAAATTACATTATACGGGTATATTTTTACGTTAATTGTGTGTTACTTTGATGGTATTCATAATCGGGCACTTTTACAAGACCGTTTATTTTGCGTGTTTTCTCCGGTTAAAATATAATGTGATAAATAAATATATTAATATTGATATAAATGACAGTAATAATTAATATTTTAAATATTTACCGTCTAACGGTATCGATTTATATTTACCAATAAGATATTATACTAAAAAAGTATAACACTCGGTATTTTTTTTTTTAAGGGAGATGCGTATCGCTATCGTATTTTGCACGCGATCGCGTATGTATGTTATAATTGTTCGAATGCAATCATGGTATAAATTGCATTATACATTATGTGCAGCGCGACGTAACGCAAACCATTTCCAGAGAAACGGTGCAACTAACCTAACCGACGGCATATGGACGTGTAGTGCACTTTCGCGACGAGCCCTGCTGTGCGGCCGATAGAAGACGGTAATCCGAGCCCGCGGTGACGGTGAGTTCGCTCTCATTGTTTCGATTCCCACGCGTGGCGGTAACGTTGAATTTACACACACACACATACACAAATATATACATAGATATATATTATAAAAATATCTAAGTGTACAATACGTCCATATACATATTATGTACTAACTCCGTGTCCGTCCGTCCGTTTCTCCGCGCCGCCGTTATAATAACGTAATAAATCGGCCCCCGATGAGAAAAAAAAGAGAAATATGTACAAAGAAGAAATTATTACCACCAGGTACGTTTATTAGTGGCGCGTTGAAAGCTCTGAGGTTTTGGTACAAGCCAATAAACAATTTCGATATGTCTGCGAGCGCGCGCGCACTCGACCGACAAGACGGCACAATGATACATGTGCGATGTATTCACGGGTACGCGGAGAGAATAAGAAAAAAAAGAAGAACGAGATATATAATGCGCTAATCCCAATAGGAGATGGATGAAAAAAATAAAAATAAAACGCCACGAGTTCTGAAAAATTGCACCCGATCGCAGCAGCTGCCATGTCTCATTTTCTGCAGTGCGTGCATGCGATATTTATGATTTCCTGGCCGAGTGCATATACGAGTTGGTTTTTTTTCTTTTTCTTTTGTATTATTAAGATTAACACATATATGAATGTTGCAGAAAACGACTCTTTGCTGGCCGAGTGATAATAATAATAACAATAATAAAAACGACGGTAATAGGAATGAATAATGAGAGGAAAAATATGCAAAAGAAAAATGTAAACATTTGCGTAATCTCATTGATTTATGTCTTGCACTCCAATGATGCATCTGTTAAAAGTAAGCGAAATCGTGGATATAAAGTTAAAGACAAATCATAGACAATTAAATAAAACTACTAATGCAACGAACTGCACGAGAAAAATTATTCGAAAATATTATTCGCACTTACCCAAAACGGATCGATGTATCTCATCAAACACAATCTCCCAATATAACACAACTATAACTACATTTGACTTTTAAATGTATTTGCATGACCATTGAAGGTATTGTGTGACAGCCACGCAAATGTATAATAAATGTATTTCATACATTGTTGTAAAATGTATATTTTCTAGTAACGCCCCAATGGTGCTGACTAACAAAATGTGCCCTCCCTTCAAAAATAGAGGATATCCTACACAACAGTGGCCGATGTGTTTTTCTTGTTGATTTATCTGACGGAATTCCTATAAACCATTACTGTTTGTTGGTATTATATTTTCAAAAGGGATTACAAACCACTCGCGGTCGCCATAACAGATATATTTTTATCTATCCAGTCATCCACTCGCCCGCAACTGAAGGGTACTGAGCAATAAATATTTAAATTTCCTCTAAAATGGATTCAGCCATTTATAATATAAATATAACTGCCCAAACTGATATGAATATACATAATACATACATATATATATATATATATTATGTATACATGCATAAAGCATTTAGATAAATTCTAAACGGAATAGAAGAGATACAGGATGGAGGCACAGGAAATGTATTGGTAATAATTATTCAACATAATGGTATTATATATATTGTGGTAATGGATTAAAGCTCGAGTTTTACATAAATGTGAATGGAAAATTCATTGGATACATATATTATGTTTTTGAATGTCAAATCTACCAATACGAACAGTGGAGGTAATGAAGAAGGGAGTAATATGAAATATAAATAATATAAAATCAATGTTTTCGATTTTATCCAGTAATTACTGATTATAATTAATTAAAAATAATAAGTAATAATATAGGTAATCGTCAATAGGTTATGAACGTTTTTATTTTTTAAATGTACTCATACATCTAGTAATTGAAATATTTGTAGGATCCCGAGAAACGGTTGGAATAGAGCACATCCATGTATATTCCATACATTCTATGTTCCTAGACAATAGTAAATATTCACGTACGCGTAATTGTGTGTGTGTGTGTGAGAAAGAGAGAGTGTGTATGTGTGTGTGTGTGTGTGCGTAGGCGGGGCTAGACCAACCCAATATGTACATGGGGATGGCCATAAACGCCGCCCTACCTCTTTCTGTACATCTGTTACTACCATCACCGCCACTGCATACCATCTTCATAGTGAACATCAAACCCCATCGGAATTGATTTAGGTACCCTTCGGATCCATTTTGGAAAACATGCGACCGTCGTATTAAGTTGTGTTTAGATTTTTCGAGGTTATCCTATTGTAGAACACACAAGGCAATATGGGAAAACAGCCGGTTAAAGTGCTGAGCGAATTTTCGTCGCATTTAAATGGTTCCGAATGTTATCGCCAGGTGAATATTTGATGAATTCAAGAAATCCATGTTACACTTTTTCTATTTCGTTTACGGACGTTTAAGTCTCCTTAAGAATTTCTATGTCATGATAAATGACAATTCCATGAAGATATTAATTATTTAACGACAATGTATTAACTATTGAATCTAAACACAGATGCTCTGAATGCTATACATTATTTTTATACACAAATACTATATAGGTACACAATATAATTTATAGTTATATAGCAATGAAGTTGTACAAAATGTAATCAAGTTATTAAAAATCAATACATATCATCTGCATTTATTACAACAAAAACGATAAAAAATGTCTTATACATTCAGGGGTGTATTACCACTTAGACTGTTTAGGCTGTAGCCTAGGGCAGCAAATTTAAAAGGTCGAAACGAAAAGCAAAATTTCCTATGGTATGACGCAAAAATTACGTTGATATATTATTTTTAAATTTAAATTATAAAAAAATATTATTTAGACTCAGTACGATTTGAAACAATATCGATATCTATTTAGTGTTCAAAATTAACCGCGATTGAAATTGAGTACATATATTATTATTTATTTTATTATCAATATTATTTTATCATATAAAAAATTTTAACTTAATTTTGTTTATTTTATAATATAATAAAACAAGAATTATTCATATTTTTTGTCGTAAATTTCATAATAATTATTATAGTAAATAATGTATAACAGTATTGTCAAACACGCAGCCCTACCAATTTTAATGGACAAAATCAAAAAAGAATAGTAAAAAAAAAATTATAAAATATTAAAGTCATGTCGCGACTATAATAATTTCTTAGAAAATGTTATATTTGGTGTGCATTATTATTTCTTATATTTTGATAAACTATAATCGAATAAGTTTTATTGATGGTTTTATTTGTACAAAAATGTATTATAAGTCCTTAGTAATAAGTCCTTAAAGTATGTATCAATTTAATATTTTATTTTATTAATTAGATAGTGTAACAAATTTAAAACGAAATGTCGTAATATATATATGAACGCCCAATAGGTCTTTTACGTACCATTAGGTAAAATATCAATATTTAAACTAGATGGTAAATTTTGTTTAGCCTATGGGCGTCAAAAATCTTAATCCAGCCCTGTATAATTAATTAATATAATTAATATAATAATAAAGATTTTATTTATAATGATAATGTTCAAACATTGATAGAAAAATTGGTAGTTATGTTGTCAACAATATTTCACCCAAAATTGAACTGCCTAAAATCTTATTATCCCGACAAATAACCGAGTATTAATAAAAATATCAACACACGTTGAGGTTTTCATCATTATATAACAAAAGCAACAATCAATATTTGTTGTATTTTGATTTTAAATAATATTTACAACGCATAATTTGTTTAAATATAAAATGTATTTAAGTCACATATTTGGTTTATAGCCAAGTTCGAAACAATTAACTTTCTTAAAATTAGAGACATTTTTATTTAATTTTTAATAATAAATTTTGTTTTGGTAATAATTGTCAAAAAAAAAAAAAAAAAAAAATGCAATATATATAATAAAATGTCAGTTTACACTTACCAATCAGATTTGTAGTCTTCTAAACTGAGCGTAGTCTTTAGAAATTTTTTAAAGGAATACCTATAAAGGATAAGGATACAAAAGGAACTACCTATATAATTATATTCATCCCTATATTTATTTACGTGTATCAATACCTAGACGACGTATATAAAAATAATATCACATCAATATTAAATAAATACTTCTTTCTTATCACACAATATTCAGGAACATTCGAAGGGATATTAATAAAGTTAAAAATTTATAAAATTTTGTATAACGAATTTCTAATAATTTTCTTATTTTATAAAAGTTCCGAAAATAGGCACTCGTTTAATTGCTTAATAACAAAATAGCTTAATTTATTTATAGTTAGTTTGATTTTTGTAAATTAAATTTAGAATTTCAATATTTTATTTATTTTTTTTCAAATATATTATCAACTTAATTTTATGCCAAAATATGTGTTAAAATATTGTATGGGAAAGTTGATGTAAAAGGATTAGCGTTTTGAAGTATATGATTGATATGGATTGTTGGAGATATTTAGGATTGTATTGTTGTTGTGTGTAAGATAGTGTGTGATACTATTTTGGATGGGATGGAGCCTGTAAGGGGAGCGTTTAACTACGTGTTAAGACCTAAACCATTTGTCTCCTGTCGCGTTCGATCCGGAAAAATGATTCAAACGGCAGCAGTTAAGCGGCACGATATTTCCGTTCCGTGTTATAAACCCTATTGCCCGGGTCCGGTCATACCGTCCGGTGACGTTATAGTGACAATGACAATGTCCTTGTGCTGTGTCCCCGGATCGCTTGTCCACGAATCGTACCGTCGCCTCATTTATACCCGCTCAACTTTCCTGTAAGATCAATATATATTTTCAGTTATGAGGAAAAGCAAAATATATCCCAAGCCTAAGGTATTAGTTTATTTTGTACTGCGAAATGTATCAACATTATAGTTTATAATATGTTTATTATAAAGGTACAGAATATAATTATGTTATTCTAGTATTCTAGATGTCTAATTGCCAGAAGCACTAATAATATTAATAATTATAAAGAATTGTTTTAAAATGTTTCACGCACAAAAAGTTAATTTTCTTATTTTACCCGAAGTATTAAACATATCGGTTATACAAATGGAAAATTAGCTTCAAGTAACAAAATTAACTTAACCATTTGTTTACTATCCTTGTGACGGATCTTCAAAGGTATGCTATTACACGAAATACATTTTTTGTCTGCTTGTTATTTAGGAATATAAGAATGTCCGTTACCATTATGATTGAATATTCAACCTGAATATGGGAAGAATTGATTGTAAATATATTATGCATTAGATTAACATAAATAATCATAAGTGTTTTAAAATTTTATTAGCATAGGCTGTACGGAATATCAATGACACTCATACTGTATAGTACCTGTTAGTGGTTACAATCGCTTGGATTGTGATTCGTAATGCAAACAATGTTATTCATTATCCAAGATGGTATTCAAGTAAAAAATTATTTCGAAGTCACACCATATGCACATTAAGTTTAATCCAATGAAATTTAAAAATTATGACTTTCGCAATCACAGAGGTTATTTAAAATTAAATTATTATTATGTAGGTATCTAATAAAAGTACTGTAACAATCATATATTAATAAAACTCAAAAGTATATTTTTTCAAATAATTGTAAATACAACATTGAATAGCCATTTAAAGTATCTCAACTGTAAAAATATGTTTTAAAAAGTGTAAAGAAATCAATATTTATTGTCCTTAAAATATTGTACGTATTTCGTTAAGTTGGTACTGAAAATTAGATCGTGTTAGAAAAATACTATCACCCAGGTAATAGAACTCACGGAAGTTCGCGGAACTTTCTTAATTATTCCATAATAATGCTGATATAAATGTGTAATATATTTACGATGTATTTATAGTAAAAGACTATAGTTAATTTGTTTTTTAAAAGTAGTTTAATATAATATAGGTCATCATTTATTTCACGGCTGCAATTCAACTGAAGCTCATATATAGATTACTATCTGTAAAAAAATTATACGTTTATGTTTTTATGTATAGTTTACATAAATTGTACTCCTACTAAGCGATACATAACAAAAAAAATGTAATAAATCCTTAAGAAAGAACCCATTAAATCCTATGAACCTCATGTTGTGTTAATAATAAAATAATATTATTTTACCATTTTTATTGATATTATTATTATTATTATTATTATTTGATATCATATCTAACCAATTAGAAATTGCATATCTACGTGATCATATTTCTATTGATAAATATGGTTCGGAAAATTATTTTGCGTACTCGAGGGACACGTGGTTTTTTTATAATACGAGAGTATTAGCGCTAAAAAGTGTTTATTGATTAGCTTTAAAATTAAACACTCTGATTACCTACTAGACTGAATGTTTTAAAGGCAACGGAAAAAATTGATTTCACATTAAAAAAAAGTATTGTTTGTCCACACAGTTAAACTGGCGTCACTAGTGCCACCTACCATTATTTTACGCGTATTTTCGGGGATGGATTTCGAGCGCCAAAAAATCAACCCCAGCATATTATTTTTATTTTATTTGCAGGGGTGGGTGGAAAAAGTTCCCATTAATCACGTGTCGCCATAAAAAAAAAAAGATGGTTTCTCCCCATTCCCAAAGCAGTGACGTTTGTTTTTTCCACACATTTTGATTCGACCGAAATTCCATATAACGGATGTACGCCTATATTATTCATAATGGAATCCACGCTAGCGTTGTAAAAATAAAAAATAAAACAAAAAACAATAATAAAAAAATACGCGTTCGCGATAGTATTGATTAAACATTATATCCCAAGGGAATCTGTGTTGGCAATCAGCATTTAGGGAGAAAAATGGAAATAATGCTATTATGATGCCGGTTACTTGGGGTTGAGGATTTTACACTAGATTTTTTAAAAATGGACACGATACATAAATAATAAATTTAATCTTTGTATTGAAATTTTTTCTAATTCAAAACAATATTGTAGTTTAAGTATCTATGTGTAAATTTAATTAAAAATGAAAAATAAGAATAATAAAAACCTAATTTCATAACAATTAAACAGAAATTATTTTAGTTTTCATACAGGTTATTCAATTTCGAATATAATTTTTTTAAATCTCTTTATTAACAGTTTACAACCATTACAGCCTTAATAACGAGAAAAATACAATTTTAAATATTATTCAAATTTTAAACTTAACAACATATAAATACTATTATATACAAACAATTTTTTTTTTTTATATAATAAGAAAATGTACAATATATAGAAATGTGCAACTATAAAAGTGGTGATGTAATGAATTCAGTTATATCCAGAAACAGCGAAGAAACATATTTATTAGTAATTATTTAAAATTCGTTATTCTAATGACATTATTTATCATTTGCATTTTAAAATTATACTAAAAAATAAGTTGGATACAATGTATTTATCAATTGGGAGTTTAAACTTCCTATTTCCTTTTTGTGAAATGAATATATATTTGTGTTTTATTCTGTGGTATTATAAATCATTTAATGAATGAGTGAATCTTTTTTGTGTACGGAATAAAAATGTCAAATTAATTTATGATTCAGCATAATAAATAAAAGATTTGATTACCTCAAAATATTAATATTTATCAACGGATCAATATTTTAAATTACATGTGATAAAAATGGTTTAAAAACTATTATATAAAGTTGTTACAAAAAAAATTTTTCTGTTAAATTTTAAAATGTTTACTTAATTTTTAAATATATATATATAATACATTTTTAATTTACTCAAAACCTATATATTTACAATTATTTACCGTTATAAATAATAAATTGGTGTATAAGTTGTGCAAATGAAATATTTAATTTAATATTCATATCCTACACAATTATAGGTTTATATAAAATTAATTTTTTTAATTTTTTTTTTTTTTTTTTTTTTATTACGTTTTTGGGATTTTTTTATACAAGCGATCCAAAAGTCTTTATATGTATATATTTAACAATACACTTAACATTTGAAAAACAATACATAGAAATGTTTCACAATGAGTTAAAAATAGAAAATATTTTTAAGATGTAGGATTTTTAATTAAAATTACCGCAAATCAAAGTTTGAAATTTAATAGACACTTACAACTATTTACCAAAAATACATATACGAAATATAGTAAATTATATAATATATAAAAGCATTCCAAACTAAATTATCTACTATTAATAAAAATAATTTTTATTTTGATTGCTGTGAAAATTTGAGCACGGAAAATAATAAAAATTGTGTAATTTCAACAAGTCAACTCATAAATTTTGATTTCAACGTTTAAGTAAAAATATTGAACAACTTTAGTATTACAGCAATACGATGTAGAATATTTTTTTTTAGCTATATAAAATTGCTATAAATTAATAAGAGTGTTATTGATGAAATAAATATATGATACCATAAAAAATAATAATCGAAAATAATGGACAAGAAAATACCTATGATTAAATGAGACGTGTAAAAATTTAATATTTGTTTAATAATTTATTATCTAATTTTAATATATAATATATTAAGCTACACCATATCGCTTAATCAGAGACAGTCATGACGAATGTAATTAAATAGAAAAAAAAATTTGGTACGTTCAGCATTTAATATTCCTACATGGCTTAACATTTTTAATGACCTATCTGAAAAAGTAAATAATTTTTACTGTTAAATAAATAATAATAATTTAAGTCCTAATAACGCACGCTTCTATAAATAGTCTACATTGTGTAATTAAAACATGATAATGTGCTATTTCAATAATAAATATTTCAAATTTGGTTACTAACTTTAGACTGGTATATCCGGATGGCACTTTTTGGTTGTCACTTTTCAATAAGAAAAAAACAAAAACAAAAATAATAGTATAAACGAAAACTTAAATAAAAAATAAAATAAAATAATAAAATAATAAAATAATAAAATAAAATAAAAACCACCGTAGTAGTGAAAAACAGACGATATTTTCAGTTGATGTAAAATCCGTGTAGTAAGATCGTAGAAATACAACTGCTATCACGAACTAAAAATAAAGTAAATAACAGCAAAAAAACACAACAAAGAAGCTCATCGGTCGACCTGATCTAGTGCGTCCCGAATGTAGTTTAAACCGGTGAACGGTCGGCGTGAGACATATAGGCCGTGGCGACTCGTCGGCTATTACACCTAGAGCGAACCGCCACCGCTCCCCCCCAACACCACCACCACTACCGCCAAAGCCACCGTACGCCCCCGCACACGTCCCCCGGTGTTCGAAATCACCCCTTGCTCTATCCCTATAGTACCACCACTATCCCTTCCGCCTACACCTCTTCCTCCTCCTCCCATCACCGTTAGCATTTCACCATCCCCTCAACCGCTCCCTCGGCCGTCGGTTGCAAAACATTTTGCAAAACCGTGCGACCACCCACGCCACCACTACCACCCCCACACCATGGTCCTCTATCCCTTCACCTCCGATCAAGTCAAAACACACACTCGCACACTATAACCCCACTGCACGCGTTCGAATGGAACCCCTATATTATTTTGGCGCACAGACAGACACACGACGGGAAAGAGAGAAGCAGAGAGAAATTATAATAATAAAAAAAAAAAACGCATATATAGTTCGAAAAACGGGGGAAATTTAAAAAGTAATGGTAATAAAAACCAGCCGCATACCAATGCTGCCGTTACGCGCACAGGTTCGTCGACGAAATAATATTATCCATAAACGCGGATCATATGTATACATCGGATCCGTTGGTGTTTCAAATAATTGTTTATCGGTTGATCGGTGTAAAGTGTAAATATTATATCGGTTCCAACGGTAGTTAGTTTTGAACGATAAAAACTTACAAACCGCAAGTCCTACGTAGGCAAGTAAGTACATAGAAATAGCATTGCACTAGTACATATGCATTTGTAATGTATAACGTTACGTGTGTCCAGACGATGGCTGTTGAAGACGGTGCTGCGGCGGCGGTAGACTTAATCAGACTTAATTATTACCGGCAGCGGTCGGTGTAACGTCATGTTTCAGTGTCAACGGTGTACGGTTTAAACGCGGTGGACGAAGAAATAAAAACAAAACGAAAAGCGCACACATGCGCGATATGCCGCTTTTTGTTTATTGAATTCCGTTCACCGCGAGATCGAACGAGATTGTCGATGAGCCGTTATCGGGCGTACGTCGACCGCGCGCGAAGGGAACCCCGCACACATTTGCGTTACGCTGCGAAATGCAAATCGAACCGGCCGCGATCGCGTGTGCTTGTTCCCGTACGCGACATCGGAGTCACGATTGCGTCCGATCGTAATCGCACCGGCAGTCGGTCCAGCGGGGCGCGTACAACTTCATTACCTACGTTCACGTGAAAACGGAGGTCGTCCGATTTTTTCCGTCGACTCGTTACAATATCATCCAGACACGACCCGGTGCGCGCGTGTTCGTGTGCGCGCCCGCTTGTTTGTCTGCACGTCAGGGTCCGTCGTGCGCACAGCACGCAGCGGGCAAACGTCGAGAAGAAAACGTTCAAATACGCCGCGGTACTACGTGCGCAACGATGTCCCCGGGAGTCCCGCGTGGGAAACGGACGTAATTGCGTAGTTTTCCTTCGGTGAAAAACGTACGGGGCAGTGCAACGCGTTGTGTTTGCAGCGGGTCGTCGACGTCGCTGCTGCGTTCTAGTCGCGTGCACGCGAAACACGTCGTCGAAATGTGTTTGCTCGTTCGCGTGCGCACGACGGACGAAGGGCTCGACAATATTTGCACCGAGTGCGTTCCATGCGAGAGCCGAATGCCTACGAGAACACGCACGCCTTTGCTGGTCGTTTGCAGTGCACGGCCCCGGGACCGTAGCTCGACAACATTTTCGCGCGCGACTTTTTACTTATTTCCGGAAAAAATAAAATTTTACCTATCGCGGAAAACGGGAAAACATTGTAATAAACATTAACGACCCCCTAAGAGTTGATTAAATCTGTGCCGAATACGGAACAATAACCGAACGGTTTAAACGGCGATGTTTATCATTATTGTGACGTACTCTCGGACCGTCCGAATAACCGGTTGCGGTCGGTCGTATCCTTCCCGTACGCGCGCGTGCGTTGTATAGGTACGCGCGATCGCACCGACTCCGGGGCGCAACATCATCATTACACGCACCTGGGCCGGCCACGGGGGTAAGGGTGACCCGTGTCACGGGGGTCTTATGAATGGTCCCGGGACACACGACCGTGCGACCTCTGAACCGTGCATTGTGTTACACGTGCATGCGCGTACGATGTATAAATGACCTAGTGTCCCAGTGAAGCGTGTGCGCTAAAAGGGTCGTCGGTAACGTTGGGGTGTCTTATTCATCCCTACACGTAAGGGCGCGCGCGCGCGCGCCCGTACGAATACGCACATGCTCGTACGACTGTCGACCATCCACGCGAAGTGCACGTCTTGGGGACCAGAACGCAACTGTATATCAAATACGAAACGGCACATCGGACTGATTTCTCTACCGCCAGACACTGTCATTCGTCGCAATGATTAATTATAGAACTGTTATACGTGCACATTTACAAACTCTTGGGCCTTGGCCACCCAAACCGTATTGTACGGAACGCAACATCCCCTATGCACGCGTACAGCAGTTCAAAGTACGCCCAGCCAGTACACGCTTTGCGATTTAATATTTTAATAATAATATACGAAGCCCGTACGTTATATCCCACAGTTTCGCCACCGGGATAAATAGAGCTCGTTTAACGGGGGTAGCGAGGGGTAAAGTGCACGATCGACCATTTTTGGAATAGACGATGACTATGCTAGACCATTCGACTTCCGCGAGGCTAATGCACACACACACGCACGCACGCGCATAACAGGATCCGTGCACGGGATTTATCGTCCTAGGCAAAAGCGTTGTGTTTATATATATTATATGTAGGGTATACGTATTATATGTAGTCTATTATATGTATATATACATGTATAATCTACACATACACACATTGTTACTGGCCATCACGTCAATCCGCCGTCGGACTAATCGATTTTGGAGCAATTTATGGTGAGGCGGTGGTGTTAGCTACTCGCATGCACGGAGACGACGGCCGGGGTGGTGCGGGGGTCGCGAGTCCGTCGTTGGGGTGTCACCCCTGAAAAAAAAAATTATTTTTCCTCTCGCCGTCCACCCCCGCTAGTGTCCCGGCACAACAGCCATTATTGTTGTTACCACGTCGGCCATACTACGGCAGATTCCCTATGGGTATGACAATCAAGTGCCGTACGTATATAAAAATGATCAGAGTGTCATTGCAGGATGAAATATAATTTTTAAATTTTAATCGTTTTCGAAAAAAATCGTACGGAGAAAAACAACGATAAACCGTCAAACAAGATGGGGCTTTTTGGTCGCGTGGGCGGAAGACATTAGCATAAATCTTGAACGACTAGACCGCCGCGGTGTGCAAAACAAAGGCGCTCGGTAACTCTCCCACGCTATCGAGCTGCAGCCTCATAAACCGGTATACATTCGCCACCGATGCTGCTTGCAAGTGCCGTCCGTTATGACCGTTTTCTTTTTATTATATGTAGATGTAGTTTTATACAGAAATAAATTGAAATAACGTTATACAAAAAAGAAAAAAAAAAATCAACATAACAGTGACACCCATCTCGATATGGTATGGTGTTAAAATCAACCCGGAAGATATTTCGTACACATAATGTACTTGTTATTACTATTCTAGATATATACATGCGGAAGATGAAAAAAAAAATTATATAACTATGTTTATAGTGTTATTTTTACAACAAGGGAGTACCTAAGGTAATTTTACAATAGGATTTTAATAAGTTAGACTACATCCAAAGGGATATACCATCCGAACGGCTGTGCATATTCTTCATAAGAAAAATCACAATTTATTATATATATAGCATTTTATTTAGGTGCTATGAAAATAAAATAAATTTAACATTGAATTCGATAAATAGTAGTTGCCATGTAAACGTTTTTTTTCAAATATAAGAGTTACATTATTCAATAATCTACAGCTGAAGTATTTGTAACAAAGTTTGGTTATGTTTAGGAATATTAAGTTAACATTTAATTACTGACTATTACTCTGGAATGCTTTGCAATTATAAAATATATATAAAATTTAACTATTGATTTGTAAACAGTTAAAGAAATATAATAAAATTATAGTACGATAATTATATTATGCTGATGTATAAAATATTTTTAGCGAATTTATAAATCGAATAATTTAACACTTTTTCGATGTATTACAATATTTTCTAATAATGATAATAATACACTTCAACACAAAACAACAACGTTTAGAAACTAATGTATTATTATAATTACCTAGTAATGTCAACAAATACGTGAATAAGTGGAATGTTGTATAAATGCAATTTAAATGATAACGGAAAAATTAAAAAAAAGTTAACAAGCTGAGCAATTAAACCAGTCATGATAAAGGTTGAACTAAAATACTTATGCGTTCTATTTATTATTTTAGTCATGAGTTGGAAGTATATTATTAATCAACAATCAAAAGAAACAGATGTTTGTAGTGTAATCCAATCCAAACACTAAAAGATTGGCTAAAATTCTTTCATTCCAATCCGTATAAATATACTAACATTTTATTGCTGTGGCAATCGATTAAAAGATAAAATAAACTTTACATTATTTGTAATGGACGTTAGAGAACACATCATATCAAATACAAGTAAATAAAATAAATATCGTAAAATCACACATGATAATAAAAATAATAAAATTATTACTGACATTTTAACACTCCTATTCGAACAAAATAAAATTCTTTGATTTAAGCACAATTTACACGGTCAGAACTAATATAGTTTGTCATCAACAATTATTGAACATTGAGAAATTAATATTTTTGTTGAGTTATGTAACTGTTACGCTAGGCGAAGTGCGTTTAAATAATGTATTGGATCGAAAAATGACAGACAAAACGAAAAAAAAAAAAAAACATTTGTATAAAAATTAATGTGTTGTGGTTTTACTGCAGAAATCAGTATTGGACGGGTCAATAGAAGCATAATGAAAGGTTTTTTTTTTTTTTATGTATGGCACGTGATGCGAAGAGAATACTTATACATTTTTTGCATCCACACGCGTACATTTATATTACATGCTTATAATACGGATAATACAATAGCTGGCACATCGCTATTAAGTACACAACAAGTGCGCTAGTAGCCCCTTGTGCGGGACACGAGCTGATGATGTGCGGGACCACAGCAGTTAGTCTCGTATGACCCGGCAGCGACCGACCCGAACACCTTTCTGACCTCGTACACGAGCCCAAAGGCGTGCGAGGTGTACTCATGATTGTACGCATTTATTATGCCGCTCCAAAGCAATAACAAAATTAATAATGTGCAACGCAATGCAGAACAGCGGTGACGTTATGACGACGACTTTCTCACGGTCTACCCTGCAAACGGCTTCACGTCGTACGAGGTACACAGCGGTGAGTGTATGTAAGGAAACCGGATTTCCTATGCATCGCGACCTTCTCATCCCGTATCCCTAACGAAAAGGGCTTGTTTGCGTGCGCGTATTTATTTGCGGGGGTGGACCCATTGTTAATCTTCATTTGCCCGGTCAGTGTATAACATCTTGGCGGCGGCGGTGGCGGCGGCGGTAAATTATCGTACACGGTTTTTGCACAGCCTCGTTGTGCACGACACGCAAAGGAGGGTCACCTGGATAGTATTATTATCGTCGTCTTGGTGATTATTCACTTACCCCGTTATTGCCGTTCACTGCGATTTATGACCTGCACTCCAAAAATTACAGTCTGTTTTATGTTCTCCGCAAAATTTAAATACTACCGTGTTCAAACCCACCGCGGAAACCTCCGTCGCTGTTGCGTTAGCTTCAACGTATATGGCACGGTAGTTTTATCCGTGTACACAGATGGAAAAATGTTTGAATTAATCACTCCACTCATTATACATTAAACCCGGTATCCATTGCTTAGCCAAACTATTTTGGTTAACGTAGTATAAGTTACACGATTATAGACTTGAAATATTTAGCACATTTTTTTTTTTTTTTTTATTTTAGAATTCTTTACATTTGATTTCTGTCCGTACAAATATTTGAAATATGAAAGAAAAATAAATATCAAATATATTTTTAAACCAATTAATAATAGTCGGGTGAATACGAGTTAAAACAGTTTTAAAACATTCCCCAAGTATATGTTTATGTGTTACGTTTTTTACCATGCGCTTACGTTAGCTAACATTAAATCGATAATTAATTTATTTGTATTAAGTCATATGTTGATACAATATATAGTAAGTAAGTAAAGAACTAAAGCAGGATCAATAAAAATAATATTTTGACTGTTGATGATGTGTAAAAATTAAAACATTTTATTTACCTATATATTACCTATTTTATCTAAATAAAGATTTACTAAGAATTTATGAGTGGGCACTACATATACACCTCAGTTTTTGGTCGATTTTATGACTTTTTTTCTTAATGTAACATTTGTTTTCCGCTTCAAACAAACCGGTAAAGTTTGTAAAGATAAAAGACCGAAGGGAAAACAAAAAAAAAAAAGACAATAAAAATTTCTCGAGACAAGAAAAACGTAGCCTTCTAAAAGCTGCAATAAATTTCGGTTAAACTTTTTTCTTTTTATTTTCTCTTATAATTTCGTTGGCGTTTTAAATAAAAACTTTCGACTGTGAAACTTCTCCGGTCGTTTTTCTTCCCTTTTTTCACCAGTCCTCACCACGCCATCTCCACCACAACCACCATAAATTTCCCACTCTCGTTGTTTTTCGTTGTTGCTGTTATTTTATTATTATTATTATAATTATAATAATTATTATTGTATATACAGAAATAATTTACCGGCTACATCATAACCTTAAAAACTTTGCATTGTATGGTATAAAAAAAAAAATAACTTTTTTTGGTCTTTGGTCGTGTTTAACAAGGTGGCATGAAATATCTACTGTAACGGTTTTTTTTTATTTGTTTTTGTAATGGAACCCCTTTGTTTTAACCAACTCATTTATATGAAAGTTATGTCTTTTTAACCTTAATAAAAAGAAACAGAAATAATACACAAAAATAAATTTGTTCATAACGACTATGTTACTACATCCAATAAAATATTGTACAGTCTGATGAAAAAATTAAAAGTCTATTTCTACCCAAAAAGTATACATTTTAAAATACTCATTTAATCAATATTATTTTTACGGATCAAAAGAAAATATATAGGTTTTGACTTCGGTATATAAAGCACAGGAGTTCATTTCTATAATTATTTATGGACCGTAATTTTACGATAAAATGAATTATCGTAAAATTACACTTTTCCACCGTAAATAAATATTTGTTTATAAATTTAAATGAACGTGAATTGAACGTACCTATTATATTGTACTATGGAAAACCATTTTTAATGGATTGAAATATTTTTACAACGCGTTCTTAAGTTTAAAAACATACGTATTTGTATATAAATGCATTTTAAAATTAGCACGATATTAATTAGTAAGGTAATAAATGATTTACCATTACATGATTAGTTTCAGGATTATTAAGAAATAGTTTAACTTAATTATTACCTGTTAACGCAACATGTACGCAAAATGATAATTGTAACTTACAAAATTACACGATTTACAAAACAGTAACTGAACAAATGATTGTTCGTGCTTCTAGACAAATGATCGGAGTAATACAAATGGACAACAAATGTTGAAAGAAATATAAGTCTACAGATGAACTGCTTTAGTCCAGCCCGTTATTCAACCGCACGCGGTAGAAGAATTTTCGATCGTGACCATTATACGACTTCAGCAACAACGTAGACGGGCACACAAACGCATTACGCGGTGTGCACAAATAACATTATAATATTCTATAATTTAATAATAACAATACATTGTGCGATATATGTGTATACCGCATACAGCCATGTATGGTCATAATAGACCATTTGTTGGGGACGTCTGATGCCGTACAGTGAAAAGCAGAGATTCAATCAGTAACGGCGTAGGTACACAAACCGTCTGCTCCTGCAGAATTCACAATGTTCTATTACGAGTATGTGCGCCCAAAGAAAAATGAAAAATATTATTCATGCTCGCACATGAATTTTTTCTCAACGCAGAGTTATGCGTTTTTTCAAATCCCGGTCATTTCGGGGACACTCGCGTTTGTTTATCAAGTACTTCCTCCGACCGGTACGACGAAACAAGTATTAACTTTCGATAGCACGACGCGACTAGTCGTGTTCTTAATTGTCAATGCGCTATCGCTTCCGGACGACGCGGAATCGATCGAAAACCTTATCACGGTGCATCGTATCGTACGAAACGGGGGGGGGGGGAAATCAATAGTTGTTCTACACGTTTTATACGCAACTTCGCGTTCGAACGAAACCGCGTGTCCGGAACCACCGGTCCAAATATTAACGTTGGCCGCGTACGAAGATAAACTAACCGAACGATTGGGGAAAAAATAAATAAATAAATAAATCGTACAGCTAGGGTTAACGATGCCACGGGATTGCGTGCAAGAGGTGAGCAAGAGGTAAACGAAAACATGTGTACGCGTACCGGCTGGTTCGAGAATAACAATTGAACGAAAACAAAAAAAACGCACGACACAAGCGTGTAGGAAACGGGGTGAACGTTAAAAAAATCGCCCTGTACGTACGGGAAGGGGGGGGGGGGGTCGCGCGAAAGGATTCGGGTCCGCGACGGAACGGCGAACGTCGGGGCGCGTGCGATGTGCTCGCGGCGCGCAAGTGCGTGCACACCACGTACGTGCCGCGACGGTGTGCAACCGCCCCGGCGGAACCGTCGGACACGGTTTACCCATTTGGCCGGAGATCCTCAAGACCCGGTCGACACGATTTTCGCTCGTCCACACCCGCGCGCCGCGCTCGCCTGTCGAACGGTAAGCGGCGGCAGCTGACGGTTGTCGATAACCGACCGAGGCGATGCAATAACTATCATTGTTGTTGTTGTTTGCTGTTCAATGTCACTAACGTCATTGTTACGATCATCAAACGTGTACCGTCGATATCACTGATTACGATTACTATTACGATCGTTAATCATTGTTATCATTATTGTTATCACCGTGGTTGTTATTAATATCATTGTTGTCGATATTGTTATCGTTTTCATTACGATTATTATTGGTGTTGTAATTATTTTTACCGTTATTGCAACAGCTACTAATGGTTGCTACAATTATCATTATCATTTTTACCGACCTGCCGGCCGTGGCGACTGCTACGCGTCGCGTCGTCGTGGCTATCCGACTCGTCCCGTCCGTACCCCGACGAACAGCCCCCGAAAAATGACTCACGTAACGCTGAGGCCACACAGAACGCTACGCTACATATGCTATTTATACTATGTTTGCTTTGTACGCTATGTTCACTATACGGTGCGGCAATACAGAGCAAGCTACGTATACTACGTACGATGTTTACTACGAATCACAGTGAACATTTATCAGTCATGTTCAAGATGTTGTCAGGTAGGTTAGACAAGGATACCTGCGTACTTCCTCTATTAGCTGTTCTAGTAACATCACTTCAAAAAAATGACGTAGTACTCACGAAAATTAATAAAATATAATTTATTTTTATTTTGTATTTTTCAAAAAACCGCTGGTTCTACTTGAATTCTAAATTATAACTCCGTGAAAAATTATAATCGACTGTTCGTTGCTCGTATATCACAGGACACGCTATATTAAATTTCTGAAATCGGTACTAGCAATGAACATGCCTGTCGAAACCAGCACGTCGCACGTCGCGACACATCGCTCAAAAATATAGCCACAAATCAAACATTCGGCGACGCGTCGCAACGTAGCTAAGAACAAAACGTAGCGTACACTATTCTGTGTGGCCATTTACGTCTTCAAGATAGAAAACTATTTTTTATTCATATAGCAAACATCGCGAACATAGCGCGTGTAGCATTCCGTGTGGCCTCAACATAAATCGGGCGATTGCGGCGAACGCGAATGAAAACGTTCAACGAAACCGCGGACACACGGTTCAAACTGGACGGCGAGTACGACCGATGCGACCGAGAACGTCCGTAGCACGACTTCGAAAACGAATGCGTTTTATCGCGACACACGCACGGACGGTATAAACTATCGTTCGTTTGTATCATTTGTTTATCGTGTAACGGATTAGTTAGTGTCGGTAGTGCAAAAGAGAAACATTTTATACGGAGTACCAACAAAAACCATTTTCCCAAATCGTTCTTGATTGCGTTCACAATTTTCACGAGTGCTGAAGATGAGTTTAATTCGTAGGTTTCTACGCGTCGTCCGTAAGAACATTGAAAACGCATGCGATGAACGAGATGTAAAATCGATCGCGATTCGGATTCGCACGTCGTTAATATTCAAAAAACATAACACGGGCCTTCGACGGATACTAATTGTTAGTCGAAGATTTACATTTTGATGCGGTCGAAAAAAAATAAATATTGTTTTAATAACGTATCCACGTGCAGAGGCCTATATTATATAATTTACATACTTCATCGAAAAAAAAAAAGAAAGAAAGAAAAAACTAATCTCTTCGTTCCGTCTCAGCTTCTCGGAAAAAATGTTTTCATGATTATTCGGTACAGTAATTTTTTCCAACTAATATTTTCAAAAATCCTATGGATCATAAAATGTACCCTTATTCGAACTAATATATGTTAACTAATACTAATGTTGTACTAATTTTACCTCGAAATCGTTTGATATCATTTTTTATTTACGTTTTAATTTTAATGCTGTAGCAATTTGACAATAGATTGTATATCTAGTGAAACTTGCAACATATATATTTGCCATGTTACTTACTAATAAATACTGCAAGAATTGAAATTAAATTAATACTATATACACTGATCCATCCGAATTGATTAATAATTATTCGCTTATTATGTCTAAATTTAGTGTTAGAATTGAACTGTATAGAAAAATTGAAAAAAAAAAACATTTTAAGTTTAAAATCAGAAGTCTTTGAATGTATACTGAATATATTATATTTATAATAAATAATTTGGATTATACACTATTAGTTTATTTTTGTTTAATGTTTAAATAATAATTTCATAGTATTTCATAAAGTCGTCGATCCTAAAGAACTTAAATTAATAATATCTGACCGATAATTATATTTATTAATTCAAAATAATAAAATATAAAAAATTTTACTTCAGTTTTCATTTACTTTAAAGATGAATAAAAGAACTATAAATTGTTTTGGATTTTAAATTGAATTGAAAAGTATTGAAAATAAAATATTACCGATAATTTTTTTTTATAAAAACCTAATTATAAAATTATAAGTTTCTAAAACTATTTTAAATTTTTAGATACTTTAAGAACGTGTGCTGTTTGAGTATGATTTTTTAAATAAGGAGTAAAATTACCCTTCTTATATATACCTGTATATATATATATATATGAATATTTGTCAGTTGACCTATTTGTCCCTCATGTATGCAGTGAACACGGTTTAAAAATCTCTCCGCGTTCAAATTCAAATTCATTAATATTGTAAAATTCGCGTGCCTTGCACGGGCTAAAGGTTATTGTACTCCATTTTTATTAAACACTCTTCCATTACGTTCACCTGGACGGCCAGCGGGTTATTTCCAAAGAAGGGTTGTGTCGTCAACAACTTTCACGGAGTCCATTCTTGTATATTTTTGAGAATTACGGATGGATTAAATGGATGGAAAAAAGACACAAGGACTTCTTATTATTTTCCTTTTAGTGTTAATTTTTTTTTCTACAAGTTTAAAATGTAAGACGTAAAAAACGCATTAACGGCAATCGCGAGGGGAAACCGCCTTGTCATGTGCTAAAATGAACAAAAACTTCCAACATTTTCTCATCTTTGTTAATCGTTTTTTTTAATCTAATACTTCATTCACAAAAAAAAAAAAGAGAAAAGATTCAAAGAGAAATTTGCTAAATTCAAAAATAAAAATATTCATCTTTATTTTATTTGTGTCCGATTTATTATTTATTTATTTTTCTGCTATTCCTGTCTAGCGCTGCGGGTTGGCAGGGGTCAACTACTCATGTGATTTATGTCGTGTGTCTTCTCTTACCTTATATATATATAAATGTGTGTGTGTGTGTCGTAAGTATCACTGACGGTGTGTAAGGTAAGAATAAGGTAGAAGAAGCGGAAAAACCGGAGAAGATTATCGGATACCAGAGGATTAATTGCGCATCCGGCCTGATATACATGTCTGGTGCGCAAGCGATATACATAACACAAAGTATCCATTATCCTCACCTATCGGTGGTCGACGTTATTTATTTTAATTTCATTTCAACGTTACGTTATACGCTTCATGAAACTGTACGACAATAAATGCTTTTTACACAGGCGTATAGAAGGAAACGGAATAAAACAAGAACAATGAGAAAATAGTTAAAGCCAATCATAATTTCGAAATCAAAGTACCTATTTATATTGTGATGTTTATATGATTTCACGGTGTGTTGAATTGAGCTTACAATATTGTTTGTTTGGGTCAACAATACATTTTTAATAGAAAGAATGTAATTATTTAGTCAATGACTTTTTATGCGCTGATTTTATTTTACCAGAAAACACTTATAATTACGATATAGTTCAAATATATAAAATCTTAAAAAAAATTTTGGCGTATCGATATGAAACTAAACTCCCGAGTTGCAGGACTAAATATTAACATAATATTGTAATCAATTATTATTAATCGATTCAATAATTAAACTAGTTAAATTGAAGTCGTTAAAAGAAAAGGATCATTTGATATCTGTATTTTTTATTTGTTTTACAAGGTAATGCCGTTTCGTGAAGATTATTTTTAGTTGTTGTAATAGATTAAATTAAGATATCGTAAAGTATTAAAGCTTATATAATATTATAATATTGTAAATATTATATTTTATGCATTGTATACATTGCTGAAATATTTTCTTTATTTGACAAATTCATAATTTTGTTACAAAATCCGATGTACATTATTAAAAATAAAAAGTAATTTTTTACACAAAAAATGATATTATGTACTATATCGGCAACACGTTGTATTTATAATATTTTACTTAACTATGCGTATTGTTGCTAATACTAGTAAAAATGTTGAATTTATTTTGGTATCCGCTTAAGTTTCAAAATTAATACGAAAAAGAAAATATTAGAATAGTAGATATTTAAATGGGGGATCATAAGAATAAAATTATGGTAACGATTTGATAAGGACAATATGAAAAATTTGGAATAGGTAGTCATTAACATTCAACGGCGTGAAGACGTATTTCATTATATTTTAGGTGCTCTTATCAGACATCGATCGAATAAAAAGCGAAACCATGACAAGGTTTTCCAGTAAGGTCATTTAAGTTAAATCGCATGATAACAACAACGGGCTGCTTTTACCGCTGTACTTCTTCAGTGCTGGCCGACGTGAAACGGGCGATAACGCCTAACGTTCTATGCATAAAAACTCAACGAAGTATGGAGCCGAGGGGTGAGGCAAACAACAAAAGAACAATTTTACGTTGAAACCCGTCTTTTTTGGCGGAAAACTGCCTATTGTCCTTTGGATAAACACACAAACGTTAAAAAGTTAAGTCCATAACATCTTTGTTCCCGAAATCGTTATTTTTCACGCAATTTGTCTTGCTGCCCTACACCCTTACTCATCACGTTGCCAACTCCGCGACGAAACCCGCACACCATCTCTTCTATCTCGGTTTTGTTTTTTTTTATAATTAAGATTATTTTTTTTTATTTTGGAAGATAATCAAAAAACCTGCGATTATCTTTTTGGCTATTGTGTTTACGAAACGTAGTTTAAGTATTAGTCAATAATCGCGATTGAAAATAATGTGTTTTTGATGAGAATTATTATTTTTTATCTTATCATCCACTGACAGAGTTTTGTTAAATAAAATAAAAACTATAAATATGAGCTGAAAACTGGCACATCGCATTATTGTGAACAGTTTCAAATTAAAATGATCTCCATCATAAATTATCCATCTCGTATTTATATCTTTTGGCAGACATTTTTCAATTATACCAAAGACATTTATCGGAGTTCAGTCAAAAGTTTTTTGATCCCTCGCGGACACCATCGCTTCTGTCGAAATCAAATAGATAAAAAGACGAGTTTTGATGTGGAATATTATGGTAGAAGAATTTCGATAGATGTAAAAATAAACTACTCAAAATCTCGGAAAGTTTTCACATGGAAATGTTAATGGAGCATAATTCACACTAATCCCCAAATTATACGCGAATTTGCATTTCTTTCACTTAACTACCACGAACGGATTTATTATTTCATAACGGTTATTGTACAAATATGCTTTATATAATTTTGCTATGGATCTTCCTGGAATCATCCTTTTTACAGATTCAGTTTTTTCCAATTTTATTTGTATAAATTATAATATGATTTATAGGTATGTCATTTTTTTTTTTATTTTTTTTTTTTCTGGAGGTATTGCTGTTGTAGCAATATTTTATATTTTAATTGATTTATGGCTTTCAAAGGCCCCTTTCAGCAATGTATGTTATGTTGCCTATTCCCACTCTACCGGGCATAAAAATATATATATCAACACCATCCCCTAAAGCATTCCTTTTTCATACGCAACAATAACAAACTGGATCAATTTACATTTTACCTAGCAAATAAATATAAAATATTTTTACAAAATAATAAGTCTTTTAACATTGATGTTTTATTCTGTATAATAAAGTACAGTTTCTTCTTTATTTACATTATTTAGAAACTTATTTTATTTCATTAATAAATGTTTATTAAAAAATATTTATTGTTTTATGGTAGTACATACTTATACATAATCCGTGATCTGTATAATATCATATTAAATATTTTACTTTATCCGTTTATGAATTTAAAATAAGATATTTATTCTAAAATAATTTTTTAAAACTATATATACATTTTAATAACGGTTTATTTGTGTTTCGAACATTGTCAATTTAAAATCAACTAATATAAATATTTTCTTTGTATACACTTATAATTGATTGATTTATGAAATAAAATATTTTTATCTACCATTGCCATGTATTATTTGATTAAACAGTATATAGGATAGATATTGGATATCGCTAATTTATTTAAAAGAGTTTCACGATAAAATTTAATAAAATAATAATTATAATCAAATAATAAAAATAACAAATTATTAATATTTACTATAGGCTTATTATAAATCAATCAAATGTTAAGTATATCAAAATTAAATGAAAAAATAAATTAAGGTTTTTTTTTTAAATTTAATTTTACTTACGTTAAGTTATACCCCTAATTTGTAAATTTATTATTGTAAAATGTTTTTTATTTTTCAATGGTTTAGTATAAGTGTACATACATATTTATGATTTATTTTTATTTTTTATTTGCGTATTGTAGAGAAATCCGGCTAAAGATCACAATTGAATTGCAATGATCATTCAAACACAGACGGTGGCAACGGCGTTTTTCTTATGTTTTTGAGGAGGGAAGAAAAGCTCATTTGAATTCGTCGTCTCTGATGAGATAAGGGATAATTAAATCCATTAATTTTTCGGACAGAGACTATATTAAACAGGAACAAACGCGCGGGGTACGACCGAATAAAAGGTTTTTAATTATATTTTTAGTTTCGGGAGCCGGCGTTTCTAGTGACAGATGTGTTCGTCGAATAATTGGGAGAGGAAAAAAATTATTAAAACCCCGACGAGAAGACTCAATCATTTCACGGATATTCTATTAAGGATGGTTAAAATTAAATTCGCTGACATTTTTATTTTCATATTGAAGAAATATAAAAACAAAAACGAACGCACCCCAGTATTTTATAATCTATAGCTTTGTATTTTATACAATACTTTAATTAAAAGCTCATATTGTAAATAACATGTCATATGTATATATTTCATCAATGTAAATTATATCAATCATTGTTGGTAAACGCGGGAGTATAAAAAAATGTAACCGTTCTATAAAGTTCAAATATATTAATATATAACATTTATATAATATTTTATGTAGGTATTTTTTTAATTAGTTAAAAATATAAACCCTAAATATATTGATCAGAACTTTGTTGATTAATTTATTAAATATTGATGAATTAAAATGAAATCATAACTTACATTTCATTTAATTCAAATTCAGAATAATAACCTGACAGTTTTTAATTATTTATAAAGAAAATAAATATTGTGTGTATTTAACTAATAATATTTTTCGAAAACAAAATAACCAAATTTTAAAAATATATATTTAATGACATTTATCCAAGAAATCATAAATATATGGTTGTAATTTTATTTTATTTTGAAATATTTATTATAACACAAGAGATGAGCAAAAAAATGAGCTTATTTGGTACAAAGTCTTCTTACGGTTGAATAATAAAAAAGAACTTAGAAAATTAGATACTTAAGCTATTACATTACAGATTATAAATCACATGATAGATTATAATTTAAAAAAGTATAAATCTTTAATTTTTAAAATACAGATATCAGTTACGTTCGAAAAATTTGGTCATTATTGTAATGAATAAATTAAATTAATACGAGACTCACAAAACTATATAGTCAAACTTAAAGGACTAATATAAAATATCACAATTATCTGATGTTTTTATTTTCACTTAAAAGCTTTTACACATTACTTATATTCACGCATAATTTTATTCATCAAGTAAAATTCAAATTTGATTAAAAATCATTATATTAAAAACTAGTGATTGACAATAATATTTGATTAATGATAAATTTAATTTTAATTTTTAATATTTTATTTTGATTAATAATAAACAAGAAAAAAGTTTAATAATTTCGATTTGGTTATTAATTGAAATGTTGAAATATAAATATATATATATATATATTTGTATTTTTATATAACTGGTAAGTAATATTGAGAATAAATATTTACTTTTCATAATTTTCTTTCTCGAAGATTACTACAGGAGTGGATTATACTTTGACCTTAAACCTAATGTCAGACAGTATAGTATGTTTAAATTTGAAAATAACAATTACACGTCGTAAATATAAAAAAAAAAAACAATAATTATTTGCAACAGATACATGTGCATGTTATATAAATATACCAAGTGGACGTACAGTTAATGTATTTATATAACATACACTATATTTTTATAAGTGGACATACAGTTTTGTATCGAATTTCCTAAAAAAAAAAAAAATGTAATAGTTTTATAAATAAAAACAGTTCTTGTGATGAAAATGTTTATATTATTTATAATTACCTATTATAATTATGAATCACTGATAATGTCATATTTGACATTTTATTTGAAAAAACAAAAATAAATATTTTAATTTTTAATTTTTAATTTTATGTTCATCCACATAGGTTTGTACGCGTGTATTTAATAAAAATATTTTATCTTTTTTAAGACCAAATAATTTCTCATTCTACTCAAAATGTTAAGTATGTCATAAATATTTTAAATATTTACATATTTTATGCACTGATAATAAAGTTTTGCAATCTTGCAGACGACTTGTAGTAGTTAGATCTATAAATTGCAACCATTGAAAGGTGCAGCGATAACGGATGATAAATACTGTTTTATTAATTGGTAGGTATGAAATAACTGATAACAAATGAGAATCTTTTATATTTTTGGTTCGTCTTATTTATAATATTAAAATCAAATATGACAGGTTTTTATGTTAAAGTACGGTTTCCCTGCAGCGTCTGGACGTGGCGTCTGAACGCGACGTCTGATGCCGAGACCTTAGATTATGTATTTTGTGTTTCTCTACACGCGTTTGACGCGGCGTCAGGCGTCAGTATTAGTCCGGACTAATATTGTGTTGTGACGCCTGGCGTCAATGAGTCAAAATTTTCATTTTCCTCCACAGAAGACGAGGCTTTAATTAATCTCGTGCAAAACAACAAATGTATTTTCGATAGTAGCCGTATAGGTATACGTAATGTTGGTTTTTTATTATTTCTTCTTGAATCAAAGATAAAATAAAATAAAATTGTTGACGATTTAGACGAAAAAATTCCCGAAATTTTTCTTCGTCGTTAATGAAATGACCACCAATCAAATTTTTAAAGAATCTTTCGGAGTTCCTCGTGGAAAACAAATTATTAAATGGTTTTCTTTTTTTTGGAATTAAGTTCATTCGTTTTCCACTTCTTCATCACGAAGTAATAACTCGCAAATTATATTATTATTATAATGTTCAAAATTAAATTTTTATTCATTGTGAAAAATGTGAAAATTAGAACTTATAAAAATAAAAACTGAGTGTGAATGAGACAACGGTCGCAGTGGTTATGATTTAATTTTGTAAAATCAAACTAATAGAGTGGTATAAAATAATAAAATCTATGGCATCTGACGCTACAGAGAAAACAGGGCAAACGCGGCGTCAAAACGCTGCGTTTAGTAGCGTCTAGACGCAGCGTTTTGACGCTGCAGGGAAATCGTACCTTTACTGTTATTATGACAGTGTCGTATAAATCGTAGAATGTATAATTATTGTTATTCTTTTACGTACGAGATATAATTAATAAGTATGCTATTATAAACAACTAGAATTTGGAAAATCTGATCACGATAGTAAATTTATTTATTAAAAAACTATTAGTGTTATCGAACTGAATTTTAATTTTAAAATTCGATTCATTAAAAACATTATTTGATAATATGTGTGTAAATATTGCTATTATTTACGTATTATTCATAAAGGCACAAATACAGTTGACTAGTACCTCATAATACCGAAGAAGAAACATAAGATTTTATTTTCTTATTCGTAAGTATTAAAATCTATTGAATACCTGTCGTTTAAGCCAGTTAATTTATGACGGCTGAAAAGTGATATTCAAATTAACCAAACAGAATTCGTAAGATACAAGCTATGCACTCCATTAGGGACATTTAATTTATGGGATAATTTGAAACGAAATAAATGCCGGGTAATGTTTATTGTGACATCAGACATTTAGAAATATTGATAGAATACTTAGTCCATTTCGTACAGACAATGGTGTAGGTGATACTTGAAGTAGTACGTTTTATTATACATACCAAATATTGTATTTGAAAAGTGAACAAAACCGATGATAAGCAGAAAACTTCATATTCTTTTGGTACACAAAAAGTTACTCGTATGCGTATAGCAGTGCGGAGTCGTAATTCAAAAGCGGTACGATAATAATAATTATTATTATAATTGATAATGACAGTTTTATATCCTAAACGTACACAAGTGAAATAACTGACCGTCGTCAACATTATAATTCTTAAGGTACGAGTCTACACCAAATGAACCGTCTGGCTAGTTTTAAAAATAAAACTGTCGAGTACGAGCCAAAAAATCAAACTAAAACAGCAAAAGAGAATATAAAACGAAAAAGTCAAAGAAAATAAATTGCGTCTAACCGTGGAATCCGGGCGGGCCTGTAACAGCTACAATGCTTCGGAACATTCATAATACTATTATGTTTTATATTGCACACGTATGCGAACTGCGATGTGCAGTAATAATTACGACAAGTCGTCTGGTACATCGATTTTGGCGGGAAAGTAGTATTTAATTTTATTACTGTTTTCCGAAAGAAAAAAAATATATATAAAAACAATCTCAAGACTGTTCCACTCAGACGTAAATTATATTATTAATATTTGTGTTCTTGTGCTGCAAAACATTATATTTTTCAGACATATTTCTAGGTGTTATTCGGTCTAAATCGGATTTATGATGAAGTTTGTTGTGTCTACGAGACCATTTAAAAATAATGGAAGGGTACATGTGTGATTTATATTTTTTGTGCACAACCATACGAGATGAGGAAGGTTAGGACGACAACACAGTGATGTACGTTACCCGTATTCTAGACCGATATCATGTGTTATAAATATTACTTTTTATATTATTTTCCTGCCAAAAGTTTGAAATTCATTCTGACCATAACTTATAATAGTTTTTTTTTTCATACTTAAACTTACCTCGTCGTCCATAAAATATTTTTCAAACTATCATTATCTATTTCATTTTTTTATTAATCCACATTGGTATCTGATATTTAATGGGGTTATAAAATATTTTCAGTTTAAAAGCACATATCTTATTATTTAATATTTATATTATTTCAAAAAATTTCAGAATGCTAAAGTAAAAATTGAACAAGTTATGTATT
Organism: Sipha maydis; assembly: GCA_034509805.1. Taxonomy (NCBI): domain Eukaryota; kingdom Metazoa; phylum Arthropoda; class Insecta; order Hemiptera; family Aphididae; genus Sipha; species Sipha maydis. Next base: position 37,380 of record JASXSY010001433.1, on the reverse strand, counting down.
CTAAATGTTGAACATTCAATGCAAAATAGCTTAGGGTTAGTGGGTTAGCTTTATATAAAATAGTTAAGCTATCACACCAGGATTACTTACTCTGTCGAAATAAAAACAGAAATAGACATGGGAAATAAAAACAAAATCTTGTTGAATGGAATTTATAATTTAATATAATTTTTATTTTCCTACAGGGAAACAACTACAAGAAAATTAAAAAAATGAGGAAATGAGGAAAGTACATTATATTCATAATTTTTATCCAACATCCATGACTCATCATTCAAGAGTGTTTAATTAAAGAATAAAAAAATACATTTATAATATATAGTATCAAAGTAATACTTATGTATAATTTAAAAAACATTCGACATGATACTTTGATATACTGTAAGAAGAAATTAAAAATATCTGGTACTATTTGTATTCTTATATATATATATATATGTTATCGGCAATATGTATAATCCGGTATTTTGCAAAATGCCTAGGTATTATGTAAAATGCCAAAAATCACTCGGCAATATATATAATACGAGCTTTGCCTAGGCATTATGTACAATGCCAAACATCAATTAGGAAATATGATAAAAATAAAAAAAAATTGGGTACCACCTATTACCTACGATTTTATCGTAAATGCGCGTGCTGTGTGCACACGATTTAATGAAATTATGATTAAGATTATTATCCTACTATAATAATAATTCTGAGGCACAGTAAAAATGGTAAAAACTAAGGTATAGCCAATCTTAAAGTAGTGTAGAAAGAGCGAATGTTGAGAATATATTGACAATATGGATGCAAGATGAAGAAATCTAACACTGAAACCAAGGACTTCGATTCATCCAGCTAATGAAAAACAGAGCATATCATTCTGGCATTAAAATGTCTCCGTATGAAGCTTTATTTGGCTGCAAAATAAAAATTGGTCTAAACACTTCAATTTTACCAAACGATGTAATAAGTACGATAGAACATGAAGAACAGTTAACTGAATTAATCACAGAACAATCCCAAGAAATTAATTCAAATGTAGAAAATGAAATAGATACAGAGCAAGTAGTAATAATAATGGTACCAATAATTATAAAAATAATAATAATAATAGTAATATCAATAATAATAATAATAATAATAAATATATAATAACATTAAATAATTTGTTTTTTACATTGCCTAAAAAAGAATTGGAATTTTACATAATGCCTAGGTATTTTATACAATACCTAGGTTATATGTAAAATAATATTGAAAATCCTATGTTTTATTTACATTGCCTAAAACCGATTGGCAATATGTATAATACCTAGTCATTTTGCAAAATACCTGAATTATCCATATTGCCGGTAACATATATACATATTACGCTCAATCAATTTAACAGTAGATAATTTAAATTACTTGAACAATTTCGTTACATTAGTTGCATATTAGTACATTAATTTTTAAATCGGATTTGTATTTTATGTGGATTGGAGGATTATTATTGGATAACAAACAGTTTAAGAAGTTAGAAATGATTCTAAATATAAAATACATATTAATGTCATAACTTTAATAATATAATATATAATGCTCTAGTACGGACAGATAAAGGTGGTGCAAATAGTGTTTGCAATTAGGATGGGGGGAGGGTTGAAACTCAGGTTTATACTGGATACTTTTACCTTATAACAGCATATATAATGAAATCATGAGTTTTTTTCATAATATCATATATTTTATAATATTTTTACATGTTGAAAATGTCAGGAAAAGGTATACTTAAAACCTAAACATTCATAAAAGTAATATAAAGATTAAATATTAAAAATTAAAGAATGATTGTCTACAAAAAATAAGCGGATTTTCCAGATTTTTATTGTTTTGTTAATTTTTTTAACTTTAATCTGTAATTATTATGAATGAGAAATATTGCATTAAATTTTTATGTTTTTGTTCAATCCAAAATTATGTTATTGAAATTTTCAAAAAAAAGCGAAGAAAACGTTAAAATTTCAATGTTCTATAAACAGTTCGAAAAAATTCTTCTGAAAATTATATCATCTATAAAAAACAATGTTATAAGCATTCAGTGGAAATTCCATGTAAAAAAAAAAAAAAAAAACATACAAAATTAAATCATAGATAATACTCAATACACTCGAAATCTAAACTGTTGTTGTTTATGTATTAAAAATTGTTTTAGTTATTGTTTTTTTATTTTTTTTTATTGAAATATTAGAATAACTATTAATTTTTACAGATAAATAATGAGAATAACAATAATAATAAAATGAAAAAAGACTGAACTATGAATATATATTGAATAACAGCTTTAAAATGTTGTAAACTATTTCTTATGAAATTTATTTATTATTGATATTATGTAATTTACGTTAGTCGGATTTATAAATAATTTCCCGAGCACACAATTTCATACCAAACAAACTTGAAATTTCTATTTAATACAATATAACTAAGTACTTTAAACGACTTAACCGATAGGTGGACATTGACAGGAAATGTATTGTATGGTTTCTTATCTGATATCGAGTGGTCCAGATCTGAACACCCGGAGTGGATACTACATGGACACCCATCCGAGATCTACCCACATGTCGATTTAACACAAAATGTATATACATATGTGTTAACCGGTTGTACGAACAGCCTGCGTCTCCATTTTTTATTTATTTTTTTATCTCCAATACTCTACAACACATTTCATACAGCTCAACATAAACGGTACGAATGAAAATAAATAATACAGAGTTACAAGAATATTTTTAGTATGGGGAAATTATACTTCTACTTTTTATAATATTGCACGTAATACATTGACATTGACCAATAAATCGTGAGTACATTAAATGCATATGACGTTGACATCTGAAAGTAGTATATTATAAAACAATCCTAGAGTAAGAATGCTACGTTTCGATTAATTATTACATAATGGACAAACGATTGCTGTATATTATAATCATAGCAAACCAAGTTTTCAACTACTTTGTATACTATTAAAGTAATAATAATGTACGCAAAAAAAAAAAAAGAAAAGTAAATCATAACAATTTTATGAGATTTTTGTTAACTGTGAAGTATTCAAAGATATATATATATAAACTTTCAATTAAACTTACAAAAGACATTTATACATTTTATTAGCTTATTATATTACAAAATGTAGAAACAATTTTCTTTGAAGGAGCGTCAGAGATGATGATGATCAACGGTGATTCTTTGTTAAACGACTGAAAATCGCTTTTAATCAATACTTTTGGTTTTAAAATTGCTTTTCCAATACCGCAAGCGATTTTCTATATATATGGATAAATTCTAACTTATAACTAATAATTTTAAACATTTTCGTTAAAAATAATTGATTATAGTAATTTTATTTTAATAGCATTTGAAAATAAGAATACAAACAATTTTTGATTTATTTCTTATTTTAATAATACATTTAAACATTGTAATAATATGGTCAAAAAGTTATCATTAGTATAGACGTTAGGTTAGCATTCTTTAAGATAAGTTAAGTGAACGAAAAATACTTATACATTATCTTAAATGTTTGTACTATTTCTTATTTAATAAACAGTGAAAATTTAAATTTCTGTAGGCAATGTAACCAAAAATCCATCTTGCTACAACCACATAATAAATAAATATCAAAACTTAAAAAAAATGTTTTTTTTTTTAAAGTATTTCAATAAAACTGTTTTACCAAAATTATGACTACTGGATATAATTAAAGTTATAAAATGGTTTTCTTAGTGTTTGCATTACAAAGTATTTTAAATATTTTGATTTTGATTTCAAATGTTATACTTAGATGGTAATTTTGAATAATAATTATGAAAATTAAAAATCAAACGTAATATTTATTGAGAATATTTTTTATTTCAATTTTTTGACAGAAATATGTAAAAATTAGCTTAGTCTATGTTAAACGAAAAAATTATATATTGTTTCCTAATTAACCCTTTTTATGGTTATGGTATCATGTAATCATGTGTTTTAAAATAGCCACATAGATATCGAGTTATAAATAAACTCATTGGTAGTTATAATATTATACACTTTATCAATACACCCAAAATAAATAAATTATTTAAGAGTACTAATATTAACGGTTGGATTCTGAAAATTAAGTTAGTATAAATAAGCAATATTATTATATCTAAAATGATTATTATTTTTAAAAATAAATATGATGACGGTGATATACGTTTTTAAAAATGATTATTATTCAATTTATTAGTGTATTTAAAAATATTAGCCATGTAAATACTAAATTATATTTTTATCTTAAATTTAAATGTAATTATGTATGAAGTACTCTAACCTCATAAACTTATTGTGCCCAAGGTATAGATTATTTATTTCGAATAAAGTAAAAATAAAAAACTAACCCGATGGGCCTCGCTCTGCTGTACAGTTGGGGGTGGAGTGCACCTCGTTTATAGGATAGGTCATTATTACAATGGATTTGTTAAATTTGAATGCAATGATAGATATCATTGTATACGAAAAACGATTCTGAACGGAGATGATATGTTTGTCTAGGATATAATACATTGTTATTTATAAATATTGTAATAAGTATATTTTATTTTGAAACGATAAATATATTTTTTAATTAGGATGGGTTGGCAGTTGCATACAGCGACATAGTTTGTCAGTCTAGAATATTATACATTATATTATATTTTACATGTAATTTTATGTCAATATTCGCTGTTCAAACGCTTATAAAAAAAAATTATGCATGTGGATTTTAATAATTTTAGAATGACATTAAGAACTACTTCTGTGGAATCTTCTATTAAATTTTCAAGTATTTTGTACGAGCCAAATTTTTTTTATCACCGATTATAAAAAAAAAATGTAAAAAAATCGAATATTTTAAATGCCTATAAGTGGCTTAAAAATCAAAATAATATTTTAAAAAAAATATGACATAAAGGAAATACCAATTTTAACAGCTGGTAGAAATTTCAAAAATCTGCGACTTATACTTTTTGAATTATAACAAATATTAAAAATCGTTTGAGAATAAATCGCTATTTTATGCAATTTCGTAAATATTTAAATTTCAAACAGTCATACAATTTTTTCCTCTAAGTACGGTATAGATTTTTTTAAAGATTTTTGAAGAGTAGCTTATAGATAACCTAGTGTTAAAATTTTGAATCTTAAGTATGAACAGAAAAAATTTTATGAATTTTTATCTACAAAATAACTTGCACATTTAATACATATTTGAGCATTAACGGCATTAACTTTATATTTCGTATAAATTGGAACTTTGAGCACTTATAAAAAAGAATTGTGACTTACGATTTTAGATTTTTTTTTATCAGTTAAGGAACAACTTATAAGAAACCTTGTATTAAATTTTCAAGATTTTCTGGGCAGCCAAAAAAATTTTATGGTTATTTAAAAAAAAAAATTAAAAAAATTGAAAATTTCAATTGTCTATAAATAGCTCAATAAAAGTCAAAATACTTTGAAAATTTAATGGTGTATAGAGAACGCTAATCTAAACATTTGGTGAAAATTTCAAGTATTTACATCGATTAGTTTTTGAGTTATAGCAAAATAAAAAAATTTGATTTTGTCGAAAACTGGTTTTGCGTAAAAACTCCCGTTTTTCCCTTATTTTTTTAGGGTTTTTCCCGTCGCATTTAAAAAATATTGAACTTTTGACCCACAAAAGTATCAACTAGAGTCACTTTCCTTTCAGAGAAGTTGCTACATAAGCAAATCGAAGCATTTTTACTTCCAAAAAAGGTGTCCATCACTCCGTTCAGAATCTAAAATGTAAAATATAATTAATATTTGGTTTGTATTAATTTATATTTTTAATTAAACATACAAGATTTATGACGGTTTTTGTTAAAAATTTATTTTTACATTTACATACGAGTAAATACTTTTGTAAATTAAGATTAAATCTGTGACGCTTTTCGATTTAAACGATCTTAATATTTTCTAAATTAAAATCATGTTCAAGGCTTTTATTTTATATTTAAAATCATAGGTCAAAATATGAACAAAGAATATCTGACTAATAAATAAATGGTTTTTAAATAATAGTGGATATTTCCTTTTATTTTGTAACATTATAAGAGCTCTATTTATGATAACATTTTGGAATATTTCATTTTTTAATTAAGTGCTATACCAATAAAGAGAAAAACAAGTAATGAGCAGTCATTAGTTGTCCGCGCATGAATAGTCGTAATGATAGAATTGGAGATAGTAAATATAAATTGTAATATTTAATGGAAATAGTAATGGAAATATTTAATGGAAATAGTAATATTTTTAATGAAATGGACCAAGCAATTTATATATTAATGTTTTGCATAAATGAAAATTAAATATAAATGCTAAGAGATCATTTTTCTATTAATATTAAACATAAAAGTAATCGTTTATAAGGGGAGTCAAAAGAAACAAAGTTCAATCCACTTTTTTCTTTGATTTATTTCATTATAGTAATCGAAATATTATGTTAAATACAGTATCTGGATAGAGCATTTCTATTCATTTTAAAAGCTACATTCACATACTATTAATATACTAAAATTCAATATAAAATTGATTATATTTTAATTACCATATAAATATTATTATTTTATACATAATTTAATAGAAAAAATGTAGAAATAATATATTGTATTCCATTAGGTTGATCGTATATGCAAACTAAAAAAATAATTTTGTAAAAAAAGTGTAAAGCGCAAAAAAAAAAAAATTATATTTTATGCCTATCTTTATAGGACGTACTACAAGTGTAAACTAAGGCTCTGCAAGGGTAGTTAACAATTATGAAGTGTTCGTTCGACTCCTGTGAGGTTAATAGTACATCATTATTTAATACATTTAAAATGTAATGATTGAGTTTAATTGGTAAGTATATATCCACACGCTTTTGATTCGAAGCAGATGATTTAATTATAACTTCTGATAACGTAATGGCTGATCAAGGTTAGCAAAATAATTGTAGGTAATAAATTATTGACTTTAAAAGCAATATGCATTGCATTACAACTTTTGCGTATACGAAGAAAAAAAAAAACGAAAACAGACTTTCATTATAAATCGTTGGTGTAAAAATATTCAAATCTCGTCGCGTGTACTACACAAGGACATTGTCGGAATCTAGGTAAAAAGTAACCCCGATAAAATACGCCCGAACGAGTTTCAGCCCATCATCGCGCAATGATATTTATTGCAGTATTATCACATGGTTGATTTTCGTTATTTATCAGAGAGAAAAAAGTACCTGCACGATATTATCGTAAAACTCAAATTCCTCGTTCGCGATACTTACAATTACTTAAACTTCTCGAAATCAATTGAACTACAACGTATTAGTCTTAAACTATCTACAATTTTGAGTTGCGAGAGAGATGCGATGAAATTCGATAATTAATCGATGCGTGGAATAATATGTGCCGAATGGAAGATATGAAAAATAGAAAAATATCAAATGTCATTTCGGTTCGGCAATTTAAGATAACAAAAAAAAAAAAAAATCATAATGCAGACATTATAGGTTTGTTTGTATAAACTGCGTGTGGTATACATTTTGTAATCGTAGTCGTCGGGATAAAAAAACAAATATATTTTTGTTTACGATACGAACAATAGTGGAAAAATTCACCGTAAGCCGTTTCTCGATAACTCCCACGAACAATTTTTTCGCCTATAAGCGATGTTTTTGTTCTTGGTAGACGCTATTGTACCGTTTGGAACAATGCCTGCTGAATTTGAACGGATAATAACCTAATAAAAATAACAATACTTAATTGAATGTTTTTTTTTTATTTTTATTATTTTTCGGTCGAATACATTTAGGTTTATTTAATCTGGAACAGGTAACATTTATGTTTCAACAGTTTTATACTTTTAGCACATTATAGAAAATACATTTTGCTTTTTTTTTTTTGTATGATTTATAATTTTTTTATTTTCAGGGATTGAATAACATAACAAATGAAGTGAACAGTGGACCATAAGTCAAAATTAATTTTTTATTTTATTGCATTCAATATATAACTAATATAGAAATTATTAAATCATATTAATCTAATTATATTTTCTTTATGCAAATGCAAATGATTCAGTATTATTCATATATTTTAACACAAGATAAATGTAATTTTTTAAATATTATTGAACCAATATTACATATTGGAGAATAACTTTACCCATTTATATTTTTTATATATATATATATATATATATATATATATATATATATATATATATATATATATATATATATATATAAAATATAACTTATACAGCAAAGTCATTATTTATTACTATAGTTATAACAAATAACTTTATTTGAGAAAATGATTTATGAAACTAACGTAGAAATAACAATTATTGTTCAAATTAATTAACCGAAATATTAAATTTTTTTACTATTATCTTAAAGACGCATACATGCATTAATAACATGCGCAAATAATATTAAAAGTTCACGAAGAAATAATTTCATCAATATTACACGGGAAAAATAAACTTCTTATTAATCATTAAAATGTAATACAATTTATAACCTATAGAGGAAACCAATTTACTTGATGAAACTAACGATTGACCGCTGACAAACAAGTAACACATACCTATCTGACTTTTGATCGACTAAAAACAATTTAACCGACATATTTTAATTCCAGTTTAAAAATCAACATGTTCGTTGTAAAAGCTATATAAATACCTACTTGGTAAAACATATAACGCGTCGCAATAACGATGGATGACAATATTGTAACATAATATATTAAGATAAAGATTTATATTTTTAAATTTAAATATTTTAATATTTTCTGTAAGAGACACATTTTTTACTTATATTTTTTAATAACGCAACTCAAACGTGAAGCCTTTAATAAATAATGCTGTTTAAAATTAAAATATCACCAAAAATTGTATTGATTACTGATTAATGTAGTTTTTTTTTAAATGGATCGCTATTCTTCGATGAATATAATAGGTACATAAACGTAAATATTTACGACAATTATAGGAAGATTTTTTTTTTTTTTTTATTATTAGCTATTAGTATACAACTATGATAGCTCGTCATTTACAGCTTATAGGAAGATTAATTGATATTAATTAGGTTTAATATTTAGTATTTATAGAATGATAACATGTGAATAAAAAAAATAAAAATAAAAAGAAGCAAACTTAATAATTTTTTTTAATTTTATATGCTTGAAAAAATTAAGATAAACCAATTAACGGTTGTAAGAATTTATTAAGCCGAGTATACAATATAATTACATTATTATAATCGTCTAAAAACATTTTATAAAATGTTTTAACGGGTTGACGAAAGAATTTCATTTGATAGCCCAAACGAATACACTTAACATAGATTTTTCTTACTATTTATACATACACTATAATGTATTAATTATAATTATTAAAATTAATAATACTACACTATTAAGCTCATAAAGAATTATTTATTTTGTATAATCATATAATAATTATTGTTATTTTATTTATAGACTCTTGAAAAATGAAAAACATAATATGAATATCTGCAAATCGTTTAAAGATTATAATTTATTTTTTATTTAATTTTATTTAATTCACATATGAATACTGGGCTCCATTGAGATAACTCATGTGGTGCCAAAATTGCCGAATTGCGGATGAATAAATGATAATACGAATATGGTTATTAAAAAAAAAATTATTAGGTACCTACCTACAGGCTTAAGGCCTAATAATAATTAATAACTAATACTAGACGTGTATATTAGTGTACGAAGTCTGTTAAAAATATGCCAGAACAAATATTACGGTTAAACTACAAATGTTACCGTTTTAAATTCAAAATTCAAAATGTATTCTTTGCGTATTAGTGAATATTTTAAACAAAACCCAAAGTCTCCATCTTATGTAAGTTAAATATTACACATGATTAAATCGAGTCTGTTTCGTTCGTCGTTTTCTACATGTCAGAAATTACTGAACAACGGGTGTGCATTACGTTTTCCATGATCCTTGGTAAAAATATAATGGTAACATACGCTAAGATTAAAATTACTCTTGAGGATGACATATTAAGTCGTTTCTTGACTTTTAAAAGATTTTGACATTTCAAGGATTGTCAAAAGTCTTCTATAGATGATCCACGTTCTGGAAGACCGTCGTCATCCAGAAAGGATGATTTTGAAATTTATGAAAAAGTGCGAAATAAATGAGGCAAGAGTTTCAATTGAGTCTTGTCATGAAATGTTGACAGAAAATTTATAAATGAGAAAGCTTGCTTCCGAATTAGTTCTGCCGATGTTATTTTCATAAAAAAAAATCTGATTCCAGGTGCTAGACATGGGTTTATGTTAGTGATCTTAATACTCGAATACCCGAGTACTACACTGGTATTCTGATCTTACAGTAAATACCTGATTTACAAAATTTCGGTTACTCGTTATGTATTGGGCTATATGACATAAGCGTTAAAGGTACAAAAATGACTTATCATTTGCGCCAAAATGTGTAGTACATAAGCGCCAATCTAATATTGTATATCTATTATACCAAACATGTGACATAAGCGCCAAAGGTGCAAAAATGATATGTCATTTGCGGCAAAATTAATATTTTATGTAAGTAATTATGATATAAGTAATTAAATTATGATATACATTATACATGCAAATAAATATAAATTTAATATATCAGTTGCAAATTTATACAAAAATGTCAATAATAAATAATTTAATATAACTTTATATTTATAATTATTATAAATATAAATTTAATAAATTGGTGAATTTTTTAATCCCACTTTTTTTACATATTCTATACGATTTATTTCACCATCCACGTATTTCTTCCATTGAAAAATTATTTCTTCGTAAGATACCCATAATTTATTATTAGGCAGAGAGTTCTAACAATATGTTATAACACAAAACTGCTCAATTATCACACACTGTCTATGTGACAATCTACCGTAATCAAATATTTAGATAGTACATTTGTCTATTAAACGTTTGGAGTTTTTGAATGACATATAATTCTAAATTTAATATCTGTTATTTAATATTTATTAACTGTAGCACACACTGCGTATACCTAGGATTTTGGCGCTTTTATGCGATATAACTTTTTTTTTCTTATACCATTTTGGCGCTTATGTACGATACGATTTTGGCGCTTTTGTATGATACGATTTTGTTTTTTTTTTTATCTCATTTTGACGCTTATGTCTTCCACCGATGGATTGGATACCAAATTTAATGATTAACGGCTTCCTGATAATAATATAATATAATACTACCTCCTAACACTTAGGTCATAACTTGATCGTTTACGTTTATCAAAAACTATCGGATAACCGAAAACGTTGGGTAGTAAGTAACCACTATCCAAAAAATTGTTTACCTGCAAAATCGGGTAATATTACTTGGATATACGGTACCCGGGTTTGTGGGTAACCAGTTATTAAAAACAACATCTCTAGTATATGTATGCGAACCGGAAATCAAATTCCAGTCAAATGTCATCAAATGAAGTCGAGTGTCGAGACAATTTTTTTCTTTTATATACGATATTATTCAATATATATTTTTACCTTATGAACGACCAATCAAATATTTTATTCAAACGTATCAATACATTTGTTAGAGAAAATTCTCAAAAAGAACAAAGAGGAACCTGGTTTCTTCACAAAAACGTGCCAGCACATTCAGAGCTGTCGATTCTTTAATTTTCGTTGAATAAAAAAATACCCATGACCCCACGCCCTCCTTATTATCTTGATCTGATCACATGTGAATTTTTCGACAGTAAAATCTACACTTGGATGACATCAGTTTCATGATGTTGAAGAAATTAAGGCGAGTATGATAATATAAGATATGTATTAATATATAATATAATAACTAAAAGCATCAACTCTGGAACAGTTTCAAAAAACATCAAAATCGCTTGAACCACTGCATATTATCCGGTAAAGAATATTTTGAAGAAATTATCTTTAAATAATATACAAATTAATTTATTTAGATATTAAAAATAAAGTCTTAGTACTTTTTGAACAGATTCCGTATGTGATTATTATTTACTATTATAAGTTATGAGTTATAACTATAGTTATAAGTTATTCACTAGTACCATAAGTTATGAAGTAAATAAATATTTGTACTTTAAAAGTAAATTATACACTATTACTGTTATAGAAAAATAATGAAATCTAGAATTCAGAGACTAAATTTGGAATTACATAATTTTTAAATCCAGTAAAAAATTAATAATTTGTAATCTTACATCTAAAACTATTGTTGTAATAAATAAGTCGTTTTTAATTTAAAATTGAATAATTTGTGTTGTAAAATTGATGATTAAATGTTAGTTTGAAATGCATGTTTTTATTGCAATTGCGGTCCCCGATATTTTTTTTTTTTAATAAGATGGCCTACTATCTAAAAAGGTCGAAGACCCCTGGTCTAGATACCTAGAATATCTAACTATAATATCATGAACGTAAATCTTAGTTCATCACATTACATCAGTGTATAATTTAGTAGAATAATCAATAATAATTTGAATAATAATTGATTCTATTTCACATAAATTAAACCAATATAACAAGATAAAAAAAGTGCAATATTATGATTATTATTATTTAATTAAAGAATTACTGTTGTTAGATAATTATTTTACTTTATAGGATAAAAAAGTAATAAACCTTATTCAACGGCAATTCAAGTAATTTTACTTTACATTATTTTAAAATATACTGTAGGCGCATGGAGAGTAAATTATGTGTTCATCGGATACATAAATATAGCCGGCAGGCGAATATATTTTACTGAAGAAAACGATACTTTTATTTTATTTCATTAAAATGTCATACACGATTCGTATGACCTAAATATAATATGCACTATCTACCCGTCGGCTAAAATTAAATAATGTGTACATTAATAACGAAAGTCGACTTGCAAACACACTGAGAATGTAAAACTAAATCTTCGTTTAATCCAATCAGTCTCTATTTCATAACAACTCGTATGTTGTATTGTAACATCAATATGCTGTTTTCAAATCGAATTTAAAAACGGTAAGACACTTGTGGGCGGACAATCAAAAAAAAAAGGTTTGTTTTAACATACCTTCAGACCGATAACATTAATAGTATCCCTGATAATTTAAACCTAATTTACAAATCATTGTTTTCCATATGTTATCTTAGGTTTTCATTTCCTTCATTGACGTGATACTCACAAATTGGTAAGTTCTCATGTATTTATAATTCATATTTTGTACAATTTCATTTAACAATTCGATTGTAACAATATTATTAATAAAAAAAATATTGGACTCTGAAATGCAGAGTCTGAATGCGAAGTTGATATGACGTTTAACTTTACAAATAACTTTAAATAACTTTAAATAACTGCAAATAACTTTACAATTACCGTGATTAAAGTAGGAAAACTATTTGTAAAGATGTAATCATGTAGATATGTGTATGGTATTAAGTATAACAAAAATGTAGTCCTACTTTTACATCAATTACTTTGGGTTTAAAAATTGTTTTTCGATAGGTATCTATGTATGAAAATAAAATTACTTTACTTCACCTAAATAATTAAAAAAAAAATTATATTGAAACTATTATGAAGTATTATTTAAATTACTTAATAAGAGTTTATATTTTCAATAGAAAAATCCGTGTATTTTATGTAAACACATAGGGTAATCATGTTCATTGATTCTCTTTTTTTATATTACTTTACTCCACTAATAAGTTAAATCTCCGAAATACCATAATAAAATAAATAACTATAAATATGTAAATATAATAAATAATATAATATATATATAATTTATAAAAATTATAAAAGCTCAAACATAAACAATAGAAAACTATTATTATTTGTTTACGATATTCATAAAATACAATATTAATTTAATTTATTGTCATTCATGCGACTCTAAGCATGTGATGAGTTATGCGATCTTGTATTGAGAGAATTTATTTTGAAACGGATAAGAGAAAGCAATTCAAGACAATCGGTAGTATGCTGAATATTCAATTATATAAAAATGTAGAGAGCAAAACCCAACGCCTGTCATTAATTAGAGATTAATTAAGAAAATACATATGACCAATAAACGAGTTTAAGAACGTGAAACTTAAATGAGATAAAATGTAAATATTATTATATAATGATTCGATGATTTCGTTCTGTTATAGTGCATTATTAAACAAAATCAATGCAATATTCAAGATTGAAAATGACAATGTCCTGTAGTATGTCAAATACAAATAGTGCGTTACTAGGTTGTTTAGTTATTGCTAACCACTACAGTGTAATCTTAGAAATATAATCTAGAGTAAAATCATCAAGATTCTATAAAATGTTCTTCAACAATTATTGATTCTCATTTGGTATTTTGTGTTGTAACCATACAGTTTTACGATATGTTTATTCAATTGTAAGTCCATAAGTAAAAATAAATTAAACGATAAGTAATTAATAATATAATATAAATCTGTGACGATCTTACTTATTTGTGCATGAAAATAACTTTCCAACCCAAAAATAACTAAATATTTATATAAGTAAATAATAAATTAAACAAAACGTGCTTTGTAGATATCCATTATTATGAGGCATATGTACGAAATTTAAATGAATATGATAATAATTTTACACAGTAATAAAACAACACTGGCATCATTTTTGTACGATGTTTATAATTAAACACCAATAAATATTATAGTTTATATATAACGTTAAGAATATTAAATAAATGATACAACAAAATAACAGATTAGTATAAAGTAATGTATAAGATTCATTAACTATTACGGTTGTTTTAAATATTAAGTAATAATAAATTCACATTTTTTTCTTAAACCACTGTACTACAAGATTTATAATAGCTAATAAATTTAACACAAATGCACACAAATATGCTTCTTTCTTTATTGCATTTAGGAACAAGTCAAAGTTGCTGTGTGTCAGATCGCCTAATGTTCAAAACAATTTTCTGTGTTTAATACTAAATTATCAACGAGAGTTGAAAATAAACAATTTGTACGAAAATTAAATGAATACAGAAGACCCACACGTTGTAACTAGAAATTGAATAGTTATTTTTATTCATTAAGAAAAACGAAAAATTTTAGAACGAACAATTAGTAATTTTAATTCAAATATTTTAAGCAATGAGAACGTACCGACGAATCATTGCTTTACAAAAACGATTAAAAGTGGATCTTGGTTCCCGGATATTTTTCGGTACAAAATTATGTATTTCAAACGATTTGCTATGGAATGTTGTATTTTTAGATGTCTAACAGGTGATATAGTGAAATTTTAACACATAAAATCAAATTTTCAAATTTTATATACATTTTTTGCTTTGCTCAGAATTTAAAATAGGACTGCTTACTTAATAATATCACAATCTTTTTGATAAATTACAGTTATTATTACACTATTATATAACTAACAATTACTATTACAACTTTTTTTTACATAACTAAAAAAATATAATATACTACGTTGTTGCGGAAATATGATCTTCTTTACATCTGTTAATAAAAGTTTGAGTTATAATATTAACGCGAGCACCAACATTTTGATAATACTGAGAGGAATGTTCACGTATAGGCTATGGTGACCAGATATACAAATTTAAAAAAAAAGTACATTTTAAAACTTAGCTCCTCATCTGTCATAATTGCCCAACGCGTATACTATTCTACCCATTTTACCCATGTCATAAGCATAGACCATATACCATAGTTCATAGGTTTTATTTATCTGATTACTTCATTTTTTTTATTATTATTATCAACTATAAAAACCAATTATTTGAAATTATAATGTCAACTTATTTAGTGTGTTTCTTTATAATGAAAATATTTGAAATTAAAGTAACTTACAGTAAACAAACCAAAAGATAAATTAATTTTAAAGGTACAAATACCTAGTGTAAAATTTAAACAAATAAATACAAACTTTATTTTTATATTTCCTATATATTTACTATAAAAAAATAACATTTAAATTTCAAAAATAAAAATAAATAACATGTGTCGTTCATGATGGTATTTTTAATTTAAACATAATAAAAATGCTTCCCACATACTAATTATAAAAACATAACATGCGTTTGATAATGTGATAAGCAAAAGTTCTTTATTACGGCAAGTTGTAAATATTCATTAACAAGATCATTCGTTTTAAAAAAATAATTTACCTTTCGACTAGATACAGCAACATTTAAGGCTACTTGATGTTTTTGTTTTTTGATATGTTTTTTTATAATGTTGCGCTCGCTATTTGATACATCGAATTCAGTTTTACATATTTCACAGTAGACAAAATGAGTAGATATTGAAGTAGTTTATATAAAAGTAAACTCACTCTGTAGACTCGTAAGTCGTAATCGCCGCAATAAACATTATTACCTCTTATTTTTGTTAACTGTTATTCCATGAAATGTTATCTTAAGTAATTACAACCGTGGTAATGTTACAGTCACAATCACCGATAAAACAAAACAGATAACAAATTTAATTAACCACACTACCAATCAATCAAAGTGCTCAAGTCCGAAACATAAGATATAAGTTAATAACCAAACCATAAAAAAACTTAATAATAGTTCAAGAATTGACAACGGGATCTTGTATTGTCACCGACCCTAGACCTCCATACAAAATTTGAGCCTCCTAGGTCATGTAGAAGTGACTTAAATTGAATGAAAAAGCATTTAAAAAAGAAAGAGTGGACTTTCTAGCGAAGGAAGCAGTTAATATTGAACAAATAAAAATAATCAAGAAACACTATACTTACGAAGGCACACTAAGAAGTATAAAATGTATTAAATATACAATGATTGTAGAAAAATGGTCAATCAAATGGAGAACAAAAGAATCCAAACTCGGCAAAAATAAAGGCTAACAGAACGTTGAAAATATACAACTAATCTAAATAGAAAATAAGTATTACTAACACGACCATGGATGGATACACCCTCTACATATACGACTACCTGAAGAGCAAATAAGAGTGCAGACTAAGTGCGCAACATATGGAGTTAATCTAACTATTAAACATTAGTTGATCGATTGTAAAGAAACAGAAACTGTCTAAATCAAACACGACATCCTAGAACTCTTCTATTAGTCACTAAGACCGAACAATTCAATCATTAGACTGTATCAAAATGTATTATAAACAAATAATATGATTTGATATTATCAATCGGAAAATTATTGTACCTATCTTAAATATAAACAACTATTAGAAAATAAAATAAAAAAAGCATACAAACAAAAAAAAGAACCGGATGGGCCTCGCTCTGCTGTACATTTGGGGGTGGAGTGCGACTCTTCATAGGATAGGTCATTATAATGGATTTGTTAAACTTGAATTCAATCATAGGTATCATTGTGTACGAAAAACGATTCTGAACGGAGATGATATGTTTGTCTAGAATATAATACATTGTTATTTATAAATATTGTAATAAGTATATTTTATTTTGAAACGAAAAATGTAAAAAATCGAAAATTTAAATTGTCTATAAATAAGTCAAAATATGTCAAAATACTTTGAAAACATAACCATGTATAGAGAACGTCAATATAAAGATTTGGTGAAAATTTCAAGTTGTTGCGGTTTTTCGTTTTTGAGTAAGAGCATTTTAAAAAAACCGATATCATTTGTCAGTCTAGAATATTATATATTATATTATATTTTACATGTAATTTTATGTCAATATTCGCTGTTCAAACGCTTATAAAAAATTTTGCCTATGGATTTTAATAATTTTTGAATGACATTAAGAACTACTTCTGTGGAATCTTTTATTAAATTTTCAAGTATTTTGTACGAGCCAAATTTTTTTTATCACCGATTATAAAAATAAATTGTAAAAAAATCGAATATTTTAAATGTCTATAAATGGCTTAAAAATCAATATAATATTTTGAAAAAAATATGACACAAAGGAAATACCAATCTTAACAGCTGGTAGACATTTAAAAAATTTGCGACTTATACTTTTTGAATTATAACAAATATTTAAAATCGTCTGAGAATAAATCGCTATTTTATGCAATTTCGTAAATATTTAAATTTCAAACAGTCATACAATTTTTTCCTCTTAGTCCGGTAGAAATGTTTTTAAAGATTTTTAAAGAGTAGCGTATAGATAACCTAGTGTTAAAATTTTGAACCTTGAGTATGAACAGAAAAAATTTTATGAATTTTTATCTACAAAATAACTTGCAAATTTTCGCAATTTTTACATATTTCGTATAAATTGGAACTTTGAGCACTTATAAAAAAAAATTGTGACTTACGATTTTAGATTTTTTTTATCAGTTAATGAACAACTTATAAGAAACCTTGTATTAAATTTTCAAGATTTTCTGGACTGCCAAAAAAATTTTATCGTTATTTTAAAAAAAAATACTTAAAAAAATTGAAAATTTTAATTGTCTATAAGTAGCTCAATAAAAATAAAATTTAACGGTGTATAGAGAACGCTAGTCTAAACATTTGGTGAAAATTTCAAGTATTTACATCGATTAGTTTTTGAGTTATAGCAAAATAAAAAAATTTGATTTTGTCGAAAACTGGTTTTGCGTAAAAACTCCCATTTTTCCCTAATTTTTTTAAGGTTTTCCCCATCGCATTTAAAAAATATTGAAAATTTTTTACTTTTGACCCCCCAAAGTACCAACTAGATTCACTTTCCTTTCAGAAAAGTTGCTACATAAGGAAATCGAAGCATTCTTACTGCCCCAAATCGTGTCGACAGACACAAAAAAAAAAAAAAATAAAAAAAAAAAAACACACATCATTGTAAAATCAATACATTCTTCACTCCATTCAGAATCTAAAACAATAATGACGATGTTGCCCAAAAGTATTTCTAGTAAATAAATATAAAATATTCGAATAGTTTTCTTCCTAATTTTTTCAGATTTTGTACTAAAATGTATGCAATGCATTTTAAACCTAAGTAAATTCTTGTTTAAATTTCTATTAAATTATTTGTTTTCATGTTATTTATTTTTAAATATGTTAAGATTATTTGATCACAATAAGTAAAAGCTTATACATTTTTCGTTCTTTACGTGCGATTCAAATTTATATTATTTTCTTTTTTTTATTTCCCACTAAAATATCTCATTAATCATTTGGTCAGCGCAGATGTTTTATTTTCACGGTATTATAAATACATTTTCAGTTCCGAATTAGGATTGAGTTATAAGCAGGTGTTAAAAAATTGCCATGCATATTTTAAACACACTATTTAAATAAACAAAATTCAACGTTTGAAAATGTGTTTGAACATTTACAGTTAAAATATAATGTTATCGGATATGAAACATCCTAAATTTAAACAATTTTTTGGTACATAATTTAATTTCACTGTGCATCATAAACACAGCACACATACTCTCATATATATATATTATCATAAAAATAATCTTTTTATTAAAATTACAATATAATTTCCAAGGCTAGTTTGTTGAAATTTGAATATGTATAGTCACGTTGATTAATAAATTTAATTTTAAAGTAATTAGTAACTAATATATTTATTGCTACGAAAATATCACGATGAGATGTACCCGCTTAATATGTGGACTCATGTTTTATGCTCTGAGCAATTTTATGAATCAATATTACTTTTTTTTTACTATGTTTCATTTACATTTAACATGTACTTCACAAACTATACACGGTTTCGAATATAACATTATATAATATATATAAATAACATACACACACAAACGACCGGTGAAAAAAAACTATTCATTTACAAGTAGATTAGCTTCGTACTTCCAATCGTCTATTAGTAGATGATATACAAATATAATACAATGCATAGATCAAGTATTATGTGTAATGCAATCTAAAAGGAACAATAAAGTAAAACGATTATTACGGCCCTATTACCAACGTTGATATTTATTATTTTGTAGGCATCGAGTTAGGTTATTTTAGTGTATTCTCACTTCTTCGTTGCAATATATTAAATTAAATCAAATGTCATTGGTAAAATATAAAATTATAATTTACAATATTTAACAGGCGTACGTAGAGGTGTCCGTAGTTAGGATTTAATGTATTAACAACAGTAATTTTAACAATGAAAAAATAAAACTCGGCAGCTCCTACCCAGAAAGAAATCTGGCCACAA
The DNA here is from genome assembly GCA_034509805.1 of Sipha maydis. Lineage (NCBI taxonomy): Eukaryota > Metazoa > Arthropoda > Insecta > Hemiptera > Aphididae > Sipha > Sipha maydis. The sequence goes on along the minus strand of JASXSY010001433.1, from coordinate 17,163 downwards.
GATTAAGTTAAATGATTTTGTCTATAAAACCCCGATGGAGGGAATAATCGGCAATTAAAAATATTGATTTGATAATTGTTTTGTCACGCGTATCATTTTGTCTTCTCGAACTATTTTTACCGTACCAATACAGTCGTGGGCAGTAACGTAACTATTCGAATTACATAACAATACTGAAACGAGAACGTGTGAGCGACACGGAAACTCATAAATAACCCATCTCACTACAACTCCAGAAAAGCAATGTATTTACAGAATGTGTGCGAAAAGAAGTGTTTTATTTGAAAAACTGTCGAGCGAGTGTGAAATATCGTAGGAACATAATCGTATGATCTCGATAGTGTACAATTTATCGGTATGACCCGATCAGCCGGAGACCTCATCTTATTCGCGTGGTAATCCTTTTCGAAAGAGTCAAATTTATAGCACGCGCCTCTGTCGAAACATTATTAACGCACGCACCGGCACCATTCGATGGAGATCGCTTGAAATCGACCATTTAAGCGTCAAACTACGGTAAAGTCAGGTCGCGTACTGAAATAAGTAGGCAGAGAAAACTTCTTGCTCCCAACGGTTTATAGTGTTGCATGATAATAATACGTGAACGGAAGAAGACAAAATTAAAATTATAAAATAAAAAAATCGAAATTAGCGGACACTCGAAACGCGCCGACTCGAATAAGCGGGTTAGCTATGGAGTGGAGAAGGAAGGGGGGGGGCAGAAGACGACTACATTCGTATAGGTGTTGCACACACACACGCGCACATATACATGTATTTGGGCGTTGATCAATATAACAGTGTAATTACACGAATGCGCCGCCGCCGCCGCCGCCGTCGTCGTCGTAGTCGTAGTCGTCGTCGCATCGCCGTGGCCGTGGACCCTGGACGTATTGCGAATCGCGCGCAAAAGCTCGGACAGCGAGGATGAGCGGGCGCGTGTGTGTGAATACATGTACACGTGATACATGCGCTGTCGTGTACACACACGTATGCGCGTAGGAGCCAAAACGATTTCGGGGCGGTGTACGGGGGCGCGCACATGTGCCGAGGCGGCGGCGGCAGTGTTCACGACTGTTTACATCGGCAACGTCGCACGCACGCACGAGGGGGGACACGCAGGGGGTGGAAGCGATTGATAAAAGTACCCGGGGAAGGATCGAGTGCAATGGGCGGGGGGGGGGTAAGGAGGAGAGGGGACGGAAAATAAAAACTACCCCCGCCGAGCGGACGCTCCGCGTATCGTACTACGTGACCGCGTGCGCACGGCGGCCGCCGCGGTAGGCGGAGCGGACGTAGTGCGCACTCTCCGTGCATGCCGGGCCAAAGGGTCTATACAACATACGCCGCCGCCGTTGGTATGTGCGCAAAAATCGCTCTCCCCTAATCTACGCGCCCCCCCGTACCTCGTCCCTTCCACGATGTATTGTATGTACGCGCGTGCGTTCGCGTGCGCACGTCTGCGTACACCGCCCCCGCGCGACGACCCTACCGCACCGTCACAAGAATATATACATATAATAATATCGCCACGCGGAGAAAGCAGAGGGTTTTATCAACAACCAAAATGGCACTACAATACATAATGGCTAATGCCAAACTTTACACACCGCTCACCGATCCCTGCCGCCAATCGGCCCTGCACGCACGACCACTCGGTGTATGTGTATATGTTATATATTATATTGCTGGCACGCAGTGTAATTCGCGCAGGGTTCGAAAAAGGGAGGACACTATATATGTGTGTATATATATATATAATATATGTTTAATATATATATATATATATATGCGTACAAACCGGACCAACGAAATGCGCGGACAAAGTACCTACGCATGCACACACCCGCACATGTACGTGTATAAATGGCATTGCAGGCCATATCTGAATAATTTGATTGAATGATGAGTTTCGGGTCCTCTGGGTGTTGTTTATTGTGAAGGACCCCGGCCGGACGGTCGTTAGAAATATATGTTCGCGGGGGGGGGGGAGGGCCGTTGCTATTACTACTGCTGCAACTATGTACGATGAAAAATATCGCCAAAACTACGTATACGGACACTATGCTGCGTGTGCAGGCTGCAGTACCGTTGTTGTAATAATTAATATTATTTTCCATCCCCCCATGGTCAAATAGCCATTAGTATATCTCGATAATAATATTTTGTTTTTCCCGACACACACGCGCGTACGAGTAATGTGGCCGTGTATTGGTCGTAATATGCAAAAATACTCCATACAACACACGGGCGTTGGCCAATATTTACAACCGTCACCCGCCGCGTTTTACGTTATCTTTATAATAAACGTGATCGGGCCGGAACTGTAATAAATAATATAATACAAAGGAACGGCGGTGTTTAGGTTACGCAATATTATTCTACGTTAAATGTGACTCGGCACACGTGTTAGGGTAGCACCAGTGAAATAAATTCCGACGACATTTTAATCAACCTATACTATTTACGTCCAAGTAGCGTCCAAGTTGTGTCCCGAATACTAAGGGCTAATCGCAGGTAGTGTACTAGTTTGGTCCCGGATTCTTATAGGTAGGTATTACACTAGTTAGGTCCTGGAATATTTTAGGTATTATACTAGTTCCTGAATATGTTTTGGTAAGTACTACTAACATTTTCCATCCCATTTTAATAGACTTAGGACTGTCTATGATCTATTTAGACCATAGGTAGATATGGTTAAACATGTTTTATATAGTTTTTTTTTTTTTGTTTTTATTTTCTTTTCCATTAAAATATAAATTATTAGAATAACAATTATTGTGTCGTAAAAATATTAAAAATGTTAAAAATCAAGTATAAAAATATATATTATATAATATAATTATAGCCATATAGGTAAATGAAAAAATATTAAATATGTTTAATCACTATATAATTTAAATCCTGTGGTCTAAATAGATCATAGACAGTCCTAAGTCTATTAAAATGGGATGGAAAATGTTAGTATAATGTAGTATTTACTAAAAAAAATATTTAGGAACTAGTGTAATATCTATAAAAATCCGGGATCCAACTAGTGTAGTAATTTTAAATTCGGGACCTAATTCGGATGCAGCCACTATTTGATTATATGGGAAGATCATACGTGATATCATATGCTTCGGTGATGGGAAACAAAGTGAATTAACGATATTTTATGTATAATATTCTACAACAAACTGAATTTATTCAGAATTTTTCGAATTTAGATAAATTTTTTATTAATATTATACACAAATACACAAAGGTAGTAAGAAAAGATGTAAGGTAAACATAAACTTCGCGTAAAATCATTATTAATAATTCGCTATAAACTCTAAGAACATAAGAAAATGTCTAAACATTTTTTAAATATATGAAAATTATGATTATATATTTTTTAAAAAATATATATAATATAATTTCTTTAATTTTGTATTACAAAATAACTGTATGTTATATAGTCAAATTTAGTCAAATTTTTAAATGAAAATATTTAACTTATAAGGAATTATAATAATTATTTATAAAATATATATTTAGGCTAAAAATAATTTATAATATATTGTTTTATTATTAAAATTGTATCTACTCGTAATTAAAAAATTAGACAAAATCTAATTTTGCTAAATGTATTGTAAGATATCAACTATTCGGAATCAACATAAATACAATTATTTCAAGACATAAAGTTGTATACATGTACGACTATAACTAATAATTTTTATTATAATTATTTACAATTTTAATGAATAGCTTCCAATGTTTTTATATTCATAGTTTGCGGTGTGTTATATTTTTCTTTTAAAATCACACAGTAAAACAACGGTGATGACACTAATATTTAAAATGAGCCCAATATTTTGTTACCTATAGGTTAAATTATAAAATAATTGAAATATTCTTATATCTTTTCAGACAAAATATATGAATCATATTAAGAAGAAGACATTTTCACAGCTCTTATTACAGTATGATAATAACTATCAATCATCATCACTTTCGATTTTTCGGAGAACTTGCATTTTTCAAGTCAATTTTTTCAATTTATATGTTAAGCTTAAGATATTACTACTTCAAGTAATACTATACTCATATTTTTGTACATGAATTGCCATATATTATATTATGTTAAACATTGTTTAGATGAGTTTTATACAAAAATTTACGAGTGAAAATATTTCAAATAAACATTATTATAATGTATTTGACAAGACAACAAATGGAAGTAACTTTTAACAATTAAAAAGAATTGCGTATTCGTTCGACTATTTACTTGTCTAAAAAATATTTCCATGTTTCATTTTTATGATAAAATATATTATCCTATATAAATTTTTATATAAATGTTCTATTCAAAATGTTTACTTGGAATATAATATTACTGACTAATGAGTTTTTCGGTTTAAAACACAATATTTTTATTAACTAAAAGCATGAAATAATTCAGGCTAGTATTATCGGTAATGGATGTGTCAAGAACAGCCGGCTAATACAAAAATAAATTGTTCCCAATACATTTTAAAGCCAGACAAATGTATTTTAGTACGTTAATAAAACGATATTCCGATGTTATTGTTTTTAATGAACATATACACATTTATGTGTATATAAACAAATATACGATTACTATATATATATTGACATATACATATACGACAATAATTTATTTTGAAAACTCCCCTGTCGTATACGTGAAATAATAATAACAGTTACGGCAACAATAATAATGGTAATATTTTGCGATGGGTGGAACTATTTTCATAGAGTCTAAAAAATATACGGAAATTCTGGTGAACGGTAATACATTATTGCATAGCGTTGGTTACGAATCGATAAAATTAATAAATAATAACCGTTTGAAATCCGGCGGAATTGAAAATATATGGAAAAATCGAACTGCGCATTGCGATTATTAATCATTTTTCCATTGAACGGAATGGCGTTCGTGTTCGTAAATAATATTTAAACCAAGCGAGTCGCAGGCAATCATGATTATTTAATGTTTAATATTAAATATTAAATTATTACAGCACACAACGAACATTTTTACGTCCCAGCTTTCAATTGTTGTTAAATGGAAATAAAAACTATAAATATACGAGTATATATGTACACACCAAAGTGCTAACATTTCTTAACTTTATATGTTCAATAAGAATTCCTAATCTATCCTGTTAAATTATTTCTTTGTAAAACGATCAGTTTTCTCGACGTATTCAATTCTTTATTTTTCATACTCGATCTCGATTTCATTAACTTTGTATATATATATATATATACATGATGAACTTTTAATTTGAAACCGATCATAATTCACAAACAGAATTGTGCTCCAGGCTAAGCATTATTTATTTGATTCTATGTACAAACTATTGGTTTACTTACATGTACGCATTAATTTACGTGTAAGAACCGTTTACCAATTTTAAATTTAATTTTCATCGTTTTATTTTATGTAAGTGTTATTTCCGGCAACACGGGTTGGGTGTTGTTGTGTACGAGATATCTACACGTGACTAGATGTCTAGATGTCGTTTCGAATTCAATTTTCAACGAAACCAAGACGGTTACGTGTACGCGAACCGCTTACGGTAGTAAAAAAAAAAAATAAACCATTGTGCCCTGAGAAACGATACACGTGTGCACGAACCGTTGCTGTCGATTGCGCTCGGGGTCGGGTACGCGGCCGACGACGTTGCGTGTCGGAGTCCAACGAACGCACGGGTCGTCTTCGGTGCGCGTGGCAAGTAATTTCGTTTCGCGCACACCTTCTTCCCAACGATTACGCGATCGTAACGCGAACGAATCGTATTCGGATCGCAGCGATAATCTCGTCGTCCGCTGTCCGACGACCGCAGTTCGTCGCGATCGTTCGAAACTTTTGCAGCAATGCACGCACGCACGCGGACCGTTGAGAATGCGCGAACGTCGACTACGGCCCGGAACGGAAACCGGTCGAGATGGAACGCTCGTCTGCAGGTCATCGCAGCTGGTCAGGAAATACGGTTTGGTTCGGGAGACGGTTGCGAAATACTGACTAGGAAACGAGCGAACGATGGTTTTCAAAACTACTTGCGTGCGCAATTTTTTTGATTAACCGAAACGACTCGTCGAAAAAAATTTACGATTTAGCCGCCGCCGCCGACGCGAACGTGACGAACGAGGTAAAAACGATTAGTGCGTCGTGTTTATTACGTTTTTCGGTTTTCGTAGTACGTCGCGCGTGAAAATTCGTACGCGGGTCGCACGATCGAGGAAATGGAAAATAGTAAAAAAGTAATTTCTCTTTCGCAGCGCAACCGTTTGCCGGTGGAAACGATCACGGGATCGCTGGGGATTGTGCGTACGTACGAAAATACACGCGCGTGACGGGGAAAACCGCCGGAGACGGGCGCGCGCGACGGACAGAGGATCGCGCGAGCCGAGACGTCGCGCGGGGAGAGGGGCGTGGCCGGGGATCTGCACGCACAGGTGTTCTCAGGTGAACCGTTGCCGTAAGAAACGGAGTTGGGTAAGGTTAGGATCTCCCGGCAATCAGCATCAGCCGCAGCAGCCGCGCGCGGACCAGACGACCGTCCGACCTTCGATGTTTCGTTTCATTTTTTTTTTTCTTCTTTTTTTTCCCCTCAGTCTTTCCGCCGACGCCGCCGCACGCACGGCCGACCGACACGGGCCCGAACTGAAATAATAATATATTTTAATACCGCCGCCGCCACGTCTGTGTCGGTGGTGCAGCGAGACGATAGTCGTATATTTTTCGTCTGTTTCTCCTCTGTCTTTGGCTCTCCGTTCTCCTTACCGGACGCGAAAATAATTCGCTGCTCGGACGTGGCCGTAAACCACGCAAACGTGCGGACCGTGCGCATACGTATGCGAATGCGTTCGAGCGGCTTACAATAATACCGCACTGAAATCGGTCTACTTAACTTATAAAACATCCCGTCGACGAAAAACCCATCAAAAATCGCGATAATCGTATTTGTAATGTTGACGAATAATTTCTTTTTTGTTGCACGTGATTCTATCGTTTACCGCGGCGTCCTAAAAATCGTGATGTTATCCGTACACTCATTACACGCAAGCATTTCACTACTCAGGACTCAACTTTTAAGAGCGCACAGCACGCTGACACATTTAAATTAAACAAAAAAAAAAAAAAAAAAGAACCGAGTGCATTACGTTTGTTGCTTTGTAAATAATTATTTTTAAGGACTATTGTGAGGATTACATCAATCGATGGTCTTTCTTCTCGGTAATTTTCTTGTTATACGTCCGATTGATTTTATCGTATCTGCGCATTGCGTATGTAGCACAGATCGTATGTATTCTTATTTTAATGAAAAATGAATAACTATTGTACACAGGAATGAGGTTGAATTATATAGATGTATCACAATTGCTGATTTTGCTTGCGGAACAGTTGTTCCCAAGTTCAGTTGCTTTTTAGAGGGGTTTAAGGACTATTTTTGATAGCACACAAATTAATTGTTTCCAAACCGAGATGATTGAGAAAAAATCTATATCATTTTAAACTGTTAACAAGCAACAAACGTGAATAACGAGCATCGGGAAAACATAAATTTATGTCAGAGAAATAACTAATGCTGTCTAAATAATAGTATTTACCATTTCTTTTACACACAAATGCATACAGCATGTATACCCCACTTTTAATTATTTTTTGATCTCCAACTCATTGAATGGAAAATAATCCCAAGAACTGATATTGTTATTTACATATGTTGTAATGGATTGTGTTATTATTATAGTCTCGATTAGAAAGTCTTACGTGAAATATGACTCGGCTTTTATGCTGTATACACTATACCCATGAACTAGAAAAAATCTGATTTATTTTACAATTTTTATTTTATTGTATCATGTGATTATTTTATATTTTCTAAGTCAACATACTACTGTTTGCAATTAATTTACTATTCAATGGCGCGATACGTATTGATTATATAATTTCACTCGTCGGGTATAAATACAAATAAATATTCAATAGATTATTAACTGATACTATTCTAGTGGTTCGCTAGTCATACGACGGGTCAAGTCCCACAGCTTATTGGTAACATTAGTGTTGGATTGAAATTGAATTTACTTCATCGCGGACCGTGCTGTGCACATGGTTTTGGACAGGCTGAACATTTGTTGCGAAACAGAAAAAATTTTTGCAGCCCCGTGGCTCGTCCTCCTCGTCAAATTCATGACCTTGATGTACATAAACGTTTTCACGTAGCGTATCGATTTGCGCGTACAGGAGTAGAAATTGTAAATGGCATCACGCAGTACCATATATTTGCTGTACAGCGCAACGTCATGATCTACTGGCGTATTATATTACATTTGCGGACGCGCGTAAAACTTCAGCTGTGCACGGAGAACCACGAGTACGCTCGCGCCGTACCTATTATACTCATTACGTACTACGTGGAAACGTATGGAAAACGCGTTTTTATAGTAACATATTATCGCTTGCGTCTCCCGTTACTCGTGAAAACAATTTCTCCGGTCGTATCCTTTTGCAGTGCGCGCACGCGCGTTGTCCGCGTACGATTTTATTTCACCGCAAACTAATTACAGAAAGAAAAAAAAAATCGTTATGCGGAGCTGTTAGAAATCTGAACGTTGGATATGCCCAACAGTTAATGGGCGTTCGTATTGTTTTCGTAGACTAACGATTTAACGTCTCGTTACACACATCACGGAAACCGATCGGGGTGCTGCGGTTTTTCGATTTCGAATTCCCTTGAACGTCTTCTAGAAATTATTCAACTTAACACGTCGTTTCGGATCATGTACAAATTTTCACTCGTACCAATTTATGGCCCATCGGTCGTTAATATTTGAGTGGGATATGTATACAAGATCCGTCAACAATTCTATTAAAAATCGTTGTTACACATGTTCAATACTTCTGTGTGGACTTGACATTTATTATGCTATTTGTTTCGCACATTGAATACAGATCAAAATGAAAATCTTTTTCGTACGGATAATGTTTATCAAAACTCAAAGTAATAAATGAAAATAATGTAAACTTTAGATTTAGATGATCATAATTCTAGTCGAGTAGTACACGCACTCTGTTCATACGAATGTTACAATTATAAAAAAAAAAAAATAAAATAAACACACAAATATCACTGTATAATTGGTAAATATTTATACACCAATATAGTTATGAATATTTCAATAATACTAAAATGTTATGGAGTATTTTTTAAAGTGTTGTCGTATATTTGTACACAAATATGAATTACTCAATACACTTGAGATAACAATGAAGTTTACCATATATCAGTGTTCTGTATCACAATACCTTATGAATTTGTTTTTTATTTCGAAATAATATATGTAACAATATGTAATAATCTCAGTTTATGTCAATGGAGTGTTTTGAATAATTTGTAATCGTACCAATTACTTGTACAAAAAACATCTATCCTGATTTTAAGGATTTGAAAAAGTTTACGATGTATCGTTAACTTTAAGGAATAAATATTTTGTAATAATATTATAGATTTTTTGTTCGTGTTCTCGTAGATATAATAAATAGTGTAATTTCTTTTGTCGAATGTATCGTTGTAGTTTTATTTATTACGCCGATCTTATCATACTAACAACAGTTTACATGATATTAGCTATGTAAGATTAATTAATGATAACTGTATCATATAATAATAATTAATATTATTTAAAACATTTTTACCTACCTACCGTTAGTAAATAAATGAGCATACTTGCACGCATTCATGCATGCACACGTCTTAAAAGTAAACAGTTTAATTTTATTATAATAGTCGTGAAAACATTCATGCGTGTTGTGAACAATTTGTTAAATTTGTTAGGAATATTATTTTGTTCAACAAATCACAAATCATCGGTCAAACAAATAATGTTTTACGCATAAACAATATTAATCATCGAATAAAAAAAAAAAAAAAAATGTTAATATGATGAAGTAGTAAGTATATTTGTTAAGTGTATAAACGAGTATGCTAAACAACCTTTGAACTTTGTATGCATTAAAACATACATACCTATGCTATTTTATTTTAGCCATTGCACATGAACGTATAGGAATAATTTTGGTTAGATAATGATAAACACTTTTATATGTATGTGTATTATTCAAATTGTATTAAAATTATTTAAGCGATTACGTGAAATATAACACTATGATACTATAAATATTGAAGATATTTATATTACTGTCCGACCATAAGATATAAAAATAAAAATATTTATTAGGTAAAGTATTAAATTCAAATTTTTGTTAATCCTACTTGTTTTCTTTTTAACTTTCTTCTTTTCTCTTCTTGATTCTTACCGAAATAAATCATAGTGTCAATAACGAAATTCTGTGATTATAATTCCAAAAATTTTGCTTCCCGATAATCTGAATTAGAACAAAACATTCTTAAGAACTAACCATTTGTAATAAATTTTACTATTTTATATTTTTTAATATATCGAATGAGTTCTTGTTGTTTATTTAAAAAAAACATTTATCTAAGCTTAAATTAAATTTAAATAAAATTTGCATAAAATAAAAATGTAAAATATATATATATATATATATTACATTTAATTATTGGAATTTAAATTAATTTTTTTTTTTAATTTTGCAATCTAACTCGCGCATAAGTCGTAGAACATAACATTGTGGTTTTTTTTACATAAATTATTTTCTTTTATTTAAATACACTCAATGAAAACTATAAAATAAAATAAAATATACCCTCTGGATATGTTATGCTCATTATTACTAATTATTTTAAAAAAAATGAAATTATTGCATCTGCCAAATGTCAGTAAATCGAAAACCCACACAAAATTTAAATTATAAAAAATATTTAATAAATTGACTTCAATAAATTATAAAAAAATTTTATATGGGACCACAGAACCATGGATCGTATCATTTAAGAAATGTATGTACTCGTAGTTTAAAATTAGAACGTTTTCGAATATTTTTATTTTAAACCTCAAATTTAATGAAATAAAAAAATCTTATTAGTTTTAAACGTATATAAAATCCGTAAATAAACGTATATCAATTTTTTTTTTCTGTACTTACTCGTAAATCAACTTCGATAACTATATGAATAACTATAAATAGAATACTAAAAGCAATTATAATGAGAGTTTCCAAATTGCGGACAGTATAATAAAACCATTAAAGTTTTGGACGAAACCTCAAAAGATAACAAACGAATATTATAATAACGGTCAGTAAAATGTGTCCGCAATTAGTATGCAGTCATAATAAAACCATCATAGATATACCTGCTATAATTAAATTATAGTCAAACTTTAATATTTTATTGTCAAAATATCCACTTTTAAAATTGGTATTGCACTTAACTATGAAAACTCGAATAATAATTGTATTATTCTATTGAAGTACTAATTTAATTATGATTTTGGTCCAAACTTAAAACCACACTATATCAAGGAAAACTGAATACGAATAAATGAATTAAAAATGAATAATAATACTAATTTTCTTTTTTTATTTATAAGCTTAGAACTGACAATGATTTTGATAATTGATTGACATGATTAGAAATGGTTTTTTATTCATAATAGTATACAAATGTATTATATATAAATATTACATTTTTACAATCCTCAAATTAATTTATTAATTAACATAAAATATAATTAATTAAATCGTCAAATATTATCACGATAATTATTATAATTTTTTTTCAACTCATTTCAATTATTTTTTTGTAGTAATAACAAATTTAATTAAAAAAATTTATCCTGATAATACGATTTAGAGCATATAAGCTAATATAGTTCCTAACATATTTTATTGTTATTTTTTTTTTTTTTTTGGTATCGTATTGTAAAAGATCTTCTATGAATGTTCTGAATTAAAATATAAAGATATATTTGTAATCGCGCCGTAGTATTTATAAATATATTTTAACAAATATTTTTAACGTTTTTCTAAAGGCGGTTTTTTTTTTAAAAAAGATGAGTAAAGTGAACCATAACATTTTTCGTGTGTAAGTCTTGAAAACGAAAAATTTTCAACTATAACCAATAACATATTATAATTTTATTTATGCGCTTATAAGTGAACGTTCATAGTGGAAAGTCGCCTAAAGTTTTAATTCCTCTTTTGATCGAGAGCATTTCGACCGTTATCTGCATTTTACCAGAGTGCTGTTCGACCATTACCTTTTTCAACCAAAGTGCGTTTCAACCATTCCGATTTATATTATAATTACTATTTAATTGTATATAGAACTAGGTATATTGTGTTAAGTTAAACGAATTGTACATGAGTAAATAACAACACAGCACGCTATAATATCAATTAAAACAAATTGAACAATTTTAATAATATTAAAAACTAATATTCATAAAGGTACTTGATTATTATGTATTGAAACATGTATACAAACTCTATGTTAACGCAAACTACCATTAGAATTATATTTTAAAACCAAGAAATGTACGCATACGATTATCGAAATTGAATAATACCAAAACAGTACTTTTAGTTTTATTTTAAAGAGCCGATGCTATACATTACATATAATTATTTATGAAAAAATTGTTTAAATACTTTTCAAACAGTATCTACACTGTTTTACTTTTGCACATTTTATTTATCTTATATGAAATACTTCTGAAGAAACAAAAATAACTATACATTCGCCAGAAACAATTGAATTTGACTACATTATTTAAATTCATTGAATGAAATTGCATATAAGACAAAACAAGTATTTGAATACGTCCAGTTTAAAGTATAATAATTACACATAAAACAAGAAGAAACCCGTTTAAACTTCATCGTTTTTTTTTTTTTTTCCCTATCAAACCAAATTAATATAATGGTAGGCTTGACATACATCAAGTGAATTCGTTGTGTACGCAATACATATACGGAACTTTGAGTGTGTTATTGTTCCATCGTTTTTCGTTATAATGCGTTGTATTTATTTTTATACCTAGGTACACGTATGCAGAAATAATAAAAAGGTGAAAAGAATGATTCGAATAATAACAAAAAAAAATAAATAATTTTATCCGTCATAAAATGTTGTAACTGCGGTTATTCAATGCAAATTTTGCAATAGTAAAATGTTAAGAATACGTTTTACGGACATTTTTCACCACAACCGTCTTACGAATTAAAATCATTTCGCATGAATACAGTACGTACCGCGAGTATACACACTACAAGCACGCGGCAGATGAAAATGTATTCGTTGTTCGAATGGTGTTTTACGAATCCGTGAGAAACCTCCCCTCGAGCTTTAATCAATATTAGCAGGGACCGTGCAGCGTCATAAGCAACGTAGGGGGTATATGAGTTTCACTGTTATTTACTGCCGTTCAAAATGGCCGGGCTAGCATGGAATAATGATCAGAAATAATTTGGACGGTGTTCGATAAATTGGCACCGTAGCGTTATTGCCCGAATCGGGTAACGCATTATTTGTCCGAATAAAACGTGGTTTTTCGAACAAACAATAGAATATACGTTAAAAAAAAAAAATGTCCGCTAAAATAAAATGCTGTTAAACATTTTACAAATCGTACGTAACGGATAAACATTGTTTATTCGTGTGTACTAGAAGAACGATCGAATTAAATGCAAATGTACATGTATGTTATAAAACTAGAATAAGGAATAAATAAACAGAATTTTTTTACCTCGTTCCGTACGGAAAGGAATATCGCGCGTAGATTTGTATACTCGTTTGTATGAGCTCAACAATAGTTTAAAGTGTAACATCGCAACGAATCTCCGAAAGCCGTCGACGGAACTGTCGAAATAGTTGTTGAAAACAATGAACCGCGGATCAAATCTCGCATTTGCGGCGCGTGAATTCAACAATATCGGTCGAGGTATAAAAACCGCGTGGGGTGCTTGCGTTGATGGACGTTTTGCGGAGGACGTTGCTTTTCATAACAACGAGCAATATTAAAACGGCTGCCAGCGGACACACGACGAGGGGCAGCAAGGGATTTCGGTTTTTCTGGGTAAGGGTTCGCGGAAACCGTGATCGGTCCGGGCGACGACAGTGTCGGGGGACACCGCGGCGCCGATTTAATTACGTGCATAGAGGTATTGAAAATAACAATAAAAACACCCAGGATGAGAGAGAGAACGTTATTGCATTATAATATCGTATATCTGTTTGAAAATAAAGGGCTGCAAATACGTACCTCGACTCGGGGCCAAAAAGGCGGCATCGCACGTGCGGCGGGTTCTGACGGGGTGAAAGTTTACTTCTCGTGCGGTCGGCGACCGTGGGCTGTAGAATGTGATATTCCGATCGAAAAAAAAAAAAAAAAAAACTATAAAACTATTCGTTTTTCGTCGCGGTACGTAAGTCACCGGCTAAGACCGTGTCCGCGTCCGCGTGAAACCTGCGCAGCAAACGAACGTGGTACGATAGTAATACGCGTATCTTTCGCAGCTGTACAGTTTCGGTGTACTCGTTGTCGAGCAAAAATTTTCGCAAACGTTTTGTTTTTATTTCACAAATCCTTTTTCTTACAAATCACTACCGGCAATGGCGTTTCGACCCGGCGATTGATTCAACAGTGGTCCGGCGTGCGACGGACGGAAAACACTCGCGCGCGTACACACACACACTTTATCGGCGGCGGCGGCGGCGGTGGCGATGCAACTCGGGCGGTGCATATACGACACTGCATATATGTGGCGCGGGAGATCGGCAGGTTTGCATGCGGTTCTGTGGTCGTCGGCGGGGCCGGTTGTGTCGGACGGAGACGGTCGGTGAGCGCAAGACGAAGACGGCTGCTGAGTAGCGGTGGAGGGCAGATGAGTTTATGTGTGTGTGTGTGTGAGAGAGAGAGTGAGAGAGAAAACAAACACGACGAGTATGTACGCGGTGTGTGTGTGCGTGCGTGTCCGTATATAAGGTGTCCGTATATAAGAATAGAGTCAACGCATTTGAATATAATATTACTATTCGTTACGTGCCGCCTTCGTCGTCGTTGTCGTCGTTGCCGTCGTCTTCGTCGCGGTGGAGGGGCGCAGCCGGGTGTTCCCCCTCCCCCTATAGCCGTCTTCTTCGTTCGGGCCTCCACAGCCGCCGACCATTTCCCCTCCACCCACTACCACCCTCGTGATCCATCCGGACCACCCGCCGCGGGACCGTTTACATGTCGAATGTGTACAGCAACGGTCCGTCGACGCGGGGGTGGTGTTGGAGGTAATGCGTGAACCCCAAAGGTATTTTGTAACCGGTTGAGCGAAAGTTTTTTAAAAAAAAAATTTTTATTTCAAAAATTTCACCACCCCCACGTCAATCCGTGAGAAAATGGATCGGGGGGCGCGAGGAAAAAAGTTTGCCGCGACCGGTTCTTCGGAAAAAATGCTCGCACCACCCCATCCCGTAAAACCCGCCGCGTAATATCGTGTAAACCATCGAGGGTTATGCACACGAGGGTAGTCGGTGTACAGCTTAAACGTCAAGTACGTCGGTGAAACTCGTTCACCGCTTACTGTTAACAGCCGATTGTTATGTCATTGTAAACTTTTTTCGAATTTTCGATGAGTCTGGTTCTACATGTATAGATTACGTCGTTGTGCTGTAAATCTTGCCGAACATATTTAAACGATTTATCATATATATATATATATATATATATATCAACCGTATGATGTGCTACATATGCCATAAAATACTATAAGTACAGACCCGGTTCGCAAAGGACTATTACGACAAGAAAATCGTATTATTAAATTATCCAATTCAACTTGTGTGTTCATTAATTTCAGTGATTATCAATAAATGAATTGTACTTGATAAGACAACTATAGCGGGTTTTCTTAGACAAATCGAGCGGGAACAATGTTTAAATTTAAATTTAAAAACAAGATTTTTAACCTGCACGTTCCGATACACAGATTTAAGCTTATGCACAATTTGTACGGCGATTAAAATAACGTATATTTTTGTACGGTTGACGGATAAGTTTCATACCGTCTCCCCTTTCTACTACTTAGGAACATTTTTTACTCGTCCCGTAGCCGTGAGAAACCGTCAAAAAGGGGGGCCAGGAAAAAAAGTTCAACGCCGTTACCGGTTTAGGCGGGCGAAAAAACGCACTACCAGGCTATTCAATGCGTGGGCGGTGTTTCCCCTTGTTAATGGGTCGCAATTTTTTCAGAATTCCATGGGAACGGCTATATTATTTGTATGGGAATTCGGATCAGCTTGAAATAAATTTTTTTTCGAGATCCGAATAAGGGTGCGAAACTTTTATCAAACTGGTTATCCAAGAGAAGTAATAATAACCGAATGGAAAATTTTTTATCGGCTACAGTTTTTATTTTTCTCTTACAGGTTTCAGGTCTCAGGTTTCCACGCGATACAAAGATACATTTTTTTCAGCTCTGCAGCACGTTATTAAAATACGAACGGCGATTGTCCTCTAGAAGGATTTACGCTAAGGGCGAATATGATATGCAGCTCCACCGTTGGTCATATTATTATTGCTATTAGTTTTCTACATGCGGTTCGTTCACTTTCGCAAACAATAAAATAGCCTTTTATGAGTGTGCATTGGGTCTTCCAAAAACTTCCGTTACGAACTTCCTCGTATACGTTGTACAACCGTAATTGATATTCAGTCGTGTTTCATCTGCGATCCTCGGGGGCAATGTATAATAAAATGTACTGCACAAGCAGTTTTTCTTTACCCCTATTATGACTTGTGGCTAGAAAAAACGGTTTCAATAACGGTATTGTTGTGATAACCGTCAACGAATATTCAAATGAACAAATTTCTTTATCAAAAAAAAAAAATTATATTTTATTACTGTTAGTGGGTAGATAGGTACTACCATTATTATCACATCTGTTTCATTAGGATCATTGAGAAATAAGATTCAATATGTTCCAACGGTACGCCGGTTATTTCATCATATAAAGTGAAAAATATTAAATTAAGAATAGACGCTGCGCTACAGATTCAAAAAGAATGGCTATTCACTTTTTGAAACCACAATTAGCATACCAATCACAAGCTATCGAACTTGACGTTAAATTTTGTTTTATATTTGTAACATTGTATGCCATTGAAATTAACCATTAAACTGTCACATATTTGACGATTGCCTTGTTCTAAAATACAATATTATAGAGGAAACCTTTAGTGTAGAAT